>CAJVRN010000232.1:4922500-5437500 GCA_911728415.1 Lagocephalus sceleratus | reverse complement strand
CGCACTGATCCGGCATCACAGCGAACCTCCTACCCCTAGCCTAAACGCAATTTTCACCTCAACCTTAAAAGCAGGTCTTGACCTTCAAACTGCCCCTTGAAGTTGTGAGGACCAGCCGAAATGTCCTCACTTCCCATAAATGTTCTCAATTTGAGAGTAGAATGTGAATTTTAGTACTCAGCATGTACACACATGCACACAACTTGCAAAATAGAAACAAAATCATCTTTTTAAAAGAATTTCCAGACAATTATGCCATAATGAAACATGACACGTTGACATGAGATAGATCTCACTCTTTCTCAGGCGCTTATGCTCTGTGCTTCGATTGCAGATCATGGACTCAAAGATCAACCAGCAAGCCCTGAATGAGATCGAAGCTCGTCATAAAGACATTATGAGACTGGAAAGCAGCATCAAAGAGCTCCATGACATGTTTGTTGATATTGCCATGCTGGTTGAGAACCAGGTAATACTGTATGATGTGGATTCAGACTTAATAATAATAATTGTAGCAATATCATGAGAAGCTGAATGGAACACTCCATTTATATATATATATATGTGTGTGTGTGTGTACACACACATACACACGTATATACATTACCTGAATATTGAATTAAGCACATTAACACTATGACAGATATCCATTATCTTATGTGTCACCGTTGTGTCCTGCAGGGAAGCATGATAGACAGGATCGAGAGCAACATGGACCAATCGGTGGGTTTTGTCGAGAGGGCTGTGGCCGACACCAAAAAGGCAGCCAAATTCCAGCAGGAGGCGCGCAGGGTGAGTAAAGACGGTTTATTTTTAAACGTCCAAACACTCCTTCTGCATTCACGGCGCATCCATTGGAACAATGCAAATCACACGTGAAGACAAAGCTGAACTCAGCGTGGGCGTGTCCTTCCACGGGGCAGCGCTAACATCAACAGGAAGAGGGCGATCATCCCACGGGGAACAACGTTTACAGTTGATGTTATCTGAGTCCTGTTCCTGTGACGTCACCCCATTGCTGACGTGCATGCCTCTTTATCGAGAAACGGGTGTTCGAGCGCCACACGATCCCCGACAGAACCGAGCTCAACCCAGAACAGAGCGCTATCCTGGACCTTTGCCTCACCGCCCACCACCTCTGCTACGGGCAAAATCGTGGCTTTGCTTCACCGGTGTCCTCAATACCAGACCAGTACCCAGAAGAAGGCTTTCGAATAAGAATAAAAATAAAAATAAAATGAACATCTCCCATATCGACTGGTTTCCATGGACCTCGACTGGCAGACGACCCACGGGGACTGCTGCGAGCGCTGGCTCACACTAAGGAGGTTCTGGGGTCAGAGTTTCTGTGCAGAGCATGCACGTTCTCTCCTGGTTCTCCCACTTCCTCCCACAGTCCTAAGACATTTGCGGACCATCTGTTGCCACCACTAAAGGCGGCTGAGAGAGGCTCTAGCTCTGACCCCTTAGTGGAAAAGCAGTCGAGAATCGACGCATGGATGGAACAATCCTTCGTGCATTGGCTCCAAATTGTAAATCATTTTATGGAGTTTCAATTATGTAGTTACAGGTGTGACAAATTACTACAAGTTATTTCTTACAGGAGAGGATCAAAGGTATTTTTGGTTGTTTCAGATGACTGTCAATACAAACTGTGACTACCACTTTCAAACTAGGCCTAACAGCATTATAAGTCTGTCTTCTTTCTCATCCTGTCCCTTAGAAACAAATGATGATCTTCTGCTGCTGCGTGATCCTGGCCCTCATCCTCGGCTCTTTTCTCTACAGCTTCATCAAGTAGAATGTGGCAGCGCAGTAAAAACGAGAGGAAGAGTTGCTGCCGCCTTCACTACCGCGTTAAAACCGTCAATCTATATGCAATGCCTGCAAACGTTTGCTGTTTAAGTCGTTGTTGTCCCGGGAGGAGCACATTTGAATACAGTGCAGTGGATATTTCAACTTCTGCACTGGTGGCCCATTTTATAACGTGTCTCCAGAGTGTGTGTGCTGCATCTGGCAGAGATAGATCAAATTCATGAGCATGATTACAAATAGGCCCCATATAGTAAATGACGCTGTTATAGATGATCTTTTTTTTTTTTGTTTTTTTCTTTGTTGACTCATTGCTGTTACATTATTGTTTGATGTGAATGGTACTTGGCCCAGCGCTTTATATTCTTGGTAGGTGTATACTGTAAGTGTAGGGGGTTTTTTGTGTGTGTGTGTATGTGTGTGAACTGTGGGTGAAGTGGTCAATGCGTACGAATCAGAATCAGGAGACCAACAAGCCAAGAAAAGTCATTTTCTTTTATTCTGTTATTATGTCTGCATTATGTGTGTTTCTATGCATTAAAAGAGTACATTATTTCAACCATTTCCCCTTATTAACCAGGTTTACAAAATACTTAAAAAATGCACCTTGCATGACACAAATATCTACAGCAACACAAACAGGAACAAACACACAACATATGTAAACACACAAATGTAAAGCTGGAGGTTCATAACCTTTTGCTAAAGAACAAATGATTTGGCCCAGAACAGAACTGTCAATCAAGAGCACAGTATCCCTCAGTAAGCGTGTTGGGATGGGGATGTGGTAGATTTAGATTTACTCTTTGTAGAAGACAGCTGTGAAACAGTAAGTTAAGGTAATTAAGGTAGGGCCAACTTATTTCACAATGTGCAACATCAGGGATGGCCTGATTGATGTTCTCTAATAGAAAGGATGTAATTAATGAAGACATTCATGAAAGCCTTCAGCACTGATGACTAACAGATCCTTAAGAGCCAGCTTATTCAGGATGGTGACGAAAAGTGTTCAAGAGCAGGCCGATCAGCATCAGCAGTGAAGTGGACGCTCTCTGTACAGTTAGATGACATTCCGGGCCATCTTTTATTTACATCTAGCCTGAGAATTACCTGACAAACATCTGCTGTATAATATATATGTATACACACACACGTACATATAGATGTACATGCGTATGCAGATTGAGCTAAATTTGTGACTCAGCTTTTTTTTTGGGTTATACCGCTACAAACTGCCGATTGACACTGAATAGTATATTTAAGTATATGTTAAAATACAATACAATAATACAATAATACAATAATATAAAATACAAAAAAAGGCCCAACAACATGCGATCAATAATAAAATCGTAGGGGGCACACGCCGCCTCTCGCTTGCCATATTGAACCGCCGAGGCTACATTGACTGACAGGTCGCCTCCGCCAATCAGCGGCGGCCTCCCGGGGAGCCGCCGGCCAATCAGCGGCGGCCGCCTTGCCTGCTCGCTTCCATTTATGGTCCTCGGAGCACTTCCTCGTTGCCTTGAAAGCTAAACGAAACGTGTCTCTCCGACGCGAGTGTGGAGAATAAGAAGGACACAGAGGACGTCACAGCGCCCGGATCCCTAAAATGTGCTCCTAACCCTGTCGATCTGTGTCGTTATGGGGGTAAGACCTGCTCACATCTTGATATTTTTTTCCCCTCCTCCTCCTCCTCCCCCTACCTCAGCTAATTGTGTCGTCTATCATTTACTGCTTTTTATTTCATAATTGGATGGAGGTTACAGTCCCGTTCGACCCACGTGATTGGCTGTTTCGTGCGGCCGGGCGATGCGATTGTCGCCGGCGTGAGCGACGTCGGCCTCAGCCAATCGGCGGTCCGCGGCCCCCGCCGCGATTGGTCGGGTTTGGTTTCGGGGGCGTGGCCTCGGAGTGTTTTGTGTTGCGATCGCAAATGGCGGCTGTTCGGAGGTTGCAGTAACTTTGTGCAGGACTTGTTGTAGCTTCAGTGGGCATGTAGCAGCTTTTTCCCTCACAAACCTACTAATATTTTATTAACAATTAGTTATTAGGCTTCGGCGGACGCAGGGGGGGGGGCTTTATTTGACGATAGGCGAGCCCGGTTTGGGAAGATGAGGGCTAATAACAAAGCACGAGTATGGAGCAGTATTTATACAATTTAAGATAATGATAACTTTTCTTTAAAAAATGTGTGCTTAAATACTCGTTATCCTCAACACTTATTCTTATGCAAACGCTTTTTCTTGGGGGCGAAAAAAAACCCAGTTCCTGGCCATCATAATTGTATCGTTCAGTCCAATTAAAGGTTTTCTTTCTTTCTCATTTCTTTTTGGAGTATTTGCGCTAACTTTTTTTTTAAAATTTGGGGGGTTCATTGCTCTGCTGGATCCTCATGCAGAGGTCGGTGATTTCTTTTTTGATGGGTCCGTAAAAATCACTTTTTTTTGGCAAAAGGTCAGTCTTTTTTTTTTTTTGGATTATAATGGACGATTCCAAGCCCCGGTACAGCAAGAGGCTGGTAAGTCGACAGTGACGATATTAATGTGACTACGAAGACTTTTGTTGTCATCCAACCTCACCGTTTATTTGGTCGACTTAAAAATCCCAGTCTGTTCTGTCGTGCACATCTGCATCGGAACCTCTGGCTCCTGTCAACAGGTCTGCTTCATCACTTTTCCCTGTGATCACAGTTCTCTTCTGTCGAAAAGGATCAAATGTCGAATTCGATTTTCAGTGTTGTTTTCGCGTTTGTTTCATACCGGCTGACGTGCGATGCCTGTCAGACTCGTTTTATATCATTTCTTTTGCTTCCAGATCCCAATTGTGTGTCAGGCTGTTTCAGGATTTTGTCATCTTGATTCTTTCAACTGGAACTATTGTTGGCCTTCTTTAAAGCCTAAAGCCTACAAATCTTAAAACTAGTTAGCCTTTTCTCCACAATTGTGCTGCACAGAACATGGTAATATCAAGTAATTAAGTAGACGTTAGTATGTTAATAGTTGGATACAAGTAAAGTACAGAGAATTTCTCTAATATCGCACTGTTAATGCATTTTTATTATCTTAGTGGATGATCTGTTAAGTTATTTGATGAGTGTTTACATCATTTTGAGTTCATAACTGTTAATGACTTAAAATTAATCACATTTAATTATGACTTGACTTTTTTTTAAACATGTGAACAAGTGAAAACAGATTTCGACCAACTGATTAATCAATTGATTCAAAGAAATTGCTTCAAATACGTTTTTGTATAAATCTTTACCTCCTTTTAAAGTGACTTAACAGACTTCACAGAGGTCCAGCTACTTGAAGTCAGTATTGCCTCATGAAACGGAGGTCTGTGATTAAAACTACAAGTAACACTCCAAGCATCTCAAGTCAGGAGATGGACGCTAAAGCATCTCGAACTCGGTAGACATCCGCCGGAATTAAGCCAAGTCCACCGTTAAGCACAGAAGGAGTGTGCCGTTGGTTTAAATCCGACTAGAGCCGGCTGTCCTCGCTAACTGACTGGATGTGCGCGGTGAGGGTGTGGGAGGCTACGAGATGCTTGAAGGGGTTAAAAAAAAAAAAAAAAAAAGCTTCAGCGGCAAGACAGTGCGAACCCGGGGTCCTTCACCAGCCCAAGTTGTTTGGGAGAGTACGCAGAAAAATATCGGCGTCTCCCGGAGGATAATCCGACTCGGTCCGCGAGAGAAGCGGGGAGGATTATTTTCCAGGTCGGCATCGACCTCGAGCAAACAGCAAAAGCCGCAGCGGAATAGTTCACGGCGACGACGCGGTGATTGGTCCAAAGTGTCCGCGCCAAAGCCCCGGATCTTAAACCCGAACGTATGCGCGCACGTGTCTGACGCTGTGAACTTGTTTTTACCTTCCGAAGCGGGCTGGTACCCGGCGGCATTACCACGACGATGGCATCTCGGATGAGGAGATCGAGGGCAGGAGGACCTTTGACCTGGAGGAGAAAGTCAACAGTCAGAGGTTCAGCTCCAACCTGGTCAATCACATGGAGGGGAAAGGTGAAGAACAGCTGGCGCGCATCTGCCGCCAGTTTCGCCGCCGCGGGCGAAGGAGAGGCGTCGCGTGGCGGTGGCTGTCCGTTGGCGCGGTGACAAAAACTAACGATCTCGTGGTCTGTGTGCTCGCTTTCCCGCTAGATTTTACGTACGAGTTCATCCAGAGGAGCGGGCTGAGGGAACCGATCATCTTTGAGAAGCCCGATGGATTGGGAATCAAGTATTTATCTCTCTTTTACTCGTGTCACTCTTTTTTTAAGGCAAGGCGCTACAGCCGAAAAATAACAAACAGTTATAATTCGGGGGCCATCTCATTAAACATGAGTAATGACTTTGCCCGTATTACTATAACAGACATCTTTTACATTGAAATTTAACGGTCATTTCTTTTTCACTCCATGAACCTGTCAATAATGCAGATAAACTTGACTTATCACTCGATCCATCAGATGTTCCAAGAAGGCCGGAAGAACGTGTTTTTGCTAAATGGATTATTCTGTTAAAAAGAGGCGCCTCGCCTGAAGTGTCGTTTCTTCTCCATTTTCTTCTTTGGTGGACAAACACGTTATTCTACAAACCCGATAACACTGTTCCTCCTGTTTTCTGTAGGATGCCTGATCCCGACTTCAACGTGAACGATGTCAAGATGTTTGTGGGTAAGACTTGGGACAGACTTTTTTTTTTTTTTTTAATATAAATTCATTCCACAGTGACTCTTCAAGTAACTTTCGCAGAAATGAACGATGAATTCTCCTCAATGTCATCCTGCTGCTTCCTGACTTGCTGTGTTTCACCGCCGAAACCGCAACAGGCAGCCGAAGAATGATCGACGTGATGGACGTCAGCACTCAGAAGGGGACGGAGATGTCCATGGCCCAGTGGACGCGCTACTACGAGACGCCTCTGTCTCAGAGGGAGAAGCTCTATAACGTCATCAGCCTGGAGTTCAGCCACACCAAGCTGGAGAACCTCGTCAAGAGGCCCACCACGGTGCGTGAACCGTTTGCTTACCTACCTGATTGACATATGTCGTGCGTGATGACATCACATGTCACCTTTCCAACATGGCTTCAAGGCAGAAGGACTCTGAAGTTCTATATTCAAGGATTTAGGGATATATTTTTCATGAAAAGAGAGAAAAAGCTTTCATTTAGTCAAAGGGGGGATACTCCCAGTATTCAGATAAATCACCCAACGTGCGATTCATTTGTGGAAACATTTATGATCCGCTGTTTAGAGAAGGTGAGCCTCATTCAGGTAAAAGTAGAGATGGAGCTAACGTACCGCCATCATCTGATTCGAACGTGGAACGCAACGATTAACTCCTCGGATCGGATCGATGAGCAGAATTCGACAAAGGGATATCAACCGCTCAAGACTATCAATTCCCCTTCCCCGTACGTACTGTTAAACATCTGACCGCTTCTCAACCTCCCGTCGTCTGCAGGTAGATCTCATAGACTGGGTGGACAACATGTGGCCTCGGCACCTGAAGGAGAGACAGAGGGACTCCACCAACTCCATCACCGACATGCAGTATCCCAAAGTCCAAAAGTACGGGGAACTCCCTTTACATTCAAACTACAACGTTTTTTTTTTTGGGGGGGGGATCGTTTTAATACAAATCGATTTCTCCCCGCGGTTCCACAGATACTGCCTGATGAGCGTTGAGGGCTGCTACACGGATTTCCACATCGACTTCGGTGGAACTTCGGTGTGGTACCACATATTGAGAGGAAGCAAGGTGGGCTTCAGTGCGCGCTATTAAAATGCTAAACATCCATCAGTGGGTGAATATCGTTAGAACGGGGCGTTCCTCTACAGACAACGATTTCAGTTCCTCCTCTTCAAGTCACTGCTCGTGTTGCCGTGGTTCTAGGTGTTCTGGTTAATCCCGCCCACGCCTCAGAACTTGGAACTCTACGAGAACTGGGTCCTCTCCGGGAAGCAGGGAGACGTTTTCCTGGGAGACCGAGCGTCCGACTGCCAGAGGATCGAACTGAAGCAGGGCTACACCTTCATCATCCCCTCAGGTATCCGTCGAGCTTCGGCCCACCGGGGGGGGTGCTCTCTCTTCCGCCGACTTGACCTCGAGGCGCGCGGTGTGCTCAGGTTGGATCCATGCCGTTTACACCCCTGTGGATTCCATGGTGTTTGGAGGGAACTTCCTGCACAGCTTCAACATCCCGACGCAGCTGAACATCTGCAACATCGAAGACAGGACGCGGGTACGCGCAGCCGCGAGGGCCGAATCGACGGAGGCGATGGCAGTTTTATCGTTTTTTTTTTTTTTTTTTTGTTTTTTTAAGCGCACCTCACTTCCTCCTCCAGGTCCCAACCAAGTTCCGGTACCCCTTCTATTACGAAATGTGCTGGTACGTGTTGGAGCGCTACGTCTTCAGCCTGACCAAGACGTCTTACCTCACGCCGGAGTTCCAGAAGCACTCGCTGGGCATCGGTATGAAAACAAGCCTGGGGGGGGCTCGAGCGCGACGGCTTCCTTTTTTGTCGCGTCGACGTGCTCTCGTTTTTCTGTAACAGGCCTGAAGAAACCCTCCGGGTTAGCCGCTGAGAAGGGGATGCTGGAGGATGAAGAGTCCAGCGAGGAAGAAGTGGAGGAAGAGGACTGTGACAAACCAGCAGGCAAAGTTCATTTAACCCCGCTGGAGCTGGAGGGGCTCTGGAACCTGTTGGGTAAACTGGAGGATTTGCCCCTCAACAAGAGATGTATTCCCTCAGGAATACACAACTCTCAAGCACTGGTCTCACATATCAAGGTGTGTGTGCGTGTTAAATTAGTCATTTTTCTTTTTTTCTTTGGACATCAATGTATGTGTTAAAAATGCCTGTACACTGCACATTCAGCTAAATCAGCACTTAAAATACAGGGATCAAATTTAGAGGCTTCATTTTGTCTTAAATTCTTTGGAGGATGTTGTCGTACTTTATTTCGAGATGCGTCTAATCTCGCTGCACGTGTGCGACTGTCTACTGTGCTGTTAATTAACGTTTCGTCTGTTCATTCTGTTCAGGCTCTGTTGAAGGAACACGCTAACGACAACCCCAAACTCTCCTACACGGGAAAACCCATCATCACGTGGCCTAAGAGAGTACGTCTTTACCTGAAATCACCCGAGAGAGCCATCGGCTGTTTGGTTTATTCGATTTGTTCACCTGTCCTTTTTATTTATTTATTTTTTTCCCCCTCACCCCCTCCCCTGTTCGCCAGCCCTCGTGGTACCAGCCCCCTCCAGCACCACCCCCTCCTCCCCCTCCTCGTCCCAAACCGGCCCCCATATCGATCATCCCGCGCCCGCAGAAGCCGGCTTCCTCCATGTCCGTGCTGCGGAGGCGGCGAGTCAGGTAACGGCGCAGAGGCGTTTCCGCGGAAGCGTCGCACTCCCGCCGCCGCCGCTCTCACAGTGAATTTTGGATGTTAATCCCAGATCATTGATATTGTAATTTCACGTGGAAAATGTGAAATGAATGAGGAAAAATGAAACATTTTAAATACAACCATAATGCATAATTAGGTTTTTCCTCTAAATGCTTGATTGCCCTAAAGTATAAGCTTTTACATTCTATCCCGTGTATTTTTTTTTTCTTAAAGTATAAGCTTTTACATTCTATCCCATGTATTTTTTTTCTTAAAGTATAAGCTTTTACATTCTATCCCATGTATTTTTTTTTCTTGTACTAGTTTTTCTTGTGTGTCCACTATTATTGCTACTGCACGTCATAGTACATATATATTATTTCATTCACCTATCTGTATATTCTCTATGGCCTAATTCTCTATTGTGGTACTGATTGCTGTCATAAATAGGGTTTTATTTTTTCCCAAATTCCCCCCGAACATCCGCTTTTATGTTTTTTTGGAAATTCTGTAGTACATTTTTAATTTTTGAGACTTATTTTTTTTAACCAAAACCTACCACCTCTTAATACCAAAAAGAGTGCTGTATTATACAAAAGCACATCTTCTCCGTACCGTCACATTTTGTGTGCAACATTTTATTTCTTATTTATCAATTGGAATACAGTGAACCCTCGCTATAACCAGGTTCGCTTTTCGCGGCTTCGCTGCTTCACGGATTTCTTTTTTCAGTGTAATATATTTTTTACAGCGTACAGTATGAAGGCATTCAGGCAGCAGTGTGACTGGGGAAGTGCTGTATGTTCTCTACCCGAAACCAAGTATTAAGCTTTTAAGTTTTAAGTTTAAGCCAAGTTTTTTTATGGCACCCAAAAGGCGGAGAAAGAATTCGAACTTTGAGAGTGTTCAAATAAGAGAGAACTGTGAGAAAATGTTAATGCCTGTGAGAAAAGTGTATAAAAGTGTGTGGCTAGGGGGTTTACCGCCTTAAAACAATTGTAAAATATAAAGTGACTACTTCATGGATTTTGTATATTTCCGGAACGTAACCCCCGCGATAAACAGAGGTTTACTGTATATGTAAATATGTTTATTTTTACACCTCCTGTCAGTAGAAGGCTGAAAATTTGCAAAACAATTCACCTTCACTGGGAAAAAAATCTGGGAATAGCTCGGTTCTGTATTTAGGAGTCCGCATTTGGCGGCGTGATTTGGAATCATTTTCCATCTTTAATTAACCAGTTCTGCGATTCTGTGACGGCTGCAATCATTAATCCTGGGATATTATTGGGATTTTGTGTCATCATCCTTGCGTTCCCATTCCCGCCAGCGCTGATCCGCCCCCGAACGGGCGCGCTCTCTCTCCCCGCAGGTGCAAGCGCTGCGAGGCCTGCGTGAGACCGGAGTGCGGCGAGTGCAACTTCTGCAGGGACATGAAGAAGTTTGGCGGGCCGGGGAAACTGAAGCAGACCTGCGTGCTGCGCCAGTGCCTCTCCGTAAGTCGCCTCGCCGCCTCGTCTTTTTTTTTTTTTTTTTTTGTTGCCGTCGTTGGCGCAGCGGCTTGGTCACCGTCTGTCGGGTCTCCTCCAGCCGGGGCTTCCGCTGTCGGCGGTGTGCGAAGTCTGCAAAGAGCCCAATCAAGACGAAGGCGGAGACACGTCGCTCACCCTGATGGAGTGTTCCAACTGTGCACAGATCGTCCATCCAGCCTGTCTCACGGTAACACACTCTCTGTCTCTCTCTCTGTCTCTCTCTCTGTCTCTCTCTCTGTCTGTCTCTCTCTGTCTCTGTCTCTCTCTCTCTGTCTCTCTGTCTCTCTCTCTCTCTCTCTCTCTCTCTCTCTCTCTCTCTCTCTGTCTCTCTCTCTCTCATGATTACATGTGGTCTAATAAGGTGTTTGCATGTGTGTGTGTGTGTGTCTGCAGGTTCAGGGCGAAGGTCTGATAAATAAAGACCTTCCCAGTTGTTGGGAGTGTCCAAAGTGTGTCCAAGGTGTCACTGACCCAGAGGTATGTGCACATAACGTGCACGCCCGCAGTTTTTTTTTTTTTTTTTTTTTATTTTTTTTTTTTACTTGCGAGCTGCTCTGCTGTGGGTGCATGTGAGAACTCACCTGCCTTTGCTGAATTAAACCTTAACGTATATTCTATCCTGTCTACTTTTTTCCTACTTATTCTTTCTGTGTTAAGTGCTTTACGTTGTGTTCTTAATTCAATATAACTCGTCAGTCATCAGGCAGTGATGAGTCTTTGGCTGCAGGCCACCAGCAGCACATCCGTCCCTATGGCCCCCTGGTCCTCAGGCTGGGACCGGGGCAACCTGTGGGCTCCCAACTAGATGGGGAGGTGGTCCACTGCGGTTTCTTCCCTCCTCCTCCTCCTCTTCCTTACTGCTCTTCCTCCTCCTCCTCCTCCTCAGCGTCACTACTATTGGTGGCGGCCCCTCTGCCTTCTCAGCCAATCAGCTCGAGACTGGTGAGAGGTGCCGCCTCTTCTGCGTACATTACTCGTGCATTGTTTGCAGCCTTCCTTCTTTTTTTTATTTATTTTTTTAAATTATATATATATATTTTTTTTACTTTCCTTCCTTCCGTTTTCTTCCATTATTTTTAGGAGAACAGGCAAAAAGTGCGACTTCATTTGTTGTTTCCAACATTCGGAGCAAACATCGTAGTCGCTTCCTTTTATTTTGATTCCGTCTTGTGCAATAGTTCTACCTCTCAGTAAGTGTAGATGCAATGCAGACTTTTTTACTTTATTTTTTTAGGTCTGAGATCTTGGAGGGACTGAACATTTTCCTCACAGTTATGTCTTTTTTTGTCCTCACGATAGTGACTAAGCTGACAGAAAAAAACACGACTCACCTCGATTTTATGAGCTGAACTTTCTCAGTGCCCCTCATGAATTTGAGCCTTTGAACTGATTTATAATGCCTTTTTGAGTTCTACAGGAATTAATTTATGCCGGTTATTAAAATAATATCAGCTATTTAATTTTTTGCTTCCATTAAAATAATCATAATACTATTATGATTATAATAGTCCAGTTTTCTTTTAAATCAGGGTATTTGATCAAACTGATTTATCACATTTTCCCACACTTTTTTGAGATCGTTCGTGACACTGTACGAGGAGCGAAAAAATAATAAGAAGTGAGGCATTGTGCAGAGCAGTAAACTTCAATAGAGGGGAGGCGTGAGTGGTGGTGGTATAAATTACCGCTGTAAAATGGATTTCAGTCCATTTTCAATTGGAATGGATTTCCACTTAAAAGGTCAAGAGGAATAATTCATTTCAGGAAGTCGAGCAATTTCCTTTTTTTTTTTAAATTTCCGTGGAGGGTAATTTGTGCTTTTGCATGCTCTTTTGTGTACGCGCGCGTGAAAAAACACTTTGTTGTCCGACCTAAAGATGTGAGGCCAGTCAGTAGGTTTGAATATGGGGGGGTGCGATCATGCGCTCGTTGGCCTTTGCTGAGACGACCTCACGGACATTTCAGGGTCAACATACACCTTATCTGGAGCTATTTTCAGGGGGACGTTTTAGCAGCAGAGTCTCCATAATCCACGTGCACAATTAATATGCATCCCCACATTAAACTTAAGCCGTATGTCCTCGAGTGCAGTCGAAGAGGTGCAAATTTTCGCTGCGCAAGACTTCCTCGTATTTCCCTTCCAAAACCAGCAGGCTCATGAGGCGCGGGAAATCTGGGACCCCGCTCGATTGATTTTGAGCGTACCATGATCTGGATTTGGAGAAATACAGTGAACCTTGTGCGGGCGAAATCCGCAGAGGCACGAGTTTGTTGCATTAACTTCTTATCTCTTTATAGATTTAAGTAGATAAATGTTCCAGGCTGCCTCAATGTTTTGATCAACGTGGACAAAGGTCCTGCTTTTTCTTCCGTCAGATGGATTGTTGTATATTTATTGGGCCTGCTCATTGTGCTGTTTTGTTGTTACTTTCACTTTTTTTTTTTTTTTTTCTTTAAATCAATTTTTCTGATATTTTTCAAGTATTTAAAAGTGTTTGATTGTTGGATATGTTGCCTCCTGTTAAGCAGTTGTCCGTTCATAACTGTTGTTACGCTTGGATCCTTAGAACCTGGACCTCCTATAATGTACCACATTATATATTCCCGCCTTTCACCTATGTTCTGATGGTCTATTTATATCCATAGATAACAGGTGATTTTGACAAATGTCTTTTCTCTCCCTCCAGCAGTCTAAGGGAGACAGAAGTGACGGCCTTTCACTGGTAAATTTTGACCGAGCGCATCTGAGAGTATTTTTAACGATGGTTATTTTCCCAGAGCTGTACCCTTTTTCTTTTTTTTTTCTCCCCTATTATTTTTTTTTTTTTTTCTCTCCAGAAGAGAAAATCCTCCGCTCTGCTGGACGCTCGCATGGCAAAGATTTACCGCCAGCAAAGACACAGTCGCGACGAAGACGACTCCGCCAGCGACGACGAGGACTCAGGTTTGAAAGACGCGAGCGGGAACGTCGTGCGGGCGCGCTTGGGAATCTTCGCTCTGATCCGTCTCTCCCTCAGTCTCCCAGAGGAGGAGAATGGCGCTCCACGTCCGAACCGGGGCCCACTCTTCCAAAAGGGCCTTCGGAAGCACAAACAGGAGGAGCTTGCTGAGAGGGACTTCTTCCCACAAGGGGGGCAGAGCAGCCCTCTTGAGTCACGGGGCGTCCTCGGGCTTCAAGCTGAAGAAAGGGATCGCCATGAGGGAGAGCGGACGCAGGGGGAAGGGGGTCCGGCTCCGGGGCGGCTCCCGGATGCAGAGGAGAGGGGAGGAATCGGAAGAGTCGGAGGACGAGGACGACGACGAGGACGACGACGAGATGGACAGCGAGGACGGGATGAGAGAGCGGCTCCGGCGCCGCCGGAGGCGGAGGGCCGACGAGCAGGACGACGACGACGACTACGACGACGACGAGGAAGAGGAGGAGGACGACGAGGACAGCGAGGGGCAGGAGTTTGACCCCGACGACGACATGGACATGGTGGAGGACGAGGAGGAGGAGCTGGACGAGGAGGAAGAAGGCCTCTGGGACTCAGACAGAGAGCCGCCCGTCCTGCTGATGTCCGACCTGAACGACGACCTGCTGAGCGGCTCGTACCTCACCGTCACCCTGCAGCGCCCCGACAAGGCCAAGAAGCAGACGGGTACGTAGCTCCACGCCGTCCCAAATATCTGGATATTAATATTAAACATGTAAGATGAAGCATTTAAGTGCTTTAATACTCATTTCATAAAGAACGGTCATGCTGCCGCTGTGTCCATTTGATTATCATGACACAGAATGGATGAAAAGCACTCCACAAGCTCCACAAGAAATAAAAATAAATACCTTTTCAGGCTCCATAGTCCCAAAACTGGAGGCAGCGATGGGTCCCAGGATGACCGCAGGGGGCTCTGGTCCACAGCTTGGCTTCATTCAGAGGAAGACGGCTCTGTCCAGACACATGCATACCCGGTTTAGTGACGGGCCAAGCGACGGTCCAAGAGGACCTGGCAGGTATTGTTACTATAATGGACCAAGTTCAGTGGAAATGGAAGGGGGGGAAAAGGGCTTTTTGTTGCCGCTTACCTCTGATGGGAGAGTCGGGGAAGGGAATGATGATGTCCCGTTTTCTTCGTTTTTTGGGTGGTTACACGTGATGGCATTCCTTTCGCTCTGTGTCCGTCCAGGCCACGCGGTTATCACGGCGACAGAGGCAGGAAGGATTTCTCCGCGTCGTCTTCGGAGGAAGAGGAAAGCGTGGCGCCTTCGCTCTCTCTGCTGTCTCTGCCCTCGTTCAAGGATGTGGGCAACGACAGTGGAGGCGAAAAGGAAGTGTGGGTTTCTGTTTTCACGTACCTCAACCGCGCCGAGCTGCTGGCCTGCATGACTGTATGTAAGGCCTGGTACAAGTGGTACGCCTCTCTCTTTCTCTCTCACACACACACACACACACACACACACACACACACACACACACACACACACGACTGAAGCCTCATCTCATCTTCAGCCCCGTGGTACTGTTTGTAGTACCTGCACTAAAAGCATTTGGAAATCCTTGAGAATGCTTGAATTTCAATGCCGTGTTTTCAAGGTCTGAAAAGTGCTTGAACTTGAGTTAAAACGCTCGAACAATGAACCCTGAAGAACGCTATATGGAGTTCATTTTTTGGATAAAACTGTATTTTCTAAACGTTGTGCTATTATCAAAGAGATTTTAGATTTGTATCACAGACATAAAAATAGACATAAAAAGTGAAACAAATCACAGCTATAGTCATCCTGTAGATGTATAGTTCACCACAGCGGTAAGGTGCTGGAAGATTTTGAAAATCCTTGCAAGGTCATGGAAAGTGCTTGAATTTGACCATGAAAAAAGATGTGTGGGAACCCTGTTGCCTGCTCTGTTGTTCCCCCTTTTGCCACCAGCACAGTCCTGTCACTTCTGTACTTGTATCCCATGATAGGAACTATAAAAAGACAGTTACACATATACATGTACACACACGTATGTGCATAAGTATACACGCGTGTCCATATACATGTCTGCAGGCAAATGGGTTTGCCGGGCTCTTATTTGCTCGTGTTGCTGCTGTCTTCAGGAGCTGCGACAAGCGCCTGTGGAGCCACATCGACGTCAGCCGCTGCAGTCCGCTCAGCAACCAGGCGCTGGCGGGCATCATCAAGAGGCAGCCCTACTCCCTGGACCTGTCCTGGACCCCGCTGGCCAAGAGGCAGCTCAACTGCCTGCTCACGCGGCTCCCCGGTACGAAGCCCCCCCCCCCGCCCCCGCCCCGGCCACGATGCGCTCGTTTATTTATTCATTTTCTTAAACCCTCCCGTCGCCGCGCCAACCTCAAGAGCGTCTTGCGCCCCCTCAGGTCTGCGGGAGCTCCGGGTGGCGGGCCTGGCCTGGTCCTGCCTGTCGGCCCTCGTCTCTCCGACCCTGCCCTGCCTGCAGCTCCTCGACCTGCGCTGGTGCGAGGGCATCAAGGACGCCCAGATCAAGGATCTGATCATCCCGCCAGGTGAGCGCCACCTCGTCCATGGTCCGATCACACCCACCCCCCTCTAACCCCGCCCCCTCCCTCACTCTAACCCCGCCCCCCCCCGCA
This sequence comes from Lagocephalus sceleratus, assembly GCA_911728415.1. NCBI lineage: Eukaryota > Metazoa > Chordata > Actinopteri > Tetraodontiformes > Tetraodontidae > Lagocephalus > Lagocephalus sceleratus. The sequence goes on along the minus strand of CAJVRN010000232.1, from coordinate 5,421,164 downwards.
GACTCCGAGTCGTCCCGCAGCCGCCTGAGGAACCTGGTGACGCTGCGGCTGTCTGGCCTGGACATCAGCGAGTCCATCCTGAAGCTGGTGCAGCGTCACATGACCCAGCTGGAGAGGCTGGAACTGTCCCACTGCAAAAACATCAGCGACACCACCGTGGCCCTCCTGGCGGCGCCGGGGACGCACACCCGGAACAACCTGACCGAACTGACGCTGGCCGGTGCGTCACGCCTCTCCGCCCCCCCCCCCGTTCCACCCGCGTCGGCGGTTTAACCCCACCCATCTCTCCCCAGGTTGCAGCGAGCTGACGGACTCCTGCCTCTCCTACATGAAGCGCCTGTCGTCTCTGACCCTCCTCGACCTGCGCGGATGCAAGGGCATCAGCAGACGAGCGTGCGACGCCTTCATCGCCGACTTGTCCCACGTCACCCTCTACTGCATGATGGAGGAGAAGCTGATCCAGCGAATAGACTGAAAGGAGAAGCCTTGTTCAAACTTTATTTATAAGCCCCCCCCCACCCTTCAATGTTGTTCTTCAGTGTTGGGTTTGCGGCTCGCTCCGGAGTTCCGCGTTGAAAGAGACCAAATAGTCGTTCCTGGTCTCCAGAACTTCTAAACGTTCATTCCCTTTTCAGGATGTAAATAAAGTTCTGATTGAAAGCGAAGGTAAATACAGATTTACGTTTTGAATGTAGATTCCCGGTTCCCGTGTGTTTTGGTGAGCCGGGCCAGCAACGGCCGTGCGATGGTTAAAAACGTTCAAACGGAGATTTCAGTCTTCACTTTTATTACAAACCAAAAACTTTCAAAGCTATGAGGACGTTGTATGGGGTGGGACGCGCAGAGCCTGTCTCAGTAGCTCCTGGTGGTCTCGTATGTATCTGGGAACGGGAGGCTGACGTGTCCGTTGCCGGCCACCAGCGGAAGGATCCCGGCGTTGGGAACGATGTTCCACGACAGCGTCAGGGTGATGTTCTTGTTAGCTCTGAGAAAGGAACCAATATTAAAAAAAATGTTATGAGAGTCGAGAGCATGTCGGCTTTATGAAACGGCAAGGTAACTTTTTTTTTTTTTTACTTCTACCTGAGTCCGTTCCCGTCGTCAAAGAAGAAATATTTGGACTTCATGTCTCTCAGGTTCAGCATGGTGCTTTCACCCCGAAGGACTATTTTGTCCCAGAGCACCACCTGGTTCAGAGACTGACACAAAAAAAAGTGTAAATTGGACTTTGTGTATTTTTGGTTCAGCTTGTTGAATTGTGTGGCTCCTGTTCCAATTAAAATGGGATGTTGCATCCATGGAGTCAGGCCTGAGGAAGACCCCTTCGGGTCACAAACTACATCTTGAATGTTTCAGTTTACATCAAACGTATATTGACGATCGTCAATGCTGCGTGATTATCCAAATACTCGACGATTCAACTGTTACAATTAACTATAAAACAAGCTGTGTGTGTGTGTGAGACTGCCGGTGCATGACTTACATTACTCTTTGTGGTGTACTCTGCAGACAGGTAGAGAAACAGCTGTTTGACGTTCCAGTCAAATATCGGCTGTAAATGTACGAAGCGTTGAGGAAAAAACAGGAAGCAGATGTATGTTTTTTTTTTTTTTGCAAACGGCATCACCGACCTAACAATCTGACGACCACGGGGCTCTGCATCCCTGACTAAAGCCTTTTGGAAAGGATATCAACTGAGAGGTCAAAGGTGATGAAGCCTAGGTCACTGCGCTCTCTGGGCCCTGTGAAGTCATCGACGTTCTTCCTGCGGCGACAGAATGGCAATCACGACATTGGGATTTCTAACAGCGATGGCGCGTTGAAGTTAAAATGAGGTCAACCCTTTGGATCTTAATGATAATGTAGCAATGCACTTCACTTGTTACAGAAGCCAGGAAGCGGCACCACACGCCCCCCCCCTTTTCTGCCCCCCAACAGCCACCAATACATTAGATTGATTTTAAGATTACTTGTTAAGATTTGTTGTAATAACTCTCCAAGGACAGTCCCTTTTTTTTTTACATAGCCGCCCTTATAAAGCTTTTATACTCCCTTAAGCCCGCTGTGTTGCAAAGACCAACTAACCCTAAACCCCCTAAGACAAGACTAAAGAACAGACGCTTCTTTAAACCCATTTTCCTACTGGCCTTTAATCCAGACAGAAGCTTTCCGTGGCTTGTTTTGTTCCTCGTGTCACAGTATGTGTATTTTTATGGTATTTGCTCCTGTCCATCATCAATCTACCATTTAACGGGGTTCGCTGGCCGGAACCCGGAACCCTTCTGCTGCGGAGGCGACAGTTTTCTCCGCTGCACCACTTTGTAGTCCTTTGTAAAATGCATGTTTCAAGCTTTTCAAACACGTTTTTATAAAACGAGTCACACCTGAACATTATTCACTAAGAAACAGCAGCTTGATGATGCGGGCACTGCCGAATGATCGTTCGACGCTCAATATAAACCGCCAAAAAAAAAACCCTCAGTTAATAGATGATTAGATACCAGTTACGACGATTGCATTCACAATGAGATCAACATCGCTTGCAATAACTGATAAGGCGTGATGTTCGGGAAGAAAGCAGCTGTTTGATTCTTACAACATGACTTTAGCGACGTGGATGTTGACTGGCACTCTTCTGTCTTTGAACGCTGTGGTTATGAAGCAGCCAAAAGTCAGCGCCGCCATGACGCTCAGGGAGAACGCGAACAGAGAGTTCGCCCGCGACAAAACCGTGTTCATCTCACACAGAGTAATAAAAACAGATTTATGCAGCCTGGGCACAGACGCTAGCTAACGGGAAGGCTACGGACGATACGAGTCAAACGCCTTCTCCTGTTTCAGCCTGATTCCCCTTCTGTGCCCTTTCAAAATAAAAGAACGATAGCGTCTCACGATCAATTGCGCAGAGGGAATCACTTACTTATACTCTATGTCGTCGAAGACATCTAGTATGTTCGGTATGCGATCTGGCTATTTGTTGCCTAAATAGAGCGGTAAAGGGTCAACGCACACGGCGCAATTGCTTTGGATGCATACCAACATGATCGTGATATACGGTGCGTAACAAAAAATCTAAGAGAGCGACTGTTTTTGCTATTTTCAGGCTGCTCCGGTTTCAATCGGCCTTGTTCTTTATCTGTGTAGAAATGCGGCATCAGCCAGCGAAGACGCACAGCTGTCAGCGGGCCGGTTCGATCGTTTTATTCTGAAGGTACATCCTCTCGTTTATGACATAATTACGTCGAGCTTGACAAACCGCAAAGGAGCGATGATTAGGCGGAAGTAGCCGCTGTTTTTTTTAAAAAAAACTTTATACATAAATACAGTCTCTATGGCTGCGAGTACAACATCCGCTCTTTTTGACGGAAACAGCCAGCTGGTCTTACAAAATAAAGGCTGAGTAGAACATGTCTTCCTGTCCGCACGTTCTTCAAATGTATTTTACTCTGCTTCAATTTAAATGCGTATTTAAAGAACGACACCATCACAGTCGATAGTGTATCTGCCGAAGCGCATTAATGCTTTAAGATAATACATTCCGCTGTTGTCTTCATTCAATGTCTATGCTCAACTTGAATAGTATATAGGGTGATATTAACGACACTTGATATTATGAATGACGTGTCATATCGATGTAAGCGTTTTAATTAGCTGCAGACGTGTGACGTACTTTGACAATTGCGTTACTTATATGACCTGTATGTATTGCACAGTGTTTTTTATGCATGTGTCTATATATAGACAAGGGCCTGCACACACCAACACACATGCACACACACACACACGCACACACATGCACACACACTTTTATATGTGCTGCAGTGTGTATGACGGGGGCGTGACACACCCCTCCTCCCTGAGCTGCGAAATATAGAAGATGTGATTTCCTTCGTTTCGTCCGCTCTTGTTTGTGTCAAGGGACACACTGACTGTGTCACCTGTACCTGTGACGCAGTTAAAACTCCATCAACATTCACACGCGCACGCTAAAATAAATAATAAAAGCGGGCTAAAAATATTCGCACGCGGGCGCGCACGTGAGAGGGTCACGTGCGCCCTTGTCATGGCGACGCCACCGCCGCGGACCAATCGAGCCGCTGCCGCGCGCCTCGGCCGCAGCCTCCTCGGAGCGACCGGGAGTCCTTATCCCAACAACAACAACAACAACAAACAACAACAACAGCAGCAGGCATGCCGGAGGTTCCGTCCGGGACCGGAGCCCCGAAGCCGCCGTCGCGGAAAAGAGGCGCCGGGGACGCGGAGCAGCACGACTGCTTCCCGAAGAAGGCCTGCTGGGGGCTCCTGACCAGCCAAGGTGGGTCCCGCCGGGGCCGGGGCTCCCCCCGCAGCACGGTCCTCCAGGCCGCTTTAAAAAACATTTAAAAAAAAAAAAAAAACAATGGTCTTTTACATAAGTTTACTGACATAAAACAATAAATAGGAATCACGAAATATCTCGGAGAGGCAGTTTCTTTTAATTATCTGCTGAGTCAAGGAAAAACTCGAGTTAAATTAAATGACAAATTCAAAATAAGCCAATCTGATTCAGGTTTGTTGACTGTAATTCACAGGTCAGAGTTCTGTATTAACTCCTGCCCTGCTTCTTCTGGGGACATCATCCCAATATGCTGTCTTTTGTGTGACCATCCTGATGTTATCAGTCTCAGAAGCAGCGTCCTGATTCTGGACCACTGACACTTAGGCCGCTCTTGCAGTCAGACGTGCTAAATTGCGTAGTCGTCTTCTAACACTCCGTAGCCGCTGAAGAACGCGACGACGGAGGCGTGGACGGTGCTGAGGAACGCTTTCACGCCGGCCGTTTTCCTTGGCCTCGCGAGGTGTCTCACCAGGGTGTCGACGATGGTCCGGCAAAGGTTTTCCTGCGAGACCAGCAGGTTGGCAAGGATGAGATTCTTGTTCATCTTCTCACACAGCTCCACGTGCACTGCCTGGACCGTGCTCCGGATGTGGGGAGGGCTCACGATAACGGGGATGTCGCGTCCTTTGAGCTCCTCCCGGAGCCTCCCGCTCAGATTGGTGACGATGCTGTCCAAGGTGTCCACGGGCACCTGCATCTGTCCACAGATGTGGACCACCAGTGGGGGGACCAGAGCGTCACACACTGTGGCTGGTTCTGTTGTGATGGGAGGTTCTTTCTTGTCGTTGAAAGGATGTTCCCTGTAGAGCGTCTCGTAGAACGACCTTTGAAAAGGAGACGAAGCCATGAACGGCGTGATGGAAGCTTTTTGAAATGATTGTACTCGATATCTGGGAGCAAAGTTGCTGTTTGATCAGAGGTCTCTTGAATTCCTTTCAATATAACTGAGTCTGTTTCTTTGATCTTTGAAGTTTGATTAGAAGCCTGCTCCATTCATCTTTCAATCATGACCATGAGTCTGGTTCTTTGATCTTTACTAACTGACTGGTTTTGAGAGCATTCCTGCCTTTGACGTCATGAACTGTTTCAGCCATTGATTTCTAGTGTAGGGTCTATTTTCAAAAATAAACAAAGTATATTTTGAAGTGAAATTGAAGAAAATACTGTTGTCTCCCATGCACGCACTCAATTCATCACAAATGTAGGTATGCGTATTGTTAAGACATACACTGATGAACATTACCCAGCTAGGCATATTTTGACCAGTTTTTTTCTTTGAAGTGAGCAAATCGACAGGCGCTGAGCCCTCCGTTTAGCATCTTGGCCATCAAGTGGATTATTAATTTCCAGGAATTCTCACTGGCTCTGCTGATCAAGTGCTAGTCTTAGCCCCCGGGCAGCTGTTAATGGCTGTTGGTTACCATATAACCCAACCTTGTACCTGGTAAAGCCACCTTGGACATCTTTAAATACACTCTCGAAATAAAAAGAATGACTATAGTTATTACTGTATGTAGCAGAGGCTGGGTAGACCATATAAATATAGGTGTGTGTGTGTGTGTCTCCAGGGTCCTGGGCTGATCGCTCCCCCCTACACGAAGCAGCTTCTCAGGGTCGACTGCTCGTTCTGCGCACTCTCCTGGCACAGGTGAGACCCACACACGAGAACGTCGCAGTCGTAGACTTGTTTGACTTGTTGCTCTGCTTCCTACAATCCAAGCGTCTTCTTAAACCGCAATAGTGTGCTTTCATAAAAACTCAACTATGCATGAAAGTAACGACCACACTGATACAAACTGTGCGCTTCGTAGGGTTATCCTGCCGACATCGTGACCATCGATCACGTGACCCCTCTCCACGAGGCCTGCCTGTCAGGACACATAGCTTGTGTCAGAGCGTTGATCAGCTCTGGAGCTAATGTGAGTATGCTGGGCCCTTCTGGCACACTTTTGATCCGTGTGTGCACACCGCTCAACTGAAATAGGAAGGTATAGGAATTTGGTGTTTGCGGTGTTTTTGGGTTCAGAATCTCTGTTTTTTTGTTTCGGGTTATTTGAAAAGTGAGTTGGGTTCGGATGTGATTCGTTCCGAACCAGTCCAAATCCCCATGTTTACACAGTTTATTCAACCAGGTTACTGTATGTGACAGACAACAAGCCCCACCAACAGGTGATGAGAGTGTGTTATGAGGCGCTGAAGACGACGTCTGTTAGAGAATGTTGTTAGGAACAACACAGCAAATCACTTGAAAAAGCCATCTTAAATATTCTGTGTGTGTGTGTGTGTGTGTGTGTGTGTGTGTGTGTAGGTGAACGCTGCTACCATCGATGGACTCACCCCTCTGTACAACTGCTGTCGCTCTGGTAGTGTCAGCTGCATGGAGCTGCTGCTGCAACACGGCGCTCGTGCACATTCGGCACACACACACTACCCGTCGGCTCTGCATGAAGCCTGCAAGAGAGGTACACCCGTCTGTCCCTCCAGCCATCCCAAACACAGACATACGCGCACACACACACTCTCAACTCTTAACAGCATATTACTATCGAAGGCTAAAGCTGTGTGTGTGTATGCGTGTGTGTGTGTGTGTGTGTATGTGTGTGTGTGTGTGTGTGTGTGTGTGTGTGTGTGTGTGTGTGTGTGTGTGTGTGTGTGTGTGCGCGCGCAGGCAGTAGCATGTGCGTGAAGTCCCTGTTGTCTCACGGAGCAGATCCAGGCCACGAACTGTCTCACCTGGGCTCTCCTCTCTACGTCACCTGTCTGCACCGGCAGGCAGCCTGCGCCGAGATCCTGCTGCGTACAGGTCGGTGCCTCGCTCGCCGCCATCCGACGAATAAGCAGGATCGCTCCCGCGTCCGCAGACTGCACGTTCTATCGTTCGCCAGGGACACGGGCGGCATTCAACCTCAACAAGTCTTATGGATTTGTTGCTTTTCTTCTGGATTTTGTAATTGGAAGTTCTATAATAGGCTCACATGACTGGAAAAAAATCTATTATCTAAAGTGATTTTTAAAATACTGGATTCCTAGATCTCATAAGATCAGTAGAAGAAAGCAGAGAATGAAAGGCCATCATCATCTTCATCATCATCATCATCATGATCATGCTTGACAGGTTTTCAGGTGTCAAATGTCTGCTCCAGTTCCCTGTGCTCTCTCTCGGTGTTGTCAGGGGCCAGAGTGAATGTGGGCAGAGGGAGCGACAGCCCTCTGCACGCAGCCGTCCGACAGGACTGCGCGGATCAGGTGTCGCTGCTGCTGGAATTCGGCGCTGACGTCAACCTCAGGGACGAGAACAACCAGCGAGCCTCGGAGCTGGCGCCCCCCGGCGGCGGCGTGCAGCAACTGCTGAAGGCCTTCCAAGGTAAAGCGGCGCCCTCCCCGCGGGACCGGCGGAGGCTGCTGGGGTTCGTGGCTAGTGGCGGAGGAGCCAAGTGATTCTGTTGTCTACGTCTAGATTCTCCCAGAAGCCTCCGGCAGCTGTGTCGCATCGCCATTCGAGATCTGATCGGGCCACGGAGGCTGAAGCTGCTCCCGGCGCTTCCTCTCCCTCCTCTGCTCACCGACTACTTGAATCACAGCTAGGATGTTGGGAAGGTTTGGTAAGGTAAACTGCAAATAAATACCTAAAAAAGGAATAAAAATCTACATATTATGATATTTTTAAACTAGTCATATGCACATAAAGCACAATAGGATAATAAAAACAATGTCTAAACACCTGAAACACATGTTAAATGAATGTGTTCAATATTAAAATGATTACTATTATAAAATATTAAACTATTGCTATTAAGACATCATGAAAATATAAAGTTAAAGTCAGTATTCAGTTGCAGTCTTGATTCATTGTACTGTGAATCAGAATTACTATAAATATGTTCATAAAACTTAGAAATATAATAATCATAGCTGACATATCAGTATTTTTACAACTGCTCCATGCACTCAATACTTGATGGTTTTCTCTTGCAAAGATTATCGTGTATTTTTTTATTTTTCGGTGTAACAGATGAATGATCATCTCCAACCAGACTGTAACCTCATATTGCAAATCCTAAAACGTATGTATTGTATTTATTTTGCTCAAAGACCTCCTGGTAAACCTCATTCTGGGTTTGATTGAACTACCATAAATCCATCTCGAAGCTTGATTCTTTCATGATTCTCACAATCTTCCCATCAAAGTCTCAGCTTCTCACCTGATGTCTTTCCACTGGAATCATGGTTGTATGGAAGATCCTTTGTATTTTGTTAATTATCCATCATCTTAAATACTCATGATGTGCCAACAAACCACATTGTTTTCTCCCGTATTTATTACTATTAATTCATCCTGAAACCCATTTTTGGGATTAAGGATAGGATCATAATGTGTGTCTGCTTTTGGTTTATTATACATGTGTGCAGCTATGTCGTACAGTGTGAACTCTTGTGTAAATAAATATAAATATATATCCTATAGAATAAAAACAATCCTGAAATTAAAGTGTTATTGAATCAAGTCGATCCAAGGGGCGCTTCTGAAGTTAGTTTACCATTGGGGCTGAGGGAAACTGAAATGAATCTTACTCTTGGGGGGGGGACTAATTAAAACTATACCAGATAAATAAATGTCATGTTTCTGACACACTGACAAACAAATAAGAATTGATGCTCTTTGGAGCTGAGGAAAGCCGGAGTAACATGACCAGATTTAAGCCATCGATACAGGTAATACAGGTTATTAACCGGGTGTTCCACGTGTCACGAATGTTCCTTTCAAGCTGCCTACGAGACGGATTTATCAAACATGGATGAGTTATCACAAGTGCATTAAATGCAACAAACTAAAACTAAAAATCAGGCGTGGTGATCTTTAAGGGGAAATCGCCCCTCCCGTCGATTGCGAGGCTAACTTCACGGTGGGCGGCGTGACGACGCGGAGCTCGTAGCAGCCGAGCGGGAGCGGGAGCGGCGGCCCCGGGACACCGAGCTTCACGACCGGCTGGGTATGAGCCGGCCTCTGCCCCCCCTCCCCCCGGAGCCACCAGGAACCAGGAGGACCCACACGGTAAGGGCTCCCCTTTTATTCGAGGCGACTCTCGGACTCTCAGCGATCTCATCCAGCGGCGGTGCCACCTCTTATTCCGTCCCTCCGCCTCCCTTAGCTCCCTTCTCTAGCGGTCGTCGTTGCGTAGCCGAAAGAAACTCCCGCTACCGACAGAAATGAGACTGAAAGTGGGCTTCATTCTGCGAAGCCTGCTCGTCATCGGGACTTTCCTCGGCTTGGTGGTGCTCTGGTCGTCCCTGTCGCCGAAGCCCAACGACGAGGACCCGTTCGGGAAAAGGGTGAGTTGACGACCGCCAACTAGCCAGCGTCCGGACCCCCAACCCTCATTTATTCCCCTTAACAGCACAATATATCTGCTCTACTGCATTCATCACCCATTACTGTCACTGATTTATCTTTTAACCTACGTTTACGGCGGTCGCCGACTGATGGGTTTGAACTACGACACACACACACACGCACAAAAAATCCCACCTAACTCCGGTGGTTGTCATGGAGATCAATTCCCCCCAGCTTGTCGCTTAACTTCCTCATAATGGGTTATTATTTCTGAGGGAAACAGACACATCTAGCGACTGGGCAGACGGGTGCAGTCGCTTCCTGAGTTGGTGTGTGTCGACGGAACAAAGGTGTTAATATTTCACCAGGACGCACATCCGCATGTGGAGCTCGGCCGGGATGGAGTTGACCGAGTGACTGCGGCGTTCGGCAAATAGAACCAGGAGCCCTTGTGCTAATATTTAATGGTCGTTACGGGGAGTCCACCAGACGTGGAAGCGATCATTTAAAGGCCACGCTTGGGTCAAAGTGCCTAAACACGATACATCTCAGAACAAGTCCAGTTAAACTTCCAGTATTGAAGTGGGCACACAGTAACAGACAGTAGCTTTGAATCTATCTATCTATCTATCTATCTATCTATCTATCTATCTATCTATCTATCTATCTACCTGACTATCTACCTGTCTATTTGTCTATCTATCCGTCTGTCTGTTTATCTACCTACCTATCTATCCATCTACCCTTTACTGTATATTTGTATACACTGATTATGCATATGTGTATTTATATATATGTATTTATTGATTACAGGACAGCATTTTGCCAGTGCCCAAAGATGACCTAGGGAATCAGTTTAAGCCGGTGGTGCCGTGGCCTCACGTGGAGGGGGTTGAAGTTGACCTCAACTCAATCAGACTCAAACATGGTGAGGCTCGTTGTCATTTCCAACATTAAACCCAATGCATCGGCGACGTCAAGGTGTCATGGTTGGTATCAAAAGTGTATGTCGGAAAGATCAGGTGGTTTAAACAGCTGTCCAGAATTTCTGTTTCAGTTTAGTGGCTTAAAAAGATATTGGTATTTAAAAGGGTTTTACTTTTATATCCAGGGATGGATGATTTACCAAATATTTTATAAGCTAAAGATGAGTTATAAAGGTCAAAATTCTTCTGTTTTCTGGTCTTTGTCTTAAGGCGAGGCAGACCAGCATCTTAATCCTGCCCAGCAGCAGCCCAATCAGAAGGAGGTGATCCAGCAGCAGTATGTGACGTTCAGGCCCCACTCCCATCCGTATACAAGCCCCGTCCTAAAGAAAGGGATCCTTGGAAACCTGGAGCCCAAGGAACCTGAGCCTCCGGGGGTCCCCGGTGGTCTCGGAGAAGGAGCCAAACCTTTTGTCTTGAGTCCAGAGTACAAGGATGCCATTCAGGCTTCCATCAAAGAGTTTGGCTTCAACATGGTGGCCAGCGACATGATCTCACTGGACAGGAGCATCAGTGACATTCGTCATGACGAGTAAGATCATTCCAGCTATATTGTCACTATTTCATTTATTTTGTTACCTTTGACTTGCCTACACTCAAAACATTGTTGCCAGAGGTATTTTACTATTTTCTTGCTGCCGAAGAAATTGCTGCATGATCTGCAACATGTGCCAACATAGCCCCAGGCTGTCGGGACGTGTGTTTCTTGTGTCTTTTTTGTTTGTTTTTGAAATACATGGTACAGAATTAATTATTTTGGCAACAGTGGTGTCTGTCCGTTTACGTCTGCTGCTTATGTAATGACAAAAATGAATTTTAGCCATGATAAAAATGTAGTTTTGAAACAATATTCCCATCTACATCCTGTCCCAGATCATTTAATTGAATGTCCCAGATCTTTTATGTAGTACACTAGTAGTGTCTGTATTTATATTTATATATATAAAATGAAGGAGACAGCTGGAAAGATTTTTATTTCTGTCATTCCACAGTGTCCTCTGTTGGGCCAGGTTGGTATGTCATACATTGTGTACACTGACTATAATATAAAATACTATTTCAAACAGCCACAAGGGTGTGACTGAAACACACCCTTTGGTATTTCTGCAAACAATTGTGAAACCAGTTCCTTCACCAGTTCACTCTGACAAGCAACTGGAAGAATTGAGAACTCACTTTTGCGATTGTGTGGTTATCTTTAATGAACGTGTCGCGCCCACTCCCACCACATCTGATCAGTTCTCCTGCGTTTTCCGTACTTTGCTCTTGCAGTGACATTCAACAGAGAGCATTAATGAGGCTGACGGGAACCTTGCCACTTTTCCGCCCTTTCTTTTCAGGTGTAAATACTGGCACTATGACGACAGACTGCTGACCTCGAGTGTTGTGATCGTCTTCCACAATGAAGGCTGGTCAACACTGATGAGAACTGTCCACAGCGTCATTAAGAGGACTCCCAGGAGGTACTTGGCTGAGATAGTCATGATTGATGACTTTAGCAACAAAGGTGAGTTTCTCTTCTCTCACACAGTGTTGGGCCCGCCTGAGGACAGATGACTCTAATCAGCACCAAGCTCCAGATTTATTAATGACTATTTTGTGTTTGTGTCCCTGTAGTCCATCTAAAGGAGCGCTTGGAGGAGTACATCAAGCAGTGGAACGGTCTTGTGAAACTCTTCAGGAACGAAAAGAGAGAGGGCCTGATCCAGGCGAGAAGTATAGGAGCCAAGAAAGCCACCAAAGGGCAGGTGGGATGTGATTTTAGAAGATTCGTTAGACTGAAAAGATAAATCTGTTAACAGTCAGTGAGTGGTCCTGCTGTTTCCTGATATTCATTGTGGTTGCTCTAAAACTGTGGTTGCTCTCAAACTTGTTGGAACCCAGTCCTCAAGGGCTGCATTCCACCCAGGTTTACTGTCCTTCAAGGCAGAAAATGACTTTCACACAGGAAAGTGGGAACCCAGGTGAACTGATTGTCTACCTGGTAGGTCAGAAATCCTGGTTAGATTGCTGCTCGCGAGGAGTGGGTTCTGTCCTGTCAGCTCTTAAGTCCATGACTGGGACATTATGAATGACACGGTAAATGAGAGTGACCATTAATGGTAATAACAGCGATGAAGATCCTGAGTAAAACAAACGGTAAACTTTTCTGGCTTTAAAGACTTCATAGAAACTACAGGTGGAACCTCTTCTTTCACTGGCCAATTTCCATCTTCTTAAACACTCTGGTTTTGTGTTGGTTTTCCAGGTATTGATCTACCTGGATGCTCATTGTGAAGTTGGAATCAATTGGTACGCTCCTCTGGTTGCTCCCATTTCAAAGGACAGGTACAGTAACAAATTCTCACACAGTCATTCAGTCTTCATGGGCTGAGTTTTAACCAGGCAAATAATTAAACAAACACACCCCTATCCCACCAAGCCTTGTCATTGGGCAAGTGAAGCCCCCATCAAATACAAATTGAATATGTTAGAAGATACGCCTCATTATCTTGGACTGATTTTCTGACTTCTCATTCAGTACAAATATAGAAGGAACCTCTATTAATATCCATTTAAACGACGGTAGGTCACAATATAATACATACTCCCATGGATCTTTGATGTCTTCTTGTCTTTAAGACTGTATGCTTTTTTTGCTGAATCTTGTTTTTTGTCACAGCTCCCAAAAGTCACTTATTAGGGCCAGCAGGGCTTTGCAATCATAGTGCACTTCCTACATAGGTTTGTTTTGTGTTTTTGTGTATAGGACAGCATGTACAGTGCCACTAATAGACTATATAGATGGTAATAAATTCACTATGGAGCCCCAGCAGGGTGGAGATGAGGATGGCCTGGCCAGAGGAGCTTGGGACTGGAGCTTGCTATGGAAGAGAGTTCCTTTAAGCGAAAGAGAGAAGGCCCAGAGAAAGCACACCACACTGCCTTACCGGTACACGTTCTAATGGCAGCATGCTAACATCCATCCCTGTTCTGTTTGTGTCTCCATCTCTGTCCCTTAACCTGGCCTCCGTGCTGTCACCGCCGGCCCAACTGTCCTGTCCTGCATGTGCATCACACGCCTGCCTCCATGTATTGTATGTGCATGGCCCCGCCCCCCCCCCGCTCGTTCAGAACGGTGTGTACGGTGCCTCTCATCGACTCCATTGATGGGCAGAAGTACACCATCGAACCACAGGGCGGAGGAGACCAGAACGGCTTCGCACGAGGAGCCTGGGATTGGAGTTTGCTGTGGAAGAGAGTTCCTTTGGGAGACAGGGAAAAACAGCTCAGAAAAACTCAGACTGAGCCATATAGGTATAGAAAATCAGGACACCTCCTTTTCACCTAGAACAAGAATGTGTATGTGTGCTTTTATGTATACACACAAGTGTATACACCTTTGTATATTCTAAAATTATTAGAACACCTGGCATATTACAGAACTATTGCTGGAAAAACCAAAAGTGAATAAAAAAAAAAGAATGTTATAAAATAATGTTTTAAAATCTAAAAAGCTCTATATTTACCAGGTGTTCTAATAAGTCACCTTTTCTGGAAATATTGGTGTATAATGATGTAAAATGATGTAAAAGAGACTTGGTTTCCTGCATGTCTTGACTAACAGCTCACTGTGAAGGTTAGTTTCCTGCTCTCCACTTCTTCCTGCTGTGCTGTGACATCTCTTCTGTCAATTGTTAATGTTTTTGGGGGATTTCCAGAAAACGTGTGCTCTTGATGTAAACTCCCAGGTGGATGTGCGTCGGTTTGACGGGACTCCCCTTCATCATTCCTCTCCGTCCCCTTCTTTCCCTGCTCATCATCATTTTCTTGTCTGCCTTCGTCTCTGGGCTTTGCTTCCATTAACTTCTAAGTGTTCTCTATTTGTTTTACTGTATATAATCTTGTACTCAGTCACAAATTACTTTTTATGTGAACGTTGCACAGATTTGTTATTAGATCTTGTTCTGAATGTAGTATTGTTATGTAGCAATAATCTGGTACACAGTTTATTAATGTGCACAGATCCTACATTTACTATTCATTTTTAGTGTCGTCAAAACTGTAAAGAATTGTTAGTCACTTTTAAAATAAGCATTCAGTATTAATATTGCTGGGTGTTTATTTATTTATTTATTTTTTACAACTGTGTGTCTGTATGTGTGGTAGGTCTCCAGCCATGGCCGGTGGTCTCTTTGCCATTGAGAGAGACTTTTTCTTTGAGCTGGGCTTGTATGACCCCGGCCTGCAGATATGGGGAGGAGAGAACTTTGAGATCTCGTACAAGGTAAACACAAACCGACTTTGCTTGACTCTCATCACGTGTGGAGATTTGAGATGAATTCACCCTGAACGTTTACACTGACGCAGATCTGGCAGTGTGGGGGCCAGCTGCTTTTTGTCCCCTGCTCTCGCGTCGGGCATATTTACAGGCTTCACGGATGGCAAGGCAACCCTCCTCCAGCGCACGTGGGCTCATCGCCCACTCTAAAGGTAGAAGCTCGCAGAAAGTGGGAAAATATTGTTTTGTCTCCCTGTTTGGATCCATTTAATGGCTTCATGTCCTCTAGGATGTGGGTTTTTAAAACATGCTTAGGATTTAAAACACGGATGTGTTGGACTGACGGCTAAATGCTGACAGGATGGATGCAGGTTCAATTGCTTTGTTTAAACTTTAACACCCATGACAAATCCAGAAATGTAGGGAAAAAATTAAAAACTGGGAAAAAATATGTCTCTCTGTCAGTCAGCCAATCCATACATCGGAGTTTGTATATCAACACAATATTTTCAAACTTTTATTTTGAAAAGCCGTAACCAAAGCATCCATAAATAAGTACTCCATTGTGTGCATACAGAACTACGTGAGAGTGGTGGAAGTGTGGTGGGATGACTATAAGGACTACTTTTACGCCAGCCGTCCTGAAACGCTCACTCTGGCCTACGGAGATATCAGTGAGCTGAAGCGATTCAGGTACAGTTTCCCCTCAACAAAGAATGCTTTAATCTCTCTCACATTCCATCACGTTGATCATATCTGTTTGCTGTCATTGCCTCTTCTTGTTGCCAAACTGCAGAAATCTCCTTCAGTTCCCCCTTTTATTTCTGGAATTTTCTCTTGAAAGTAAACAAATGAGCCGATGATGTAAGTAGATGTGTGTTGACTGTGTTTTTGTCATCAGGGAGGAACATCGATGTAAGAGCTTCAAGTGGTTCATGGAGGAAATTGCCTACGACATCCCTCTGCACTACCCTTTGCCTCCAAAGAATCTGGAGTGGGGGGAGGTCAGTCCACACACACAAACACACACACACAAATACAAAAGTGTCGTAAATGGTAACTGTCACATCTGTTCACTCATAAAAGGTGTCTGACTTTTATTTTTGTAAGCCTTTGGATTTATTTTGGGTATTTTTTTTGGTGTAAAGGCCGAAATACATACGTTTACATGTCAAGAGGCGCAGGCCAAATGAGTGTGTATGTTCTTAAACATTTGCCGTCGACGTGACTTCACGCTGCTCTCTAATTGGTTACTCAAGGTTGGGCTACGGGCACAACTCTTTCTGTGTCATTATTCATTCACTCTGATTGATTCATGATATCTGTCCATCAAAGTCACATGGCGTAGACACGCGGGCTGCAGACGGAAGAGTCGCACTAAAACACTGACAACAAGACGGGAAAATGGCTGCAGCACAAGAAAATTCAGTCGTTGTTTTACCAAAATATTCTTTCACGAGACAAAAAAAAAGTGGAAAAAGGAGATTGAACTGACCAAAAAATCGAAAAAAAAAGTGTTAGTGTTAGGATAGCTCCCCTCGATAGTTTTTTTTTTTGGGGTTTTTTTTTTTAATCACCATCTGCCACTGATCTCCACACACACCCACATAAACTTGCTGACTTGTGTCATGTGACTTCTGTAGATCCGTGGTTTGGACACCAGTTACTGCATAGACAGTATGGGGCACACCAATGGGGGAAATGTGGAAATAGGACCGTGCCACAGGATGGGGGGCAATCAGGTAATGAAACCGTGTCACATGTTATGTTGTTGGTCTGGTTTGCTTGATTACAACAATGGTCTGCATGTCCTTTTTTTTTTTTTTGCTGTCTTTGTGTGTAGCTGTTCCGTATCAATGAGGCCAACCAGCTGATGCAGTACGACCAGTGTTTGACCAGAGGACCTGATAATTCAGCTGTCATCATCACACACTGTGAACAGAACCAGCACACTGAGTGGAAGTACTTCAAGGTGAGACACACACAGATACACCACTACACAAGTTTATAAGACATTTCTCTAATCGCCTTTTCTTTTACTCCTGTTTTAATTCCAGGGCCTCAATCGTTTCACTCACGTGACGACGGGTAATGGATGCATTTCTTTTACATTTATTTTTGCTTCCAAATCACATTTATCTGACTGATAATGATCCAATATGTTCATTTGTGCTCCCCATATAGGAAAATGTCTGGATAGATCAGACCTGCTCCACAAAGTCTTTATATCTGACTGTGACACCAGCAAAACCACCCAGAAATGGGAGATGAACAACATCGTGGCTGTATGAAGAATCCTTGCTGAATATCCAACACATCCACACTACAAGTTTACAAAGCTGTAGAGCCGATAATGTTCTTGTCGAGCCCGTCGCACTGACCGATGCGGAGGGCGGCTACTTGACGGCAGCTTCGGCAAGAAACGCCGCTGTGCTCAACGCGGTTACACTACCGGCTCTTGGAAACATGTTTCTGTGTTTACACGCTCGCCCTAACTGTTCTTTTTTGCTCTGTATTCTTTTTTAAAACCACTCCAGCATCGATGGATCATATCAAATCAAGTTCAAGCGCTTGCATACAAATCGACATCCTCTCGCTGCTGATGGGTGCGAACGTCGCCCTGATCGGCCGAGGAAGAACTGATTTACACCAACTAATCTTAATTAATGACTTAATTATGCAACAATATAAAATATCATATTTTGTGTTGTAAAAGAGGCTGCTAAAACTGAGTTATCTTCAGTTGTTGAAAAGATGTCCTTCCATTCACAGTCCAGTGTATCCCTGTGGAAATACCTTTGTGTTCACAGAGTTATCGATCATCACAGTTCAAATCGGGGCTAAATTACACCGGCTGTCTGCAACAGAACGGTTTAGGGATTGGTTGTTGATAATACTGTGAAATTAAGATGTCCAGACTTCATCAGTTTGGTGCGACATGGTTCGGATTCGGAGGGGCTGTGACAAGCGACCAGTTGACTGTGATTGAATATCTGAATTCAGCAAGAGAGAGTGGCCACAACCCAGTGGAGCGATACCAGTTTAATAATCCCTCTAACCAGTGGCGAAGGAAACGATTGCATTTTGTTTGTGTTCTGTGGGATGTGGGTTTATTGTATGAACGATCTCATACCATATGCAATGTTTTGTACAACGTGTGTTTCTTTGTACAGATAGCTGATTTTGTGAAGGGCCTTAAATGACTGTACATATATAAATTATGAAAAAAAAGATTTATAATGGATTGGAAAATGACGAGGCAAATAAAAGAATGGATTTTTAAGGTATTGTTGGTTTGTGTGTTACAAGGCTCCTGCCATGGCAGCCCAATTAAAAGACCTTTAATTATGTGCACACAAACAGCACATGAAATGAAATCTAAAGTACCTATAATAATAATAATAATAATAATAATAATAATAATAATAATAATAATAATAATGCAGGTTTACCACCAGCCTGAAGTGTCATTCGTAGTACCTTTTGGTGACGTCACAGTGACGTCAGCGCTGCCCCGGTGGACTGTGGGTCTTCCTGTTTAACTTTCGTTACTACCGAGGCTATCCAGTCAGACCCTTTCACACTATTTATCCAGGATTTTCGGGGAGAAAAGGGTTGTAGTCTCCAGGTACATAAAGATACCGAGATACGATGCGGACGCTGTTCGCGGCTGTGTGGTTGTTCGTGCTGCTGGAGGTCACCAGTAGTCTGGACGGCGGTGAGTGAGCGTTGAGCTTCGTGATGACGCTGTTGTAAACGCATGATCTACACAGGAGATTACAGGGAAAAGGAAGGAAATAAACAACGGCTTTACGTTTCCTTATCTTATTTTGCCCTTTTTTGTTCCGTGGTACCGCATTCGTGTTAGGTTCCACTGTCCCTTCAGCACTTTTCTAATGATTTGCACAAGTTATGAAGACATTACGTCATCCCTCTTCCCTGTGTTGAACCAATACAGATCTCACCCAGAAAAATAAATTCTTCTATTAACTGCCATTGCCCTTCCCTTCTGAACCTGAAAAATGTCGTTTTAATCTGTGGGGATAACTCTAACTTGTGAATGATGCCCTACTATTTGGTGATGAAGGTAATTGCGTCAGTCTCTGAATGGAAGGTTTCTCCCGTGAAGTGACTTTTGAATATCTGTGCAGATGCCGTGCTGCTGCAGAACGTGCAAGTCCTGACCCTGTACCGAGGGCGCTCCACCAACGCCCGGCGCTCCAGCCCCATCCCCCAGCTCCAGTGCGTCGGGGGCTCAGCGGGATGCCGTGCCTTCGTTCCTGAGGTGGTCCAGTGTCAGAACAGAGGATGGGACGGCGTGGATGTACAAGTGAGGCCTTTGCCATGTTGAGGTTTATTTTAGCTGTATGTTTCTATCCGAGGGGACAAATGCACGTGAGGTGAGATTTAAGGAATTCACAACAAACTGTATACGGGAATCGGGACTTCTCGGATTCCATGGAATTCTTAAGGGGCGGGGCTCTCAGTTGAAGAAAGCTGATTGGTGGACCACGCTGTAATCCAGTGTGAAGTGTGTGTTATTTTGTTTAAATTTTTTAACCTTGGTAACTACAATCCTAGTAATAAATGTTCCAGTGGATATGGGGTCTGTTTGAATCTAGTTTCCTTTTGTTGTCCTTTCAGTGGGAGTGCAAGACAGATATGGAGGCTGCATACCGATTTGGTGTCATTGAGGTGAGCTGTGAAGGCTACAACCACCCCGCTGATCCGTACATCCTGAAGGGCTCGTGTGGTCTTGAGTACACGCTGGAGCTGACTGAAGAGGGCCGGAGAAAACATGCCGGTTCCCACAGTGGATTCAATGCGTTTGGAGGTAGCATGGTGGGAGATCACACAACACCCCAGAGCTCCAAACAGGCCCCTAATATTTCCAACTTTACCTGTTTGCATGTGGGTCAGACCTCGGTGGCTTTGCCTCCAGTTTCTTCGGTGGGTCCTCTGGAAATCAGCACCAGCGCCACCAGCAGAACCGCCGCAGCTCAGTCTCATCAGATAATGTGGACTCCAGCAGCCTGCTGGTGGTGGCCGTCCTCTTGTTGATGGCTTATGGCGTCTACAAGCTCTTCCTCAGTGGGAATATCCCCAACATGGGGCAGGACGGTTACCACGGACACCAGGACCACGGCTCAGCTACAGCGCCGCCACCCCCAGGATTTAAACCCGATTTCACAGGTTATTTTTTAATATACAAACATCTTTATCGCCATAAAGCCCCCCCGCATTCTTTGCTCAGACCTCCAGCGTGTCTTGTCTTACACGTCCAGGCTACTCCAGTCCCAACGCGGGGTACGGTTTCCGCGACGACTTCACACACCGGCAGCAGTACCCTCGGGGACAAGCTGCGGGCGGAGGCTTCTGGACCGGCATGGGGACCGGGGGGTTGCTGGGATATCTGTTCGGCCGTCAGAGGAAAGCAGAGTGACGGATATTACAGAGCACAAGCTCGAGCGGTTCACTGAGAACCTCGGGCTGATCTGTTCTCTGTTTGCTCTGCAGGAGTCAGTCCCATGGATACAACTCCTCCAGTTATCATGGCAACCCAGCATCTAATTATAACACGCCCTCGTCATCTACAGGAACACGGACTGCCTCAGGTATTTATGGCGTTATTACCGACATTTCATTTCGATAGCTTGCGTTTGGGGTTACATCCTGTGCCGGCCTTAACTCGCATCTCCTCCAGGAGAATTGATTCGCCCGGTGTAAGGATTTTTGGCCTGGATGTTCCATCATCTTTTATCTCTGCTTTGTTTCCAGGTTTTGGAGGAACGAAAAGAAGATAGAAACCACGGAGCTTGCGTGTCTTCAAAGGATCACAGCTGCAAAAGTAACGGCGTAACATCAGCCAAAACATGCAGTCTACAACCTGTTGTAAAAGCAAAGGTTTATTTACAGTGCATCAAGATATTAATTTTAAAAAGTATATCAAATATGTTTAAGTAAATATTCAAAGAGAAAATGTATGAACTGAATAAATGTCTTTTAAATAATGGCTTGTAATGCAGTCTTACCTTTAAATAATCTAATTAAAGTAATTGCTGTAATTACATTTTTGCACAGTAAAACCACAGCTTAAAGCTCTCGTTTAGCGATCGCGGTAAGCACTGGTTCTGGAGAGTCTTTTGTACTGGTCCACAGTCGCGCCAGGAACGCCTCCCGGAAATCCTGGTGGGAAAAGTAGATGAGAGGGTTCAGACCACAGTCCAGGTAGGACATGACTGATGAGAGGGTCCTCAGCCACGTCGGGGCGGGCGACAGGTCCTTTCTGCCGAGCAGGATCAGCTGATGGAAATAAAGACCAAATAAAATCTAGGAAGTCATACAGCAACTAAATGTCTTTTTTTTTTTAAGTGTGTTGAAGTGACGGTGTCACCTCGGACATCGTGAACGGTGTGTAGCACAGCATGTAGGAGGCCACCAGCAGGGGACAGACTGCAGATAGGTCCTCCTCAAGCTCACTTTCAAACAGACACACATTCATTTCAGTCCCATTCATTCAACGCCATTCAGTATATAATAATTGCAACATATGTAAGACACAGACATTATTGGCTGAGACATACAGAACAAAATTAAATATAAATGAACCATTCTGAAACTGCAATATTTACCAATAACATTTATCAGATTGTTAATCCGACAAATACAGTACATTTCACAAGGGATGTACTATTATTTTTTATGTATTGAACGAATTGGGCTCAAATTCAATGTTTAGCTCTGTTAAAAATGCTATTTTTGTCACCATACAGTATATTGGTCATTACTTTGCATTATTATCACAAACACAACATCTGCAGGTCAGATTATTTACAAGTCTCATATATTGTGTTGTGATTTAACTGCATAAGGGAATTATTTAATTGTTAGATTAATTATTTTTTTAAAATTCCCATATGTCGTTGGCTCTAGAAAAACCTGCGCTTTATTTTGAAATGCACGGCCTGACTCAAGACTGTGTGAATCCCTCGCGCTGCCCGATCGTTTGCCGATCAGGCCTCTCTTGCTATCGCCGAAAGATCACTCGACAGGCGTGCGTGGCGCCCGTTACCTGCAGCTCGACTGGCAGCCAAAGGCGCTCAGCAGCGAGCAGAGCAGGATGAAGGCGAAGGGGAGGAAGATGCAGACGGAGAAAGCGCTAAGGATGTAGAGCAGCATGTCGGAGTAGCTGTTCTCCCAGAACACCGCGCACAGCATCTCCGCCGGGTCATACCTGCGGGAAATGGTTGGATTGAGCCCGACGACCATGGGGGGAGGCCTCGGGGGGGACCCAACGTACCTGATCCACGCGTTCACGACGGGGAGGCTCCCGAACACCACCCCCGCCACCCAGAACGCCGCGCAAGCCGCCGCCGCCGCGGCGAACCGCGGGTTTCTCGCGGAGAGCGGGCCGATGGATCGCTGGAGGCACAGGACGGCTGAAGAGGAGAAGGGAGAGTCGGGAGAAGGGAGGGAGGCATTGACGCGAGAAGCCCCGCCGCTCCCGTGGTTACCGAGGCTCCCGATGGAGGAGCTGATGAAGGTGAACTTCAGGAGGCTGACCACCTCGCACCACGGTGACCTCTGACCTCCCGTCAGCAGGGCCAAGAGGGAGCTGGAGATGATGAGGACGGAGCAGCCTTCACAGCACCGTGACAGAGAACACGCGCCAGTCAAACGCCGTGAAGGACTTTTTCTCGTCAGTCGCCGCGTGCGGTCATACCGAAATCCGACAAGGTGAGACTCAGGAAGGGCAGCCAGTAGCGGCAGCAGATCCGAGCCCTGCACTGAAAACGGAGGGGGGGGGCGTTTTTTTTTTCTTTTTCTCCGTCGCTCGCCGCCTCGCCCAGGCGCGTGGCGAAAGCCGCCGAAGGGATCTTACTTTGACTTTGACGTACAGAACCAGGCCGTTCCCCGCTACTCCCAGGAAAAGCTCCAGGCCCAGCACGGCCACCAGCAACCACTTCTCAGCCTTGAGCCAAGAATGTTCAATCCACATTGTTCCATTCAACCAGTCGCTCACTGTAAGACAAAGGAATGGGCTTGATCCATTTCTCAACAAAGTACTTAATGAAATAAATACAAACAGGTGAAAAAGAGAATATATAGACCCGATAGATATAAGAGGAAGTCAAATCAAAACAGGCTAAATATTATATTCAATATAACAATGATACTACTTACTTACTTACTTTTATGGCAGGTAATGTGCCCACAGCCTTCAGGAGTGGTTTGGATGTGTAGCTGTAGCTCAGATCTCCTTGGTATCAAAATTGTTTTCCATTAAAAGTCCCTTGGTTCATTTAACTCTCAATGTGTGCACATGTGAGTCAGCATATGCTTCCAGCCAACTACCTTCTCAACGTCGTAGACCGCGGACAATGGATAAGATGAGCTGCTGACATGTCTGCTTATTTGATGGAAATGTTTCCGTGTTTGGGGCCACAGCCACATGAAATCAGATATGAGCGTGTTCATTTTTGCCAAATTTCCTGAATACAATCAGACAATGAAGTTATCATTTTGTTTACTGGAAAATCAAGAAAAAGGAAGGGGAGGATTATTATGTTCATATGACTCAATCACTTAATCACAACCAAAATTCAACATGACACTCTCGCAAGATTGAGCATTGTGTCTGCATGAAAGACACAAAATGGGATTTAATTCTTAAGAACCCACTTGTCCCAGCAAGAGTCATCATCCCCACAACTAAATGGAGTAAAACAAAACCCTATTTCAATTTGTTCAACAATTATGAACAGCCACTTCATTGTTTTAAGAAAAAAAAACACTATTGAAAATCATCCCCTGTAGCATATGAAGAATTTTAAATATTACAGGAGCCCAAATGATGTGTAAATGTCTGTGTTGATTTGATTTTTGGATTTAGTTATTAGTTAGTTGCATATTTGGCTGATGATTGAATGAGTTGTGTTCTTTTGATGGCTGAAATAGAAAATTGGGAGAAAAGAAAACAAAAAAGAAAAGAATTAAAAAATCAAATAGTTAAACCACACCATTAAAACCAAATTTAAACAAAATAAATTAAACAAAATCTATCGATCTATCTTCCGCTTCCTGGGCACCACCATCACCCGGGACCTTAAATGGGAGACGACCATCAGCTCCCTCATCAAGAAGGCCCAGCAGAGGATGTTCTTCCTAAGGCAGCTGAGGAAGCTCAAGCTGCCCCCCAGAATGTTGGTGCAGTTCTACACGGCCATCATCGAGTCCATCCTCTCCTCCTCCATCACCGTGTGGTATGCTGGCGCTACCGACAGGGACAGGCTAAGGCTGCAGCGCGTCGTGCGCGCTGCTGAGAAAGTGATTGGCTGCAGGCTTCCATCCATCCGGGACCTGTATATCTCCAGGACCCGGAGACGTGCAGGTCGGATCACGGCCGACCCTTCCCACCCTGGTCACAGACTGTTTTCCCCCCTCCCCTCAGGCAGGAGACTACGGTCCATTCGGACCAAAAACCTCCCGCTACGAGAACAGCTTCTTCCCCTCTGCCATCAGGCTGCTGAATACCAAGTGATTTATCACTTAAGCACTATGTACAGCACTTCCTACTGCCTCCTTTTGCATACATAGGTCTTATTATCTTACTCTTGTGTTTTTTGTACATAGGGTATTTTACTTTATTTTATTTTATGTTAAATGCTGCAGCGTCTCACTGAGACAAATTCCTAGTTTGTGTAATACCATGTACTACATGAACAATGGCAATAAACCGGATTCTGATTCTGATTCTGATTCTGATCAGTCTGTCTATCTATCTATCAGTCTGTCTGTCTATCTATCTATCAGTCCGGTTATTGTCTCAATCTGACCATATACAGGCAAAGGCAGCATTATTCAAATACATTCAGAGTGCCAAAAAAGCTGAAATTGCATTTGTGTTTTGAGGAAACATTTTTATTTTTCATTGGTAGTCAGAAAACATTTGATCACTACAACTTTTTTGCTCTTGTTGGACTATATAGGCCAATGCTTCTGGTCAGTTTTTAAAGACATTTGATCTATCATAGATCTATTCTTGGACTTCTGCCTCTTTAGAGGTGTAAAAAACTCAGATGATATGGACATCAGAGTGATGCAGGTTCCACTCGTCAGATCTGAACTGGGCTAAAAGCCTTTCAGCATTGTTCATCATCAAAGAAGCTTTGATAATTAAAACACTGTGCGTGAGGAAATTTGAACATTAAGAGTGCACAAACTGTTGGATCATATTTGAGCCGATTCACAGCTTCTTACATTTATAGCTTCTACTGCAAAATGGCAAAACTGTGTAATACCCCGAGAAAGGTCCTCATTGGAGATGTGCTCTTTGAGGGGAACAGCGAGTACGCTATAATGAGTTCACCATTCCTTTGTCTGCACTGTCATTCATTGATTCTGGGACACAATCAGCAGAGTAAGAACACTCCTGCGTGTTGTGTTTTCAGATGACACAGATGATACAAATGGTGGGTCTGCCGCCAAACCACATGCTCTCCGCTGGACTCAAGATGTCTGCAGAGGCTTCAGACAGGTAAACTTGTCCCCTAATTTACAGGATTCCTCCAGTTCACAAGCTGTTGGATTCATTTCACACACAGCCAAGCTTTCTGACTGTGAGCTATTCTTAACTGTTTGGTTTCGTCCACAGACCAGACAGACAACCTCGGAAAAACCCACCGAGATCCAGACTCACCGCACGGTCAAGACCTTACTGTGAGCCTAGATCTCAACGTGTGTTGAAGTGGACCCGTCCTCCCAAAGACCGGCCACCATAAACAGTTGATCAGGACCACAGACTGAGTCGAAAAGACGGATTTCATCTTCCAGTCTGAAAAGTATTCCACTCATGAAATACTCAATAAATGTTTTTTTTTCACAACTCACAATGGTGTCAACAGCTGAGACTCACCATTCCAAAATAGGATTCAGTCCATCTGAAATGATTTCCATCATATAATTTGGTCCTAATCTCTAAAAAATGAGGCGTGTCTATTTGTTTGACATGCCTGATCTACAATACAGATCAGCCACTGTGGTCACTTGGTTCTGCGTCTTTGAGGAAGGCGAGAGCTGCTCACCAAAACTGTCAGACAGTTAAAACCCTTTTATTTTGTCGGTCTGAACAAAATTACCTGAAACATGATGTGAAGTCATTCTGTAGCTCCCCCTACATCACAGGCCTTGCACATTACCTCCCACTTCTTACAGAATAAAGTAGATTGGGTTCACTTCACATTTGATCTGCACATTCTAGAGATCCTTTCAAAAGGAAATATTTAAAACCCTTTGAATGTTTGTCTGGCTTCGTATGCATGGAGGCATGGCAAACCGATAGCCTCAAGGAGGATGTGGATGACATTTCCTGGTCTCGCACCACCTTCAGTCATGCACGCCTCTTGAACACCACCTGCTTTAGAGGTCCAGCGCCTGGGAACATGAAACAAGCCCTGGGGAATGTTTGGATTCCTGAATCACTTCAACATTCCAGCCCTGAAATTCTCAGTTCTCCACATGAGGACTCAGGTGTTTGTCACCCGGTGTGGGGATGCTGTGACGGTCCCATCAATGCTGAGTACAGCTTTAAATGTACAGAATTACATCTGACTTATAAACATGATATTACATCATTTGTAATTTTAAACATGCCCTGCTGAGAGGTGTTCATTTTTGCAGTTAATATGCTTTGATACTTTGTAGATGATACATATTCCATAAAAATAAAACCATAAATGAAAGCTGCAAGCAGCAATGGATGGGGCCTCACACCCCTTCGCCCGCCGGGGGGTGCTCAACGTGTGAGGGCCCTGCGGGGGGCCGGGGCAAAACACTCCCGCCTATCGCCAAGCCCAAAGGAACAGTGGCTGTATCTCAGATATATGTGGTGGATTTGGGGTCAAATGTTACGTGTACAGTTATTGTCTCAATATGACGATATACATGCAAACACTCAGTTACATTCAGAGTCTCAAAAAATCGGAAGCTGAAATTGTGTTTGTATTTTAGAAGAAAACATTTATTTTTCATTGACAAGCAGAAAACATTTGATCACTACAACTTTTTTGCTCTTGTTGGACTATATAGGCCAATGCTTCTGGTCAGTTTTTAAAGACATTTGATCTATCATAGATCTATTCTTGGACTTCTGCCTCCTTAGAGGTGTAAAAAACTCAGCTGATATGGACATCAGAGTGATGCAGGTTCCACTAGTCAGATCTGAACTGGGCTAAAAGCCTTTCAACATTGTTCATCATCAAAGAAGCTTTGATAATTAAAACACTGTGCGTGAGGAAACTTTAACATTAAGAGTGAAACGTCATATTTGAGCCAATTCACAGCTTCTTATATTTATAGCTTCTACTGCAAAATGGCAAGACTGTGTAATACCCCTAGAAAGGTCCTCATTGGAGATGTACTGCACTCCACAACCTCCCAATATCTGGTCGAATCTTTTTCGGGAGAAGGCTCATTTGGGTTGGTGGTAAAATGTAAAAATTTGACCGCCAAAACAAATGTGGCTGTTAAAATTATTAATAATCACAGAAAATGTAGTTACCAGGCACCTGCAAAGGTAAAACAAAAAACGAAACTACTTTTGTGAAATTTATGCACAGCGTTTCGTTCAAAGTTATTTTAAAGCAGTGGAATATTGTTTTGTAGCATCTAATATAAGATTGTAAATCAACAGATATCTGACTTCTGCCTCTTTAGAGGTGTAAAAAACTCAGATGATATGGACATCAGAGTGATGCAGGTTCCACTAGTCAGATCTGAACTGGGCTAAAAGCCTTTCAACATTGTTCATCATCAAAGAAGCTTTGATAATTAAAACACTGTGCGTGAGGAAATTTGAACATTCAGAGTGAAACATCATATTTGAGCCGATTCACAGCTTCTTACATTTATAGCTTCTACTGCAAAATGGCAAGACTGTGTAATACCCCTAGAAAGGTCCACATTGGAGATGTGATGCACTCCACAACGTTACCTTAATGCACATTGTTTTGTTCAAAGCGATTTTAAAGCAGTGGAATATTGTTTTGTAGCGTCTAATATAAGATTGTAAATCAATAGATATCTGACTTCTGCCTCTTTAGAGGTGTAAAAAACTCAGATGATATGGACATCATTATTGTTCATCATCAAAGAAGCTTTGATAATTAAAACACTGTGCTTGAGGAAACTTTAACATTAAGAGTGAAACATCATATTTGAGCCGATTCACAGCTTCTTACATTTTTAGCTTCTACTGCAAAATGGCAAGACTGTGTAATACCCCTAGAAAGGTCCACATTGGAGATGTGATGCACTCCACAACCTCCCAATATCTGGTTGAATCTTTTTCAGGAGAAGAGGAATTGGCAGCCTCTCTCCATTAAAGCTATTAGAGCAATTGTGCAGAAGGTATGCGCTACCTACGACATTCAAAGGTTACCTTTATAAACATTGGCAATGAAGGCTAACAAAATGATGCTTTTACAGGCTGCCACCACACTGAGCCACTTAAGGTCTCTTGAGTTCCTCCATGGTGACATCAAGCTTCCCAATATAATGCTTGTCAACCATGAGAGGGAACCTTTAAGAATCAAACTGATTGACTTTGGCCTGTCCTGCATCATTTGTAATTTTAAACATGCCCTGCTGAGAGGTGTTCATTGTGGCAGTTAATATGCTTTGATACTTTGTAGATGATACATATTCCATAAAAATAAAACTATAAATGAAAGCTGCAAGCAACAATGGATGGGGCCTCACACCCCTTCGCCCACTGGGGGGTGCTCGACGTGTTGGGGCCCTGCGGGGGGCCGGGGCAAAACACTCCCGTCTACCACCAAGCCCAAAGGAACAGTGGCTGTATCTCAGATATATGTGGTAGATTTGGGGTCAAATGTTACGTGTACAGTTATTGTCTCAATATGACGATATACATGCAAACACTCAGTTACATTCAGAGTCTCAAAAAATCGGAAGCTGAAATTGTGTTTGTATTTTGAGGAAAAATTGTATTTTTCATTGATAGTCAGAAAACATTTGATCACTACAACTTTTTTGCTCTTGTTGGACTATATAGGCCAATGCTTCTGGTCAGTTTTTAAAGACATTTGATCTATCATAGATCTATTCTTGGACTTCTGCCTCTTAAGATGTGTAAAAAACTCAGATGATATGGACATCAGAGTGATGCAGGTTCCACTCGTCAGATCTGAACTGGGCTAAAAGCCTTTCAGCATTGTTCATCATCAAAGAAGCTTTGATAATTAAAGCACTGTGCGTGAGGAAACTTGAACATTAAGAGTGAAACGTCATATTTGAGCCGATTCACAGCTTCTTACATTTATAGCTTCTACTGCAAAATGGCAAGACTGTGTAATACCCCTAGAAAGGTCCTCATTGGAGATGTACTGCACTCCACAACCTCCCAATATCTGGTCAAATCTTTTTCGGGAGAAGGCTCATTTGGGTTGGTGGTAAAATGTAAAAATTTGACCGCCAAAACAAATGTGGCTGTTAAAATTATTAATA
The DNA here is from genome assembly GCA_911728415.1 of Lagocephalus sceleratus. Lineage (NCBI taxonomy): Eukaryota > Metazoa > Chordata > Actinopteri > Tetraodontiformes > Tetraodontidae > Lagocephalus > Lagocephalus sceleratus. Next base: position 5,391,681 of record CAJVRN010000232.1, on the reverse strand, counting down.
ATCACAGAAAATGTAGTTACCAGGCACCTGCAAAGGTAAAACAAAAAACGAAACTACTTTTGTGAATTTTATGCACATTGTTTCGTTCAAAGCGATTTTAAAGCAGTGGAATATTGTTTTGTAGCGTCTAATAGAAGACTGTAAATCAACAGATATCTGACTTCTGCCTCTTTAGAGGTGTAAAAAACTCAGCTGATGTGGACATCAGAGTGATGCAGGTTCCACTCGTCAGATCTGAACTGGGCTAAAAGCCTTTCAACATTGTTCATCATCAAAGAAGCTTTGATAATTAAAGCACTGTGCGTGAGGAAATTTGAACATTCAGAGTGAAACGTCATATTTGAGCCGATTCACAGCTTCTTACATTTTTAGCTTCTACTGCAAAATGGCAAGACTGTGTAATACCCCTAGAAAGGTCCACATTGGAGATGTGCTGCACTCCACAACCTCCCAATATCTGGTCGAATCTTTGAAATTGGCAGCCTCTCTCCATTAAAGCTATTAGAGCAATTGTGCAGAAGGTATGCGCTACCTACGACATTCAAAGGTTACCTTTATAAACATTGGCAATGAAGGCTAACAAAATGATGCTTTTACAGGCTGCCACCACACTGAGCCACTTAAGGTCTCTTGAGTTCCTCCATGGTGACATCAGCTACCCAATATCATGCTTGTCAACTATGAAAGGGAACCTTTAAGAATCAAACTGATTGACTTTGGCCTGGCCTGCAAAGTATTAGATACTCGCCAAGGAGATCTCTTCCAGACTCCTCTATACACATCAGTACCAGAAACATTTGACCTTTAGGAGCGCACTTGCAAAGTATCAGAGTAACATTCTCAACTATATGCAAATGTAGGGGAGTAGTGGACATTGACTTTGTCCTTTTACAGGAGTCCTGAGGTTATCTTGGTCCTTCCGGTAACCCCAGCTATTGACATGTGGTCTCTGGGCTGCGTGGTGGCAGCATTGTTCTTGGGTGCATTGCTCTTTGAGGGGAACAGCGAGTACGCTATAATGAGTTCACCATTCCTTTGTCTGCACTGTCATTCATTGATTCTGGGACACAATCAGCAGAGTAAGAACACTCCTGCGTGTTGTGTTTTCAGATGACACAGATGATACAAATGGTGGGTCTGCCGCCAAACCACATGCCCTCCGCTGGACTCAAGATGTCTGCAGAGGCTTCAGACAGGTCAACTCGTCCCCTAATTCACAGGATTCCTCCAGTTCACAAGCTGTTGGATTCATTTCACACACAGCCAAGCTTTCTGACTGTGAGCTATTCTTAATTGTAAATTAATAATTAATTCATAATTAATTGAAATACTCAATAAATTATATTGTTTTTCAAAATTCACAATGGCGTCAACCGCTGATTCTTTTTCTCAGATTGCGTCACCACGGCCTTGTTGACCTCTTCACCCGGTTTGAGGAGAATGTGCTCAACACACTCCCATCAGGCCGTCAATACATAAAACGAGACATTTCCTGTGCCATAAACACATCAGCGCTATATTAATAACTGAAGATTGGAATATATTTCTATTCAGGAAGAGACCCTGATCACCTAACCTCTGACCCTGATTCGACATCGTATGTCTGTGGCACTCTTTTTATTTCTGGCAAAGTCTTCAAATTTACTTAAAACTTTGCTTCGCTGCCACGTCAACACCATCTCATGAAAAGAAAAACAGCTTGGCAATTTATCACCCACGTCTCTAGATGGTACATTTCGATTTCAAACATGAACACATCGAATGCGATGAAAGCTCAAAGAGGAGTTTGCTAGAGTCCGATGGACCCATGTTTCTAAAATCGGCTCAAAATCGCACGTTCAGATGAAAGTGATGGACTTTCTGTTTGAGTCAGGCCCTCGCTCCAAGAGAATCTTTTCTCCGTCTTTGTACGATACATAACTGTACCAAGGCTCATAATTCTACGTCAAACGATGTCCCGGGGCTCCAACAGTAGGTGGCGCTATGGAACATTTTTTGGAGAAATGCTCTCGAGTCCAAGAAATTGCAAAGTTTTGGGCTCTTTTTTTGGGCAAAAATTTTCCAACGTTTTCAGTTGGTCAAAAAAGCGATCATTTTTTTCGGAAGAAAAACAACCAGGAAAAAAAGAGGAAGAATAATAAACACTAGAGACACAACAAACACAATAAATAAAATAAACACAATCAACAAAAACAGAAAATAAGCACAATAAACTATATTTGCAGAAGTTTCTTGTTCGCAGCGGCGTTGCGCATGCGCAGACGCGACCCGGAACCGGTCTTTTCCTGCTTGTCCCGGATTGGACACCAGGAGTGACGCCACTTCCGCCCCTCAGGTCCCGTCGACGCAGGGTCCCCCATAACACTGTCCGCTGTTCTGGTTGAGAAGGCCAAATAGCGACATTTCGGTGAGTCTGAAGCCGTTTGCTCTGAAATGAAACGCACTTCGTCCAAAGTGGATACGGTATGATATTATCCGCGTTTGCGGCTCACGGGATTAAAGTGTACGCTAAATACCCTCATACGACCTCGAAGTCCTTGACAGTGGTTCAACACACACACTAACACGGGGGCTCAGCAGCCTCCAACAAACAAGTATTTTACACATGTTCATTCAGGATGATAGGGTATATGCAGTGCAGCCCTGTTTTGTCTCTTAATGCATGTGTGTGTGTGTCGGGACGAGGCCCAGGTTGTTGTGCTGTCAGCGTTGGGCTCATCTACTAAAGATCCCACCACACACTCGCACACACACGCACACGCACACTAACTTTCCTGTATTTCTTTGTTCATTTATGATTTCAGTGCACACCAACATGGCTGCATCGCTGCGTTTCCTGTCCTCCGTGTCAAAGCCAGGTAAGGCTGCAGTCATAACCCCATACAGGCCCCACTCAGGACTTGATTTCTGCTTCTTATGAACAGGTCAACCCCCCCCCCTCCTTCCATCCTCTGGTGTTTGGAGCTCAGTGTTTATTGCTTTATTTCTTCCTTCTCTACTTTCTGCTGTTCCTCCCAACTGTCTCCGTCTTACAAAATCCATCCTCCTTCTCTCGCACCTTTTAAGTTCGTGTCCTCGTTCAGTGCATCCATAAATGTCCTCTTTGGTCTTTCTTTTGTTTCCCCTGCCTGGCAGGTCCAACCTCAGCATCTTTATACCACCACCATACGTCACTTTCTCTTGTCAACGCGTGTCCAAACCATCTCAGGCTTCTCCTTTTTTCCTTTTTGCTCACATATTCCTCTCCCCAGTGGCTCTTATTTTCTTCGTTTGTCACACTATCAAAGGACCATCTTGCCATGACACTTCTAGCACCTGTCAAAATAGTTCCATCTGTGTCCTTAATCCCGTTAATCTGCTGCGTGCCCTTCCTCTCATTAAGTCAATGGACTCACTTTGTCTGGCCTTTGCCACCTCTGTCTTCACTTTAAGCTGCATCTCCCGACTCCTCGAACCGGCCCTTTTTCTGCGTTATGCACTCCATTATCTTTTGACCTCCAAGAGCCCGTCTTCACTCTTCTTTAAACACCACTCAACATTCTTCTCCTTTCAGCCTTTACCACCGTGCCCTCTGCTCTGCCTTCTTCATCTTCCTCACCAATCACGCTGCATACTGTTTTTTTAATTAAATGAATGTCTGTCTTGCCCGTGTAGCCCATAAGACTTACATCAAAAACGCAGCCACTGTTACAGTTAAAACTGTAACTTACCTCCAACCTACAACCAGAGGTTATTGTAGCTGTGCTTTTCCAGTGTCAGTCATCTCTAACATACCTTAACGAACGATCGCTGTCTTCATGTTGGAACTGTTTCTCTCTTCAGGCACTACATCCAGTCTCACTCTGTTGCGGTCCTTCAGTGTGTCGGCGCAAAGAGAAAGCTACAGTAGGTCATCAACATCTCACAGCTCGGAGATGAATCACCGTCACTGTTAACACTTTGTAACAATCAATGTTCTTTTTTTTTTTTTTTTTTTTTATTTTGAGCATAATACCTTTATTTTTTTTAAAGTTTTGTTTAAATCAACATGGAGGTTTTGTGATCAGATCTCAACAAATTGAACAATCTGCAGCAAAGTTTCCTTTGTGTTGCAGAGTATGTCAATGCCCAGGAGATGCCCACGGATATGAAGTCCATCACCGACAGAGCCGCGCAGACGCTGCTGTGGACAGAACTTTTCAGAGGTCAGCCGCGCGCGTTCACACATCAGTAGAGACCCTGAAGTCCTCGCGTGTGTGTTTCAGGTTAACGGGTCAAATAACCCGACTCACACACGCGCTTGTTTGGGGCCGTGTTACATTTTCTGACGGTTTGAAGCGTTGTTTATGATGGAGGTTACAACGTCGCGCTAAATGACTGCGTGGCGCATCCGCTCGCCGTGACTGACGGTATTGTGTCATTAGGTTTGGGCATGACATTGAGCTACCTGTTCAGAGAGCCTGCCACCATCAATTACCCTTTTGAGAAGGGGCCACTGTCGCCACGCTTCAGGGGGGAACACGCACTGCGCAGGTGACCAATCAGAGCAATGTTTGAGGAGTGATCTGCTCTTTTGACCTCTCATTTATTAGTTGCTTTTGTCCAGTCTTGGAGATTATAGATGAGTTTGTTGTAAACCAGGATTATTTATTTCCCCCACATTGACTGTATTTGACGCCGTGCTTCATCAGGTATCCCTCAGGAGAGGAGCGCTGCATTGCCTGCAAGCTCTGCGAAGCCATCTGCCCTGCTCAGGTACAAACACACGTCAAAATAAGACACTGGACAACGTGTCAAGAGTCACTTCACTTTGGTGTTGCGGTGCCAATGCCATCCTTGTGCGTTGAGGCTTTCTTTCCGTCTTCCACCCCACCGTGTCCCTGTCCAGGCCATCACCATAGAAGCAGAGACGCGCGCCGACGGCAGCAGGAGGACAACCCGTTACGACATTGACATGACCAAATGCATCTACTGTGGCTTCTGTCAAGAGGCATGTCCTGTGGACGCTATTGTAGAGGTTCGTGATCCGTCTAGGCACACGGGAAAAAAAAAAAAAAAAATCACACGGTCCTTCCAGGTTGACTGCGGTTACTCATTTAATGGGGTTAAGCGACGGACTAAGCAGAGTTTTCCTGTTCAACATTAGTTGGCAGACATGACTTGGGTCCCTCACCCACATATATATATCTATAATCTATGTCTCTATGTGTGTGTATATATATATATATATATATATATATATATAAATATGAATATAAAATTCCATTCGGTAATATACATTCCATTGTTGATATTTTCCCCTTTTGTGTCCGTTTCAGGGTCCTAACTTTGAGTTTTCTACGGAGACGCATGAAGAGCTCCTGTACAACAAGGAGAAGCTTCTGAACAATGGAGACAAGTGGGAGGCAGAGATCGCTGCTAACATTCAGGCTGATTACCTCTACAGATAGACACCACACGTCCAGACTGTGCACACTTTTAAGAACATACGATCCTCCTGTTGTTCCCGCTCGTAAAATACCTAGTGGGTTGTCTCCGGCTTCCAAATGATTCACATTATATATTATAGAGTGAAGAAAGTGTGAAGGTTGTCCTCAGTCTTCAGAGGCAGCAGACTCCTGGTTACTCGGGAGCAGAATCAGATCATGCTTGACTGATTTTATACATATTGTTAGTATTTTTTGGCCAGGTTTGACGTTGTCCGTACTGTCTTACTCCATAACTAAATAAACAGAACTGTTGTTGGAGCACTTCACATGTGTCCCGTGTCACAATGTGTCTGAGAAAATATTTGGAATCCTTTTAATTTTGGCGGAAGGTGGTACCGAGAATCACCTTTTCCAGGAAAGTCATCAGTGCACCATCAGTCACCTCGTAACTAAGACACCAACTTTTGACCGACTTCAGCTGAACCATCTGAGCATCTTTTTAAATATACAGCACACAAGACTGATTTTAGCACGCGAGATTATTTGTTACTTAAATATATGTATAAGTATATACATGGTGGATATAAACATGGACATAGACAGACAGATGGCCCTGAAGTCATGCCATGAATGGCAGAGCGCCCCCCCCCCCGGGTGCAGTACCGGGGTCTTCCCGGCGGGGGGCGCCAGCGCGACGGGGCCGAGCTTCACCGGCGAAGAAGCCGCGTCAAAAACAAACCCTGGGAACAACAACCTCCATGCTGGTCGGGACGAGCATGGAGGAGCCGTCAAACGCTCTTCCCCAAGCCGACAGCAGCGTGACGACGCCGGCGACCGCCTGTTGATGTCCCGATCTCCAGCGATTCTCACCCTCTAAAGCATCGGACGAGTTGCCGAGGTGAGGGGACGCTCGTCCGAACGCGCGGTTCTGTTGACAGCGTTCACCACGGTTTGATGGCGACCTGTCACGATTCGGTCCCCGTCAGGGATTTAGAGCCTTTGAAAACCCGAGAAACACAAAGACACGCGCGGATTAACACCATCCGAGTGGGGGCCTCACCCAAACTATCTCGTCGCTCAACTGATCATATTCTGGGTTGAGGAATTATTTAAGTGTTTCTGTGCTGTCTCACAACATGGCAAGTGATGCATGCATGTGGCTCTAATTAAGCTTTAATATTCTCCAAGGAACCTCTAAATAAATCTTAGGAATTATAATTAACAACTGGATTGGGTTATTGGCATCAGATCTTTGCAACACACTGTGTATAAAGTACAGGCATGTGTGTAAACAATCTTTAGAATTCTACTTTAAACACATTTAATCGCACGGAACCTTTGACCTTTAAAACTGTTCATGTGCTTTAAATGTCAGGGTGGTATTTAACATCGGATTAAAGGTGCGAATGTGGTCTGTCTTGGTGTTAGGATGGCAGGGGTTTTTGACATTGACTTGGAGACAGAGGACATCAGTGACACAGAGGTGAACATTTCATCCTATTTCTGATTTGATATGAGACATTTTTCCGATGAGGCAGGATAACTCTTTCACCTCCCCCTTCCCTCATATCCAGGATGACGTTTGTGACTTCACGGTGGCAGAGCCAGAGAAGTAAGTAAAATATTGCTATCATGCAATACTGTACTTATTCTCATTAATATACCAACGCATGTGTGATACAGATGAATTTAGACAAACATGTCCGCTTTTCTTTGTCCGCTTGTCGTAGCAACCAAACAGAAGAGGTGGAGTTGACGAGCGAAAGCGTGAACAGAAACAGCGAGAGAGTGGGACCCGACTGCTTCGAACTGCTGACCGTGCTGGGAAAAGGAGCCTACGGCAAGGTCACTGCACAGTATTCACCACGGCAACATCGGGCCGCGACTCACCTCGCCGCGTGTTGGCGTCGTGAGTTTTCCGAAAGGCACGGAATTCTGAAAGGACGCGTCCAAAAGCAAATGTGACTACAGTTGCTCCCGCCGCGCGACGAGTGACGATGTCAATCAAACCTGAACCTCCTAAGACCCAGGCTCCTCTTTTGATACATGCTTTTCATTTTTCGTTGCTATTTAGGATTATTGGGACCTGAAGTATAAAGACTGAGAATTATATTTGAACAATATTTTGAAAATTTGGGGGACAATGATGTCCACATACAGGGACAATCAATCTAAATGTGTAATAATATAATGTTTATGGGTCCTCATATGTGGACATTTGGCCCCGTACTAAGCAGAATGAGCTGTTAGATTATGTGACCCAAAATCTAATGTCCACATATGTGGGCGCCAGGTCTTAGGAGGTTAAATGTCCCTTCAGATTTTGGACTTTTTCCAGAATCCCACGGTGAAGTTGGTGGTTTTTAGGCTCGTGATTATTGTTCGACGGCAGGTCCGTCACCGCAGACGTCGTTTCGGGTTTTTACGCGCGAGTCTTCAAGCGCTCGCTCCGTTTCTCCCGCCTGTGCACTCCTCGGCGTTGCCCGTTTCTGGTCCTTGAAAGAGCTTGAAGAGCGCCCCTCGGAGCGCCCCTTCGCTTTGTGGACGCCCCGGTGCTGCTTTGGAACGGCGTCGCGTCGCGCTGCCGAGCTCGACCTCGCCACGGGAACATGAAATCAGACGTCGGCTGTTCCTCGCCCTGCTTTAAGCCTCCAACACAGCCCTCTTTGTTCCCGTTAATGACTGTGTCTCAACCTACGCACGGAATCAATGAACCCCCCTCCCCCCCACGACAATCCTACAAAAAGCACCGACATGTGCAAGTGTATCTATAAGATGGATGCTGATCTGAAGGCAAATATTGATTTGAAGACTAATTATATTCTGAGATATTCGTAAGATCCAGCCTTCCTCCGCACCTGTCTAAACCTTTTGGATGGTACCGAATGTTAATGCCTGCTTAATAAACGCGCCGCGCTGGAATGTGTTGCCTCAGGTTTTTCAGGTGAGGAAGGTTCAAGGTGCTCAGATGGGGAAGATATTTGCCATGAAGGTCCTGAAAAAGGTAGCGTATCTCAAAGCACCTCCGCTAAACTGTGCCCCCCCCCCCTCATGTTTTCAACGCTTTTCTTCTGCCTCCACTCTCCCGTCGGTCTGCCTGCAGGCCAAGATTGTTTGTAACGCCAAAGACACGGCCCACACGCGAGCGGAGCGGGAGATCCTGGAGACGGTGAGGCACCCGTTCATCGTCGACCTGCTGTACGCGTTCCAGACTGGGGGGAAGCTCTACCTCATACTGGAGTATCTGAGTGGTAAGGCAGCAAGTGGTGGTTCCGCTCTCAACCTTGAACGAAATCGAAAAGAAACAGCGAAGCCCTTGAACGCGCGCCTACTCTTGTGTTCACCAGGCGGGGAAGTATTCATGCAGCTCGAAAAAGAAGGCATCTTCATGGAGGATACCGCTTGGTAAGAACTTTGAAAAAAAAAGAGAACCACCGCAGTGACAGTCAGTCGTGAGTGATGAATGTTTGTCATCATATATGATGATTTAAATAAAGTTTTGTGTGTGTGTTCAGCTTTTATCTAGGGGAGATCACGTTGGCCTTGGGCCACCTTCACTCTAACGGGATCATTTACAGGGATCTAAAACCTGAAAACATCATGCTTAATCATCAAGGTAACACTGGGCCAAATGGGAGATTGTATTCAAATGAAAGTGGGTTTGAAAAACGATGCCTGATTTGTTTTCTTTTTTTTTATAGGGCACATCAAATTAACAGACTTCGGCCTCTGCAAGGAATCCATTCACGATGGAACCGTCACACACACCTTCTGCGGCACCATCGAGTACATGTAAGGAAGACTGCGCTCCTGAGTCGAGCGCCGAGGGTCTAGCGCCGTTTGAAAGGTTTGGAAGCACGCCACTCACTGGGCCATCCGTTACTCCGCCAGGGCTCCGGAGATCCTCACCAGGTCGGGTCACAACCGAGCTGTGGACTGGTGGAGTCTGGGAGCCCTCATGTACGACATGATGACTGGATCAGTAAGTGTAGAGGCCAAAACATACAAAACACCGACACAAAGCAGAACGAGTGCGAGATACTTCCTTCTAATCTGCTGTCTGAATCTCCGCTCACAAAAACTCTGTCGTCGTGCTGATGCTGCTCGCTTTCGCACCAGGGTTGTTTGGTGCCCTTTAAATGGACCAGAGTTCATTTTCATTTTTTTTCCCATCTGTTTCTGACCAGACAAGTGAAATCTGGTCCGCTTTAAAAGATGAAGATGATGTGAGAGAGGGAGCGAGAGAGAGATGAAGAGAGGAAGTAAGCGACAGAGAGGAAGTTGAACCACGGAGAGGAAGTGATAACAACACACCGGCACAGTTAGAAAACTGTCTCGTAGGTAGAAGCGGAGTAGTGAGTCCATCAATGTAAAGTGGCGAAAAAAAAAGTATCCAGAACTTTTGGGACGTCGTGGTTTTTATGTTAAAATGTAGAGGGACTGGGTTATTTTCAATTGTCCATATGTGGGTTTTTCGGTCCGCGCGCTCTCTCGCGCTCTTGTCAAACGTCGCGAATCGCAGCCCGAGTCGAGATCCAATTTAAAGTTTGCAACCTGTCAAGTCTGCTCCCACGTTTCCTGGACTTGCACTCGGGTGGACTCGGGACAGCCGAGTGCCCCACAATGCATTTCACCTCAGACAGCGGGAGCAGCAGCCGTGTCAGAAAGGGAGCGCCTCGGAGTTGCGGACGTCCAAGTGTGAACTCCAGGAGTTCACCAGTCTGCTCCTGCCCCCCCCCCGTGAATCGAGGAACGGCCTATTGGAACTCTCTTAATGATCTCATGAAAGGAACTCTTTTGTGATTCTCCACCAGCCTCCGTTTACAGCTGAGAACAGGAAGAAGACCATCGATAAGATCCTGAAGTGTAAACTCAATCTGCCCCCGTACCTGACCATCGATGCCCGGGACCTCATCAAAAAGGTCTTCTGCTTTTGTTTCAGTCTGCACAATAACGGGAGTGTGTCAGTTTCAGACTCTGACATCGTCTGTGCTGCTGTAGCTGTAAATGTGTACCTCTGTTGTAACTGATCACTCTAAAACGAAATATTTGTTTTTTTTTCCAGCTCTTGAAGAAGAACCCGTCCCAGCGACTTGGTAACAGTAAAGGAGACTGCACCGACATTCAGGTGACTCGAGCTCGGAATGAACAAAAAGATCCTCATCCTTCAGCCGTAAATAGATCTGTGAGGAATTCATAGGTTTTATGTCCTTCAACACAACTTAGAAACATCCATTCTTCCGCCACATCAACTGGGACGACCTGCTGAGCAAGAGGGTGGAGCCCCCCTACAAGCCCCAGCTGGTAAGCCACCGTCCGTGCTGCCGTTCAGGAGCTCTGCTGCTTCAGTAAAACTATATCTGTCTCTTTCTACCCCGTCACCTGCTGCTCTATATCTGTTCTGTGTTGTGTCGGTCTTCTTTTGGTTTCTAGTTCTGTTACAGTTCGGCAAAAAAGGGTTTGCCGCCTTCCTGATTCTTTTTTTTTTTCCTGCACACTGTTTTCACACTTCAATGTTTCAGATCATTAAACGCATCTGAATATTAGACAAAGATAACACAAGTAAACACAAAATGCAGTTTTTAAATGGCATTTATTATTAAGGGCATTTATTATTTTATCATTATTATGTTTTTTATTATTTAAAAGCCAAACCTACCCATTTAAACTGTAAATTAATGGTGCTTTGTCACCTATGGGGTCAAATCAATTTGAAAAAAATCAAATCAAAAAGGAGTATTTGAAACTTGACCTTTTAGATTTGATTAATGATAAACACCATTTAAAAAAAACTCATTTTATGTTATTTTTGTCTAATATTTCTGATCTGAAATGTGACAAGATCGGATGTGATCTGAAACGAGTGACAAATATGCAAAAAAAAAAAAAAAAAAAAACCCCAGTCAGGCAGCGGGCAAACACCGTCTCACGCCACTGCGTCTATTTTCGGATCTCGCCGCATGCTTGCAGCACTCAGACGAGGATGTGAGCCAGTTTGACACCCGGTTCACCAGACAGACCCCGGTGGACAGTCCAGACGATACCTCCCTCAGTCACAGCGCAGAGCTCGCCTTTGCGGTAAGACTTGCCTGTGTCGATCTTCCGTCACATCTAGTTTATGAAGCCTTTTTTTTTGGATGCATTTGCTGTATTTTGCGTTGGAGCCTGACAGTCGTTTTCTTCTCTTTTACAGGGTTTTACCTATGTGGCTCCTTCGGTCCTGGAAAGTTTGAAGGAGGGCTTCTCGTTTGAACCCCGAACTCGGCCCGTACGCCGTCACAACAGCAGCCCCCGCACGCCCATCAGGTGACACCTCAATAATGTTTGACGATGTTTGATTCTGTCCACCCTTTAGTTCAGGGGTCACCAACCCAGTCCAACAAGGCCCTTAATCCAGCCGGGTTTTCTGTCCTGCCAGGTAGACAGGGATCCCAGGCAGATGGTAGGAAGGAAAACCCGGCTGGATTAAGGCCTTGTAGGACTGGGTTGAAGGCTGCTGTTGTAAATACAAGGCAGCGGAGGCTATTAAAACACATTTTATGATTGTTGATTATTGTTGATTATGCATCTCTATAAAACTGTCTTAAGCATGACTTGTGCAGGAAAATCCAAACTTTGAATAATTCTGATAATATGAGTATGCTTTCTGCTCACCAGACTATTTTCTTCCTCTATCTTAAAGCCTATTGACTGAACATCAGTCCATTCTAACCTGGCTATCCAGATGTTCATAGTTATTTCTTTTGCACGTGACTCCCTACACTTGAGAGAACCTAGTCCTACGTGGCCCATAAACCCAGCCGGGTTTTCCGTCCTACCAGGTAGACGCTGGCTTTCACCTGAGATTGAAAGCACGTCTACCTGGTAGGACGGAAAACCCGGCTGGGTTCGTGGGCCACGTAGGGCCGGGTCGACGACCGCTGCTTTCGTTCTCCCAGCTACAATCGTGAGCGCACTTTTCTCATTCTCAGAGCCCTGAAACTTTGTCGCCTTCTCAGCCCTCAGAATTTTTCCGCTGCCGGCCCCTTCAAGGCGAGCGTCGGCGGGGAACCCGAGCTCCGCTCACAGTCTTCCCCTCCGTTAACTCTACCGCTGGAAAACGGAGCTGCCAGCCAGCCCATCAGGACTCCCGGCAAGGGTCAAGAAGGTGAAAGGACATCACCGATGAAGACGAACCAGCAGAGCCATCTGCCATCAACCATCATTTTCCAGTATGCAGAGTGGTGCTTTTGTTGTTTTTGCTTTTTTTTTCTCAACCTCTTAAACAAATGTAATTCTATATGGGAGGTGAGGATCACCACCCCTTCTATTTAAAGATGTCTCAGACAGATCAGTCAACACGGTTTTGATGTAAAGGCTGGTTGTCTCAGGCGATCACTATATTCCATAAAGCATCCTTATATTTACGCTTGTGTCATGACAGCACTAAAATATGATAAATACATTTAAATTCAAAGCACTGGAATTTTGTATGAGCCTGAATTGCTATGAAATCAAGTGTTTGTTTTTTTTCTTTTTAAATCCATCAGCCTTTAATTTTAAGCTTGTACAGGTTGACAATCACACTGGTGTTTTAATAAAAGATCACTCTATTGTTGAGATTTGTTTCCATTTTGTTTTTTTTCCCCCCACTTGCTGTTGGCAGTTTGAGCTAAAGCTGACTCAGAAAAAAACAAACAAACAAAAAAAATACAGATTCTGCAAAAATGAACACATGAACAGATAACATGGATAAATATTGACAGGTTCCGACCAATGTTGAGCTTGATCCCCTGCTCATGTTTATTAGTGATGTCTGAAAAATGGACAAAAGAATAACGTCAGTCAAATGTCGAAATTTCTGGACTTGTGAACGGAGCTGATGGTGTTCACAAATGTGTTTGTTGTGTCATGTTTTCAACACATTGATCAATCACATGACAACAGGGTTGAAGAAAGGTTTTAATGTCATACGAATCAAAGGAAGAGTCTCCTACCAGTAACTTTTCTAGTTCCTGTATGTATGTATGTATGTGTGTGTGTATGTGTGTATGTATGTATGTATGTATGTATGTGTGTGTGTGTGTGTGTGTGTATGTATATATGTATGTATGTGTGTATGTGTGTATGTGTGTATGTGTGTATGTATGTATGTGTGTGTGTGTGTGTGTGTGTGTGTGTATAGTGTATGTGTGTATGTATGTATGTATGTATGTATGTATGTATGTGTGTATGTGTGTATGCGCACTGCCCCACCAGGCTGCTCTGACTTGCTGCTCTCAAAACTTGTGGGTCGAAAGTATGTCGATTCAAGGACAAACTTATTTTTACATGTGAAACCTTTGTTAGATAGGGTTACATTTACATACACACACACACACACACACACACACACACATGCAGCTCCTCTGGCACGCACCTGTGTGCGTGTGGTATGTGTGTGTGTGTGCCAGATGAGTTGTAGGTGTGTGTGTGTGCATGTGCCAGATCAGCTGCAGGTGTGTGTGTGTGTGTGTGTGTGTGTGTGTGTGTGTGTATGCCAGATGAGATGCAGGTGTGTGTGGTTCCCAGGTTGCAGCTTGCTGCCAGCTAATTGGCTGAGCTCTGTTTAAACTGCGGCTGACCCCGCCCCTTCGGCCCCTCATCTCCTCATCAGCAGCAGCTTGTTTCAGACGTGTTTGGTGACTTTTATGAGCAACTCAACAATATTGTATCAGTAGTTGCTGTTCAAAAACTAATTAGGCTTCAATATAGTCTGTTTAACTTGATTAAACTAGTTCCGTAGCCTTCAAACTTTCCCTTAATTCAGGAGCAAACTGAAGTCAGGAAGAAGCCCTTCTTTGTTTGGTTTCCTTCTTGTTTATTTCAGTTAGCATCAGCTTGCCCCCCAATCTTTATTTCTTGACAGGTGTCTTGCTTTAGAAGCTTTGTTTGTTTTGTTTTTTTTTGGGCATTTCTGTCTCCAAAGTTTCACGAAATAAAAGCACTACTTGAACCCTTGAATTGGATTTTGCTGACCTGGAAGAGCGGGGGGTTCTTCAGCATTCGTGGCCCCGGCCCGGGTCACAACACCGGCTTTAACTTTCTCCAGTCCAATGAAGCCTCTCGCGATTTGCAGTCGACGGTGAGGGTCCGTCTGTGGCCCAGCAACTCAAGTTTTGTTTACACCCCCCTGCCCCCCCCGAGCGACTTTAACACCTGCTCGAAAAAGTACGTGAACCTTTCGGAATCTGCCGGGTTTTTCTGCATTAAATGTGATTTAATCATGTCGGCCAGTCCACGTTCACAATGCTGCCCGGAAGAAGTGAAGCTGTGGAATTAATAAGTCATTGAAACCCTGATTTCTCAGGCAGTGGATCAGACCTGCGCATCATTAGGAGTTGGAGCCCGTACACTTGGGAACTGATCTCCCCCCTCTGTGATTGCAGCCTGACCAGGCCAAAATCAAGTTTCCTCCACCGGAAGACAAATTACCATTGGCTTACCGGTGGATTTTGAAACTTTTGGAAGCTTCGTAACCCTCTCCAACTTGGCCCCTCGATGATTGTGAATCGACTGATGTTTTTTTGCTTGCCGAGGGCGGGTACATAACCTGCTGCTAAAGCGGGGGGAAAAAGCGTCCAGCCTTGAAGAGAACCGAGAATCAAGCTGTCGGTTGAACGTGTTGGGTCGGGGTCATTTGGTAGCCCTGCGTCTCAGTCTCTCAGTTCGAAGGAAATTCAGAGCTCATTGGAAGCTTCAGACATTTCAATTTATTTGCTGGCTAACGGCGGCTGGGGCGGCCTGATGCGTTTCTTCAAAGTTATAAATTTGTCAGTGGAGGAGCTCATGAGGTCTTCACTCAAGGGTAGAAGGAATACGCAGCTCTCCAGTATTGACTCTCAATCAGTCCTGCTGATGGAAACCTGGGGTTGTTCTTGGTTCCCCCCAATTGGAGGAGAATGATGCACCGTTCTAGCCTAATACAACTGTTTTCTGTGCAAGAATCCTTAATTCTAAATTCTAAAGCTATCAAAAGATCTGCGTGAGTTTTGAGGGAACATTAATGCATCATCAACTTTAATGCAGTAAGTCAGGTCCAGGTCAAGAGTGTGATTAAAACTGTCTCTGATCATGGGGATGAATATTAAAGCCAGCCACCATAATGACATTATCTCTCCAAGCCGGACAAAAAGCGCAAGGACGCAGACAGAAACTCTAAATGCAGGCCGACAAACGGGGTCGATGCTACAGACAGAAGCAACTTTTCTGACCTTTCTGGGTGTCGGCGCGCTAAAAGGGCTACATTTTCCGCCATTATGTTTTAACATGCGGAAACAAAGTTTAAAAAGGTGTCTGAGCCTCATCCAGCAAAGGTTTTTTTTTTTCCCCGCTGCATTGAGGAGGATTTAGGGAGAATATAACCCTGGCTCATTTGGGCTCCAAGACGGAGTATCAAAAATAGGCTTCAAAGCCAAAAACATTTTTAACTTTTTCCTCTTTATTTCCCTGAAATCAAGTAATTGCTGGAAAAAAAAAACAAAAAACCTTTGTGCGGCAGAACTTCAGCTCAACCCCGTTGTTTTCTCTTCTTCTCCGGATGAGCCAAAAAACAAAGCATGTGACTCGGATTGACAGTAAAAGCAAGTCAGGTTAAGAGTGCAGGAGTGGGAGGGAAAAGTATTTGGACTCAGAGTGTCAGAAGTGAACAAAGCTCACAAGCCCGGGACTGCGGAGAAAGAGAGCTTCCACCGAATTTCTGAACCGGGAAATGACAACAAAGTGCACCAGGAGAGATTATTAACATTTTCCTCTTAAGAGGCAGAAAGCTGCAACAAGTCGAGGGCAAAAAGTAACATTACCTGCAGCAGCAAGTCTTTGTAAAAGGCTACTATTGGTACGGTGAACAGTGGTTCACCACAAACTGGTGGTCAGAGATTTATATATGTATACATCCTTTAATAAAATAAAATCTCCATGGTTAAATCTAAAACAACAGAATTTCCTCCATTCTTACCCCCTGTAAGACAATTTCCAGACCTTAAACATTATTTATTGTGCTTTCTCGAGAAAGAAAGGCATATGAATAATTTAACTATACGATTTTAAAGAGTAGTTAAGATTTTGTGGACGAACGTAATCACTTTTAATAAGCTGTTGAGTGGCTTGCTGAGTAGTGCCATGTACCGCCGCTTGAGGGCGCCAAAGTGTTGCGTTATACGATAACGTTTTTAATACATTTTGACACTATTTAGGGACTACAAGATATTTAAACACGGGCTTCTTTGGAGACTGCACAAATCAATGTACCATCATCTACCCTCAAACTATGTAAGGATCAATGCGACACATTTAATATAATCTATAATTATCCTTTTCTGGGCTCACTCAGTGAACTGAATGTCTCCCTGCAAGATTTCCAGTGTCTCCGGGATGTTGCGACGGATTTCCAGCAAAAAAAAAAAAAAAAAAAAGTCTCATAGAGCCACCACAGCCACCACTTTACAGACACAGTGCATATACACGTGTGCGTCCCTGTACTCAAGAATGCATGAGGGCATCCGATGGTCACGGAAGCTTGAAGCCACCCGTGTCTTTCTCTCTGTAGTCCTGCAGTAAAATAAAATAAAAATCCCACTTAAGTCTACAGCCTTAAGGATGAAAGGAGGGTTACTGCATGGTTAAATAACACATCTTTGCTTCAGGCAGATCTGAACGGATCCAATTTAATGATGCCGATCCTTTGCACGGTCCGCTGTTGTAGCCGTGTGGGGGTATAAAAAGGTGTGATGGGATTTCGGATCCAATCTGACACTGACCCGAATGAAGATCATTGCAAATCCTTTTGTTAGACTTTGTTAACTATTATTATTTATTATTTTTTTAATCAGTCACTGAGCACGATGTGCAAGTGTAAAGCATTTTAGCTGCTAATTAAACAACTCTTCCGGGGCTATCAGACCTGCTGAAGTTTTCAAAGAACGCGCAAACTTCACCTGGGTAACATCAGCTCGCTATTGAAGAATGGATCAGATCTGCACATCGGTGTCCTGTTCTCACACATACTGCTGATAATTTGCCAGACAATTACAGTTAATCCTTGACGTCACATGTCCTCTCCCACTTTGAAGTTTCAATATATGTATACACACACACGTATGTGTGTGTGCATATATATCTTCTGTACGTTGCTTGTGGGGAAAATACAACCATCGCTTGTACTCCGAAGAGAAAAGAAGAGACGGACCTATATCCCAGGTTGGCAGTCACAGGTAGCTTCATTAATAAAGGATAAAGCATGCACGCCAGCTGCCTCCGCCTTTGATGCACTCCAACATATGGGCTGCTTGTCATGTTCAGTATAGAAATGAGAAAGTGCACAGGGTGCGTTAACACACAGCCTTGACAACAACGCAGCCTGATTGTTAAGAAGGAGCCGTGCGCCGCGTCAAGCAGCGATCGACCGCCGCCTCGTGTGGCCAGTTCCTCCACAGGCGCAGCGCGGCATTGGCGATATTCATCGCGTTATTCGTCTTCTGTCAACCGATGACAACTTAGTGTCTGGTAAAAGAAAACTGTTTGTGCTTTGCTGATTGTGGGAAGAAAGAAAATCACCCCAATCTATCTGAGTGAATTTATTTTCCCTCTTTCAATCATATTATGGCTGACAGAATGTTAAAAACTTGTTTGTATGTGATTTCTTTAAAAATTTTGAATCTCAAGACACTGAAGAAGCATACCAAAGGTGAATAGTTCTGATTGGATTAGATTAAGCAAATATACCACATAAACTTCACTTGAAATCAACCAAATTGAAATCAACCAAAGGCCTAACATTCAACTGATTTGTGCTGTGCTGATGTACAGTATGTCAGTGTATTAACCTTGTACAGTGGAGAATATTCGATCTGATTGAGCTTCCTTGTTAATAAAGTCAACTATTTCGTCAGCAATAAAACCTAAAATACGGGCAAAAATGGAAAAAAAACAGACAAAAATCCATACCAAAAGAAGGGACGATGCCTCAACTGAAACTCTCAGGGCTGCTTACAACGGACTGACTGATGTGTTTTTCAAAAACAGCTCTGATCTGTATCTGGACCTGGTAAATGACTCGGTCTCCTCCTGTCCGACTTTTTGCACTAACTCTGTCATTCCATCTAAGCAGGTCAGACTATGGCCCAATAACACACCCTGGGTTACAAAAGCCCTGAAAACATGCCCAAACACCAAGAAAATGGCCTGCTTGATTGGCGGCAGGCAGAAAGCAGGAGACTTAGAGAGAGAACACGTATGAAAACGTCTACGAGTACTGGGGGGGGTCTATATGCTGGGTATATGTAAATGCTTCATTCACAATAGAGAAAAATAAAGTGGTTCACCTTCACTCCAGAATGAATTTATTTCATACATGGAAAGAATCCAGCGTTTTCTAATTACCCACATCACAAAAGCTGTTGTCCCTGAAGACCACAGACCAGTGGATTTGACCTCGGCTGGACCCACTCCAGTCTGCAAATAAAGCAAAGCGAGGGGCGGACGAGGCTTCGCAAACTTGCTCTTATTCCAGCATTTTATTTATGGATGTCTCCTCAGCTTTTAACACAATCAACAAGGTCAACTCGGCACTGGTTAAACAGAATGGAGACTTTTTACAGGACAGATGGCAGCACTTAAAGGCCGATGGCCTTTCTATCATGAACGGGGGGGGGGTCCCACAAGGTCGCGTCTCATGCCCCCCCCATACTTTTCTCTACCTGCCCAAACTCGATAAACCGCAACACGGCCAATATGATGCTTCTCAAGTGGGCGGATAACGCGGCCTTGGTGGTTCACCTGACAAACTCTCAAAGCCGCCAGTATAGGCTCCCTGTAGCAAGGACGAACTAAAAAATAATGACTCATCTCATCCGCTATCAACTCCATCAACTACTCACTTTGAAATCTTTTGTAATGTCCTTGTTCTGCACTGTATTTACTCAAATTGCTGTTTTTATGCTGTTGAACTTTTTTTCTAAGCACATCTGTGATTAGTAAGATCTAACTCCTCCCCCCCCCAAAAAAAAACTTGTTGGTATGGTGAGTTTGGAGAGAATATTTTCATCAGAATCATAATGGCTTTGCTGTACATTATGCAAATAAACTCCTGATCAAACATGATTGGATTTTCTTCCACCTGATGTAACATTAGTTGGCTCTGGGACTGCATGTCGAGCCGCGTGTGGCCTTGACTTACAAGCGATGTAAGAGCGTATCTGCGGCGACGAAAAGAGAGCTGGGATGAGAGAGAGAGAGAGAGAGAGAGAGAGAGAGAGAGAGAGAGAGAGATCTACAGAAACACGGAGCTGCGGGGAGGTTGTTTCTGGTCACTGGTTCAGTACCCCTGATACTGACGCCCTCTGTCAGGTTGCTGAGATGAAGTGTGAGAAGCGGCTGCAGAGCAACATAACTAGCAGATACAGACACACAGATGCCTCCCCTCAGCAAATTCCATATATTACACCCCCGCCTCCTTTTTTTTTTTACCCTCACCACCGTCGGGTGCTCCTGACAGGACTGTGTAGCTGTGATCACCCAATGGAGTTGTGTTCACATTGTTTTGTAAGCCTCCCCAAATCCCACCATGCACCGAGGTTACAAATGGAGCTGGAATTCAGTTCTGATGACACGCTTCCATGACGGGTCTCCCTCCCCACCGCTGGGTGGCACTCTGCCAAGGCTGTTGTGCCCCAGTAGGCTCTGTGCACCAGCTCGAGATGTCTCCAAAACCTACTAAAAACATCAATACGGCATGTACACCTTATCCTGGGCGGACACTACCCTCTCAAGACTAAAGGGGAAAACGTTTTGTCTCCATATGTTTGAGTTGTCATGATGGTGAAATCCGGAGCTCCCAAACACCAGCCAGCATCTTAATGTTAACATAGTTGATATATAACAGAGTGTGAATTTGGTCCTGTTTGAAATCTGGCCTTTTTAGTTGCTTCAAACCTAAATCCTTTGTATCTTTTGAAGCTGCTGCGCTCGAAGGATGGTGTCGTTGTTACAGTGACTCCCATCTGCTCTTTAGGGCCACCCACTATTTCTAGAAATTAACTGAAGTCTGACATTATATTTTGTCTTGTATTGACATTCACTATTACACTATTACAACTGGAGTGGGAAGTATTATTATTTAATAATAAGTATTATTTCTTTCATGTCATATCATGCAATATATTTTTACATTTCATAACGTGCAATTACACACGCACACACACACACACACACACACACACACACACACACACACATATATATATATATATATATATATAAATCTCTTCCTCGCCCTCTTGGGCGGTGCCTCCTTCCTTCAGACTCGGGTCCTTTACCAGAGGCCTGGGAGTCTGAGGGTCCTGCGCAGGATCTTAGCTGTTCCTAGGACTGTGCTCTTCTGGACAGAGATCTCTGATGTGGTTCCTGGTATCTGTTGGAGCCAGCTACTCAGCTTGGGTGTTACTGCCCCTAGTGTTCCTATTACTACTGGGACCACTGTTGCCTTCACCCCCCACATTCTCTCTATCTCCTCCTTCAGCCCTTGGTACTTCTCCAGCTTCTCGTGTTCCTTCTTCCTGATGTTGCTATCACTTGGGATTGCTCCATCTATCACCACCACTGTCTTCCGGTGTTTATCCACTACCACAATGTCAGGTTGGTTGTTTACCACCCTCTTGTCAGTCTGGATCTGAAAGTCCCACAGGATCTTGGCCTGCTTGTTCTCCACCACTTTCCGGGGAGTCTCCCACCTGGACCCTGGGACCCTGGGACCTGGACCCTGGGACCAGGTGGGAGACCCCCCACCTGATATATATATATATATATATATATATATATATATATATATATATATATATATATATATACATATATATATATATAGCACATCAAGTACATCCTCTCCCACTTCAAAGTGGGAGAGGACATGTAATGTCATGGATTAACTGTAATTGCCTGACAAATTATCAGCAGTATGTGTGACAACATGACACTGATGTGCAGATCTAATACGTTCTTCAATAGCAAGCTGATGTTACCCAGGTGAAATTTGCGTGTTCTTTGAAAAGTATCTTCATCCAGGTTATAGTACATTTAGTTTTCTTAATGTACAATGTATATTATATTATATAAAGATTGGTAATGTATGCAATGTATATTGTCTACTGGTTAGGTTCATGCTAGGCATATATGGTGCATATATGTAGACTATGTAGAGCTCTCTCCTCCCTGTACCTTATCTTAATTAAACCAGTAACTCTTTTGCACAGTCTAAGTACATGGCAGAGCTGGTGCACTGAACCTATTGCCTGGTGGTGCCATGCACTGTGCAAATGCGCACTGTGCAAATGTGTCCAGTGAGTGTTTTTTATGAGAGTGACTTCACTCGGACAGCCAGTGACTGGGACATGTGACTGGTTTGGGATCTTGATGGCAATACCAACCCTGTAGTTTTCCAGTCAGAATGTGTGGCTTTAATAGAGGGTAGTTTTTGTCAGATCAGAGTTTGGATCATTTGGAGAGTAAACTTAATATCCGGCAATGCTTAAAGCAGTGACATACTCCATTCATCAACATGATGAAGAACACAAACTTCTGCCCAACCCCAGAGTTGTTCATAAAACATAAAATACTAGGTAGTTGACTTGTGTTTAACCTCTCCTATCTTGCAAGAATAACAAAAACCAAAGGACAATTTGATTGAGTAAAGACCTTAATTATAGAGATTGTTTGCCACCACCCTCCTATTATTATATTACATGACACTGCACAATACGGTTCTATACAGTATGTAGAATTTCTTAGATTGTGAAAATAAAGTGAATATAGAGTGTTGCTTTTGTCCATTAGAGGGTGTTTGGGTGCTTATTATTTTTCTTATTATGAGAATACATACAATATATTAGTTGATAGTTTCTCACCTTCTGTACTGTTTTGGTTTCTCATGCACAAGGTCTCCCTCCTTTCATCCTGAGTAGTCAAATGGTGTTGCAAATGCTACAATTAGGATTATTATATCAATGATTAATCAGCAGCCTTCAAAATGTTGATGAATGCATCATTATTTTGACAAAGAATTTCATTCATGTGACATAATAAAGATAATATATGTTATTATATCCAGAGTAATTGCCTTTTCAAGGTATAAAAAGGGATAATCATTGGTGCCCAAAATATATTTGACTATTTCTACACCTTGCACATGAAGATTTCTCTCTTCTGGGGGCAGTTACATTCCCCTCCATAGTTAGAACCTCATCAGCATGCTGCCCAGGACACCTCTCCTTGTGCGTACTGTAAGCCCAGTTGGGGCTTTCAGTGTTGAATTCATTGACCTTTTCTCCGCCCCCATTGAGAGCAACTATTGGAAATCACACATTCCCACTTGAGCTGTGGATGAAGAGGAACGGGCCAACATCTCATTTGTCCTCATCTACAAAAGTCATTCCACATCAGATGGTTAGTGATTCGGTCAAGCAAAACCTACTTAAAGGGTTAATGCATGACCATCGAAGATGTGATGTTTTTAAAAAGTACACTGAGTCACAGTTAATCTCACTTAAAAATATTTTGGGGGAAATATTTGTTAAAGACAAAAACACCAATGTACTAAAGACTGTAAATTCTATAGTATATGCTATGACCTTATAGTGTGTTGCTTGTTAGGCTTTGTGCATGTTTTGCAAGAAATGCCACATTTTATAATACTAAATATGTAGATTATGGCTAACTTACATACAGACGTTTTGAGAAGTTTACTTTTCTAAAGAAAGACCAGGGCACATTCCAGCAAAAATAATACACTAAATGATCCAACAAGCTGACACAACACAGCTTAAGTGTAATTAAAAAGAAAAAAAAAAAGTCCAAGTTGATGTGAATTACTGCTGTAGACTCTAAAGTCAATCAACAAATTAAATGGAGGCAGCCCAAAGATGAGGAAGTATTAAATATGTCTGTTGTATTTGCATTTATGATGTATTTGTCTGTTCTTCTCCTTTTTGCCCCCTCTCCTGCATTTCATTGAACACTTATTTGGGATATTTTTTCTACATCTGGTCCATGAATAATTTTCACTATATTTAACACCAATTGTCTTACTGAAAGTATTTCAATTCCAAATTTCATTTAAATTAAATAAAAAACTTAAGATAACATAAACGATAAGATAGCATAAATGATACCATAAAAGATTGCTCCATTTTTTTCTTTGGATTCCAGGAAGAGTAACTAGTAAAAAAAAAGTGACTTGGTATGCAAGCAAGATAAATTATCACAAAATGTATCATTTATCAATACCATGTAAACCGCATATCTTGCAAGTCTGAGTTTCCACCTGGAGCTGTCATTTATCTGAATGTTCTTTAAATAATTTTTAATTATCCCCCCCATACACACACCCATCCAACCACCCACACCTTTGTACTTCTGTCTTTCTGAGAATTTTCAGGCATAATGTTTTACCCAGCCTCTTATGCTAACCATCCCAACTACCCTCTTATCCCTAAGTGACCTTGAAACCAGGTCTTGACCCTCAAACAGTCTTTTCAAGGTTTGAGGACCAGCAAAAGAGTTTATGTGACGTTTTCTGAATCTGCTATGAAACATCTTCCCTGTCCAGATGACAACACATCAAAAATGATCTCCAGAGACAGCAAACTATGTAGTACATGGACCTGTCCAATGGATCTCCGATAATGAGCCATGCGCATGCATAGGTGTGTTTTTGTCCTGCCTCGTTCCATTTTCAGGCATTCTTTGTTAACAAACAATGGAACAATGGAATGAATCTCTGTCTTTTTTGCCTGAAAATGTTGTTGAGTAAATGGGCCAAAAATGTTCTCATTTCCCAAAATGTCCTCACTTTTCTCGTATAAAACTAGATTTTGGTACTCAGTATTTAGCAAGTAACACACACACACACACACACACACACACACACACACACACACACACACACACAAAAATAGATTATTGTAAGATGTGAGTACAAAAAGATAATTTTCTCAATAGAGCATCAAAGACCATCAAAGGTGAGATCTGTAGGTATTCTATATTCACATTCAGACAGAAGTTCATCTGCACACAACTGGAACCAGTAGGCCTATGAGCCTGCCCAAGGTTTCTTCCTGAGTTTTCCCTGGCCTCTGTTGCTTGCTGGGGGTTGGGCTGTGCTTTTCTGTAAAGTGCCTAGAGCCAAATTTGATTGTAACAATGCCATATAAATAAAGATGACTTTTAAATTTGAATTCAACCGACTACGTTGATAATTAAATCAGGCACATAGGGAACAGACAGAATCAAAAACGTCAATTGAATGTTTTGCATTTCATTTAAGCACAATGGGAACAGTGTATGAATGTCAGAATATATTGTGTGTTCATGTTTTGATTATTAGTTTAGTTTTGAGAGAAGCTTTAAATAAGTGTTGGCATCCAATCTTTCCCTTCCCTGCTGCATAATTACCTTCAACACATATCCAATTGCTCCCTCTCTTTTTTTACTTAAAATAAGACACTCATCAAAGAAAATAGGAACATGAGGACAGAGAAACTGCAATATTACAGTAATATTACAGAGAACATAGGGGGTGGGGGGGGGTGGAGAGTGATGTGCGTGCAGAGTACTGGTTTGACTGGGACTGAAAAACATTAAAGGATGATAATGGTCATGAGCCTTTTCTGTTAGATCAAGAGACAAGAAATCACCTCTGGAGTTCTCTCTGAAGAAGCAACGGAAAGACATGAAAAATGACAACAGTTATCATAATTACCAAATTGTGTGATTTTTTTTTTTTAGAATGGGAAAGTCATGGGGTGACCTCTACATTCTACATCTAGACCATTAAATGGGCTCCTGCCATGGTCTATTAAATCACTGTGGTGAAATCAGAGCTTGGTTTGTGTTGCTAATTTCGGGTCATGGCTGAGTATTTGTGCAGTAGTTACTAGATGCTATAACAATGAAGACAATGTTTCTTTCCCTTTTTAATTGTGTATTTAACTCTGAGTGTTTTTTGTAATCTGTTTGTAACATAGTCATAAAAAGTGTGATTAAAAATGCTATCCCATTTTTAACCTTAACCAGATGTCACTGGCTGTAGCTGGAGACTATTGGTGAATTACTACTAAACTACTAAACCTGATATACAGTGTAACTAATAATTCTTACTTTGTTGACTGACTACTAAACCATGGCGTTGCATCTAATGGTTGAATCAGGACTATAACATGGACCAAACATTGAGATAATGAAATTAATTTACACTGCATCATAAGAACAAATATAAGGGAAGTATGTTTATGTGAGAGAGAGAGAGTGTGTGTGTGCGTGTGTGTGTGTGTGTGTGTGTGTGTGTGTTGTATATGACGAGTCTACAAATCTTGAAAACAATTCTTACAAATCTTTTTCTGATTGTATTCCTTTAGAATTGAACTAACTATTGCTGCAATTACGCTGTACTTGACATGTCAATTAATATTTAATGACTGCTCCCTCGTCACGCTTACAATGGCAGACCAAAAATAGGCATAGAGAGAGGGAGAGTGAACAGAGGAGCGCAGAGTGGCTGTTTTTTGTATTATCTTTGGAAGTGTTCTCATGTAATGTCACAAGCTATTGTCCTTACAGGTTAGCACATTTCCAAAAGTGGAGATGATTAAATTATGACAGTACAAAGTCCTGTTTTTTTTTGTCAGCTGAAAAGAGGAAATTAGGTTTGAAACATTCTGTTTGGAATCCCAACTGTAGATCTGTGGCTGGGGGAAATGAATAGATTCAAATGTGTGCGAGACATGTATTGTGTGTTCCAGGGACTGACTCTGAAATGTGCATGCTGACTGCAACAAACCTGCATGGTGTGCATTATCTTTGGAAGACCTTTTTGTTAGCAGGCAGACTCAGTGCTGGGGGGGAAAAAAAAGGTCACTTAGACCCTTGGAGACGTTTCACTTCTGAGTTCAGTTTTGGACCCCAGAATGCAGAAGCAGAAGGTTTTACAGGCAATCAAAAAACGAAAGCCCCTGGCAGGGGAGAAGGAACGGGAGGTAGGTGTGACTCAGCTGGTCGTTGAAGCCGAGTTGTGACCATTGAGCTGCACTAAAAAAACAAAAAACAAAAACCCAACCCAAAAAACAAAAACTTCAAAAATTCATCCAAATCTCCTAAAACAAAATCACTGAGGGATGGAGAAAACACTGGAAATACTTTCATCCCCTGAACAGCTGGAGAGAGAGAGAGAGCTGGACTCTCCGATGCTGATCATAACATTTATGGATCGCTCACAGTCTTACAGATCCAGTTTGATGGGATCGGCTCTGTACATTTTGCAGATGATGTGCTTCTGGATTCGTGCACCACACTGTCACACAAATCTCACTGTAGTGGTCTGCAGCCAAGTCTGAAGTGGCTGGGATGAGAATCAACACCTCCAAACCAAAACTTTGGTCTTCGGCCAGAAAAGGTAGACGACGTACCCCTCTCTGGGTCAGGATGAGATCCCGAACCAAGTGGAGAAGCACATCTGGATCTTGTTCACAAGGAAGGGAAGAGTGGAACAGGAGCCTGACAGGTGGATCAGGACAGCATCAGTGGTAGCACAGGCTTTGCATCAGGCTGTCACGCGATAAGGTGAAAAAGCCTTGTTATCTGGCAGGGCCTTGGAGGAGAGCCGGGTGAGGTAGCTAGTGTATCTGATTAAGATGCACCCTGGACACCTCCTTCGGTTTGCCAGGCATGTCTCGCTGGGAGGAGGCCAACGACACGCTGGAAGGTCTTTGTCTTTGTGCTGGGCTGGGAGCGCCTCAGCATTCTCATGGAAGAGCAAGACGAAGTGGCTGGGGAGAGGGAAGGTTGGACCCCTCTGGCGAGACCACCGCTGTCCTTGAATGAGTGACCTCTGTCTTTAGGGTACAGGTGAACAGCTGAATCTCCTCCAGAGGGCAGGGATTTGAATCCTGGGGGCCAGGGTATCAGTTTATGAGTTTACACTAAAGTACTATGCTTATGCACAAAGTTTCACATTATTTTACTGTGAACATTTTTCTTTTTAATTGGGGGAAGTTTGTGGTAGATTTAAGGGAAAATGGTTTATTACATGTCACTGCTAATCTTTGGTCATTTGTAAAATATTTCCCAATATAAATCCGTGAGGGACATATCGCCAAATGACAGCACTACTCTATCTCTGGAGGATGAGCATGCAGAAGAAAAATCACATTAGCATAGTAATTACATCAAAAAAGAGTGGTAATAGCTCATTTGTTTGAATTACCAATGACAGACTAGTGTCAGCCCCGCATACGTAACACCAAAAAAAGTTTTAGCAATGGAAACTATTATTATTAATTCTTAAATTGTATGAGTAATTCTCTTCCCACAGCTCCCTCATAGTCTTTTTTTTCTGTAATCAAAAATGTACATTGAGACAGAGTTCTGTTTAGGAGGTGTAATAGTCAGAGATGTAAATTAGTTTGTGTCTCTGTGAAATCCCTTCACCTTCTGGTTGACTTGACACCGCACAATTGTGGGTGGGTTGTTTCCTTTCTTATCAAACCCACCTCGGACAGTTCAGATAATTAACTCTAATTAGTTTATTTAGTTAATGGTGTTACCATGAGCGTTGTCCCTGTGCTTGTGTTGCTCCCTTTCTAATGTCTTCCTAATTAGTCCAAGATGGTTCTCATTCGTCTACGTCGCAGCAGTTTTTCAAGTTGTATCTGAGAGTCCAGCGCGCTGTTGAAAGAAACTGGAAGATGTATTGCTTCTCATTGAAGAAGCTTCTTCATTTCTGTATTTCAATGTCAGACCTGAAAGAACATCTTCCCAAATAGTCAGCTATTGTCTGTATAGATAACACTTGTACACTTTTAGTTGAAAAAAAAAGGATGAAAGACTTTAGAAATCCAATATGATAAAAATAACTGAAAAGCAACTTTATCTCTTCTGATCTATGAATTTTTAGTTACTCTAGCCCCTTTGTTAGTGACTGTGGATCCTTGTGGGAGCATCCTTCACTGATCCTCTCACTCAAAATGGGACTACTTCTGTATTCATCTGTTGTCAGAAATCTCAACTTTTGCAGTTGTGCTGCTGGCATACAATAAGATACCGTAATGAGCAGCACAGCAACAGATAGATATCACTTGCATACCCCTTTACAAACGTTAATATTAGAATGAATGAATTAAGAAGACCAAATCTACAGAAATACAGAAAAGACAAATCTTATGCCTCGTCTCATGTTATCCTATTTCATTTTCATCTCATGATTTAAAAGAGAAATTTAAGTTGCAGCTTAACATTTATATAAAATCCTATTTTACTTTCATGCAGCATATGAACAATGAATTAAATTAGTTTTTTTTTACATTTTGGAATAATTTTACATTTAAATGTATAATTTACATATGCCCCATCCATATAAATATAGCATAAATGTCAATACCCTTATAAATCTATAATATACATGCATATACATATACAACATATGTTCATTATGTAAATCCCTCATCACACTCCTTATTAGCACATTTCTTCTACCATACCTAATTATTAATAGCATTTTAGCATTGATACATACAGTAGAGATCTCACAGGACCTGAGTTGGGATGAAGTCACCTCAGGGATGATAAAACAGGGGCCTGTTTGCAGAGCCTGCACTTCCTGAGGAAGCTGAAACAAGCGTCTCTCCCTGCGTTTTTTTTATAGAGGTGTGGCTGAGAGCGTTCTGACATACAGAATTTTCAACATGCCACTGCATGCTGCAGAATGTCTCACAAGAAAGGGCCACAGAGGTGAGTCACGGGGGCTTGGGGTGGAGAAGGTCATTGGAGCTTCCCTCCCCTCTGTCCAAGAACTCTTCCTAAGCTGCTGAAGCCCTCACACCCTCTTCACAATTTCTCTGAGCTGCTGCCATCAGGCAAACCTTTCTGGATGATCCGGGGCAGAACCACCAGACTGATCAACACCCTCCTTCCACAAACTGTGAGACTAAGAACCAGTGATGTGGAACACAACCACTATTGCACCTTTGCACTAGTCACTGTGGCTATTATGGTTCTGCTACTCTATGGGCACTTCTTTTGAGAAAATTTGCCCAGTTCTCTAGATAGGAAGACTTATTCACGCTTTTATATCTACCCGGCTGAATTATTGCAATTCCTTATTAACTTGCCTCTCCCAAAATTCTATGAACCATTTACAGATAGTGTAAAATTCTGCTGTGAGAGTTCATAGCAAGACTTCAAGCTGCTCTCACATAACTCTCATCCTGGCCACTTTGCATTGGTTAGCCGTTAAATTAGGAATTTATCTTACTTTTCATTACCTACTAGGCTCAGCATGGCCTGCACTACAAGTTACACGAGTGATCTGCCAAGTCCTCACATGCCTGTGAGACACCTTAGATCATTCCATGCAGGGCTTCTTGCTCTCCCCAGGATTAATTTAAAAACCAAAGGCGACCGTGCCTTCTCTGTGGTGGTCCCTAAATTATGGAACAGACTTTGCACTGCAGTAAACAACTCCACCTCTGTTGAATGTTTTAAAAAACTACTTAAAACCCACCTTTTCATATTGCCTTTCCTGTTGCAATGCTTTCAGTGTGACTATGCTGCATAATTTGTGTCCACATGGATATATTTCGACTGCTTATCTTTGTATTGTGTTTATCTCACTTTTACAGCACTTTGTCACCATGGTCTTAAAATGTGCAAACTTACTATTTATTTATTATTCTCTTTGAAATTGTCAAATCATTCTTGGCTTTAAGAAGGACAAATTAAAAAAGAAGAAAAGATCACAAATGGTGATTTATGAGGGCCCTCGATTAAAATATGAGTGTTAAATATCTAAGGTTTTTTGGGCTCGGTTTCTACAAAGAGTTATCTCTGGAATTTAAAATGAATAAAAGGCGAGATTCTCTGAATAACTTAGCATCTGAATCCCCCCTGAGGCCTTGGAAATGAATAAATTCCATTAGGGGGGAGAATAATACACAAGGAAAGTGTGATACAAACAGAAATTGCTTATTAAAATTATTGTGTCATTATATCACAGAATTTTACTAATATGTAACACCAAAATGTATCCTCTGTCTGAGATGAGTCTCTGCTTCGGAGGCATTGGGCATTGGCACAGAGAGGTTTTATATTAAATGTGCTTTTCATTTCTTTCATGCAGATTTCTTGACTGGTATATAGCTCATATTGGGAGACCACAATAGACTTAATGGCAAAGATGGGATAGTTTAAAGCTAGAAAAATATAGAATAGCTTCATAAGCAGGGAACGTCCATGACAGTTGAACAGAGTACAACTGGTTAAAAAACAATTTGCTAATTTGTATTCCGTTCTGGTTTCACACTTGATGACACAGCACACAAACTTCAAAAGGACACTGCTCCTGAGACATTCAAAGGAGACGGCCCCTCCCTCTGAGCTGATTTTCCAGCTATGTTATCTGCTGCCTGAATGCCCCACTGGCCCATGGTTCAATGCCATTGGACATATTTTCAATAGGTTCATCACCTTTTTCCTGTATGCCTGAATAAATATCAGCGAGACCCGAGCCTCAAGGGGGGAATTGATCGTTGTTTTCTTTTCTCTTATTATCAGCTCCCTGATACTGTCTTTAAGTGTCACATTGTATCCTCATACATGACTGTTAACAAGTAGCTGTCAATAAAACACTATTCAACTTTCATTTTGAACCATGCAAACAAAAATGGGGCTGGAACAGTGATGTTTTCTTATGTGTGGCATTGAAAAATTTGAAAATGACCAAAAATTATGCCCTGTAACACATTTATATCAATGAACTTACTGGCACCATTAAAAGATTACTAACGTTTTCCTCACACTCATCTTCTTTGTGAGTGCCTGTGGATGATCTGGATCTCTTAACCAGGTTATAAGTTTCTTCCTGTCCTTGTGTGTGCTATAACTTCCCCAACAGGTGGTCATTCTAGTGAATTTTTTTAGAATCCTTTAATGCTCATTCTAAATGATCCGGGTATCCTCATTACATACTTTGACCTTTCTTGTTCAGGACATCAATTGTTGTCCGACTTGATCTTATGCATGTACTTAAGGCTAAAGAGCAGAAAGGCCCTCCCATTTTTATCGACGTTCATTCAGACGCCAGTGTCTGTGGTGCACGTGGCATTGCAGGTCCTCTGAGAATTTTTCCAGGGAGCATTACTGTAGAATAATAAATACATGTACCTATTTTGGAGCAAAAGGTTCACGTGACCCAGGTAATATGGTGGTCATTCTAGTGAAAAAAAGGTTGTAGTGGTGGTAGTTGGTCGGTAGTGGTGTGTGTGATTATGAACACGCACACCACTACATAATGAGCACTCTCTCCATTTACACTCTGGGGCCATTCTCTGCCCTCAGAGTGTAAATGGGTTGATACTTGTGTTCATGTAACATTCTTTGAGCAGTAAGATGACAAGAAAAGTATTATATAAATACAGTCCAATTGGACCAAAATATTGTAGGTAAAGTCCTTTTGAGCAGTTAAAATTTTACATGAAAACAAGCCATTCTATTTTTAAACATACAATGATTTCTCCTCTCATCTGCTGGATGTAACCTGACAGTGGAAACAATGTTCACAGTAGCCCTGGCCCCCCTCATCATAATGCCAGGTCCCTCAAGGGCCACGACCCCAGTTTGAAAGCCACTGGATGAGGATGGGTTTTTAGGTTGCTGCAGATGTCAGAGTCTGCGTGAAACAAATGTATTAGGAACATCAAGATTCCAACTGTGGCTCTGAATGAGATAATGGACAAACCACATCCAGGGAAGACAAATCTGGTGGAGGTCTGACTCACCTTAAAGGTAGAATCAAGAGTTTTTTTCGCATCTGTGTGTAAATACAATACTTAAACTGAACCTTTCCTCTTGTTCTCAATGGTGTGCGCCCCTGCTTCTGCCACTGTACACGCCCAGTCAGCCCAGAATCAGCTTGCAGTGTTGAGCTAATCAACCCAGAGCGTGGAATTGGAGCAGGGGAATGTCTGAGCTCAGACGGTGGATGGAGTGCAAATATAAAAGCGTTTGCCATGTTTGGTGCTCAGACTTAGCATGTACATAAACTGCTTATAGCTCGACAACTGGCTAACATCCCGTGTTATTGTCCAACAGTGACCGGGCCAACTTGGCGTCACTGTTCTGCCCCAGCCAGTAAAGCCGATACTCACCCTGGTTTTTGAGTGAGCTTTATCCGATGTGTTTTGGTCCACAGAGTGACATGGTCATTGGCTGGGGAAAACACACCTACTCTCCACCCAGAAATGTTCCAAGGTGCACCAAAAAAAAAAAAAAAAAAGCACAAGATCTGCCTTTTAAGTTGTATAAGATTTTTATTTTTGACAGAAAATGCCAGACTCTACCTTTAAAGGTACTCTCAACTTAGACAAGTACCACCAAAAGATGGTTATTCAGAGAAAAGTGAAGATTTTACTCTATATTTAAAGACATGGTGATAATAGAATTGTATAGTTCATTGTCAATGTACATGAGATACAACAGAACTTATGAGCTGTCGTCCCATGTTTTATCAAATCATCCACTTGCTCATTTTTCTGGGTGATCCTGTGAGCTGTTCCTCACACCATGAACCGCACACTTTTGGACAGAGATCTCAGTTGTTGTTCCCGGGATCTGCTGGAGCCACTGCTTCAATTTCTTACCATCAGAGACTGGTGTTTCTGGCTGTTTCACCATCATCCTTCATTTTATCGGCCTCATTTTTTTTTTTAACCTCTGCAGATAAAAGAGCAAAACTTGTGGAGTCACGTGTAACTCCAGAAATGAACGTGGACCCCTGAGACATGTGGTCAATATCAAATATTAAACAATTATAAGAAGCCACCCTTCACAGACAAATCTCTAAATTCTCCATTTCCTCCTCAGACACAGGAAGACTGCCACTGATAATTAGACTAAAGGTTCCCTCCTATTATGTGCTTGTTGAACAGCAATCTGACACTCTTCCATCTGTTTGTGTGACTGTTAATCATATCTGTTCTCCAACATTTTTGTTCCAGATGGCTTTCATAATTGCATTGTTTCTTCTGCAGATGTTCAGTGGCGCAGCATTGGAGCACAGCCTGCACTGGGTTGATAGAGAGTAGGAATATTAAATGGGAAAATAACCATTTTTGCAGACGGCTTCCAATTTTTTTGTGACACGGTGGAATTACCGCTAATGGGCTGGTAACCATTGGATGGCTGGAGACCACATTAACATAGTTCCATTATCTGGAGGACAAATGCTAATTTATATTGTAGCGGTGGCTGGATCGAACATGCGAAGAGTAAAAAAACGTGAATCATTTGGAACTGGAATTTAAAGGAATGCCAAAATGTATGCAGGGGCTTCTCATTATTTTGTAGGGACGAGGGCGAGCGTATATTTTCATGCCAGGGAAGACAGCTGCAACAATAGAAACATGAGTTCCAGTTCCAGGGATTAAGTTCTTGTAGAGTTCCTCTTGCTGCTCTGTTTGTTTTACGATATCTCTCACTGGTGGAAATAGCCAGATTATGCAAAATGAAACCATCTCCCTGTTATGAAGGCAGTATCAATTCGATATATGAAAAGCTTTGCAACAGATCTGCCATTAATTCTGAGATTGCTATAACCTTAAAGGCTTAAGAGTGTAATGAGAGATGGCGACTGTTTATAGTGCAATTGCCGAATGATGTGGCGCTAGGACCCGCTTTACCTAAATGCCCGCACGAGCGCAACCCCCTCCGATTCAATCTGAATGTGACAGATGTGCTGATGAGGGGAGGTCAGCGACGACGTCCGACACAAAACAGCCCAATTTTCCTGTGCCATTGTCTGCATGGCAATGGCGTCTGCTATGAGTGGGGATCACATTATCCTGTGGATGCCCGAGCATCAGCTGTGCCATTTCAGACCTTGGCAGGTGAAATGAGGCCCCTGTAGTCCCTGACTCATCTACCCAGTTGGGCCAAAGGGCTGATTATACTAGCTCTCAGGTTTGGACCAATAATCATTAGTGTGGATAATAATTTAGGATGGCTTTATTTTAGGATTTTATCATTTTAGGACTGAATTTTTTTCTTCTTTTTTTCAACCATGGACTACCTTTTAAACATACCTAGTGTTTTAGAGCACAAGACCTTCTTGAGATAATGTTTGGATAGTCATCAGATGTTTTCTGCGACCAAAAATTGCAGTTTCATGGAGCGTAAATAACCTAAACATCTGATTTGTCCACTTCCATGATGCACTACTGAGACAGACCTACTGCCTTACATGGGCAGTTTAAGAAAACAAATCTTCAGATTCATTCTTGTTGACATAAAATATGAGAAAATGTAACCCCGTTTGCCCTCCTTACCTGTGCAAAGAGGAATATGATAGTTATGATAAGTGGGTGGAGTTGATTCATTTAAGATAACAGACTGCTGCTCCTCCAGCTAGGTCTCACAAAGACAAAATAAGTTTTAAAATTAAAAAGTCCTGTAGTCTCACATTTTCATGAGTTTATTGTAACTGACCTTCATTAACTGTAGAGCAGAAACTATAGCAGAAATCTATAGGGTGGGTGGCAGTTCCACAGAAACAGCAAAGAAGTGTTTAAGAATATAAATTACTAGAAATGAGAGCACAGTTGTGGTTCCTGGAATCTTTAATTAGAAGTAACCTCCCCCAATGTGGAACCAGCTCCCTGCCCAGGTATGGGATGCACACACTCTCTCTACTTTCCAGATCACGTTCAGCTATCCACATGGAATTTTAAAAATTCCTTGTACAGTACCTTGGATCTATTCCTATTATTATGAGCAAATTCATTGGCTTAAAATGTGGTGATATGTGTTGCACTTTTCTCAGAAATTTAGGCTTTCTATTTATAATTGCTACATATTCATCCTGAAACTGAAACAATAGCTACATTGTTTAATTGCGCAGGGTGACATTTGTTCAGTAAACAGTCTGACATCATGAACCAATCTGGACCAGATAATGCTCCAGATGTTTGCTTAGTTTAGGATTTATGTAAGCAGATGGATATATATTAAATGTCTTCTTCAGTACTTCATTTTAAGAAAAAGTGTCTAGGCATTGTGTTTGGATTAAAGCAACAAAAACAGTTAAAGTGTTGTTCAAGGGATGAAGAAGGAATCAAAGTAGAACATCACACATTGTACTGCTGTCCAGGATTCTACCAGACCACGAAATTGATACACAGCGATAAATTAGTTATCAGTTCTTCCTGTTTTTTCCATCCATTCTCAAAGGAGTTCATTTGTGTTAACAATGTAAGTTCAGAGAATGTGCAGCAGAGCTCATTTGTGCTACCTTAACAGCACTCACATTAATAAGCCATATGTGACATGTTCATTAATTATTCTGCACAGCAAGTGACCCCTGGCAGATTACACGTTTGGTCAAGTCTCCTGGCCTTGAAATCCAGGTTGTCCAGTCAGCTGAGACAGGCATCACCAGATTATTATCCTCTGGTTTTCTTTGCTCTATGTATGTACATGCTGAGATAAAAAAACAAAACAAAACAACAACAGAAAAAAACATTGTGTGTGCATCTGTGAGTGTCTGTGAGTATATGGATGTGTGTGTGTGTGTGTGTGTGTGTAGAGGGCGTGAGTAGAGTCAAGTCTACTTTACACATCCCCAGTGGTAAAGGCAACATCTTGTAGGTTCATTGTGTAACAATGTCAGTAAAGTTTGTGTGTAGCACTTTTGGTAATTGGAGAGAGTGAAATAGAATAACAATTATTAAATATTGCTAATTTTATTTAAAAAAGAAATCTGTCTCACAACAATCATATATACAAGCACAGATAAAGCTGGAATGACAGCAAAGATTTTTCCATCACTACAAATCCACCAGAGATAGAAATATTGGCTTGAATGCGAGACCTTTTCTTTTTGTTTCCTCTTCCTGTTTTCGCTACTTCATTTCACTTTGAAACTATGCATCTCTTTCCTTGTCAGTCAACATGATGAATGGAGACTTAACTGCTGCAAAGGTTTAGATTAGATTGCTCGCGTATTCCATTCACGCTGAGCATGATCAGGAAGAGACAGCCCAGACGCTCACTTTTCTTTGTTATTGCCTTTGGTCGCAGCAATGAAATAAATACTGACTGGATTTCTTAATTGGATTTTTAAACCATTTTTTAACGTTGATTTAAGCAACAAAAGAAAATATGTGAACGTCAAGAAATTAGCTAATGTGACCATTCCCATCATATCTTGGGGTAATTCAGACAAACATAATCCAAACGTCGCTGTTAGAGATGGAGCATAAGGATGCTAATTAGCTGTAATGGTTAACATTCACTTTGGTATAAAACCATCCACATACTCTATCAAAATCAAATAGTGTCTCACGCCTCGAACAAGGACCCAAGTGCAGCACGACTGGTGAATTGAACTCAGCTTTAGAGGAAAGCAATGTAAAAGGTCCAGGTGACAGGAGTGATCAGGAAGTTTGCCGGGAGTCGGGCAGGGTCAGCGAGGCGTGGGCTGGTGGGGTTGGTAACCGGCAGGCAGAAAATATGGCAGGTAGGTTTCCCGGGAATCAGATGAAGCAGGAGGGGTCAGGATCAGGCAGAGTCAGAAGTGCGGGAAAGCTGTGCGTGAGGACAGTCTGGCCAGGAGTGTGTGAGGATTTAAGTGGGGCAGGTGATCAGTGGAATGGGAAACTGGTGTGACTGATAGAGGGCAGTGGTGAAGGTGTAGAGGTGTAGTCTGGAAAAGTACTGACAGCCAGAACTTGTGACATAGTGTGTCCAATAATATGATATAAATAAATGAAGAATTGAATAATATAGAAAAAACAATCATCACAATCACATTTATGTCCTGATAACCTCTTCCAAGTCATGGGATGCCCAGGAGAAATTGGATAAATAATATTATATATATATATGTGTGTGTTTGTATACTCTCTCTCTCTCTCTCTCTCTCTCTCTCTCTCTCTCTCCTCTCTCTCCACACACACACACACACACATATACATATAGCTTGCTCAAAAATGATCTCATTCATTTTAAGCAAGCTACCAATATTCTTCTCCAATGCTTGCAAACAGCAAATTATTACAGGTTGTTATTCAATCTCTCACTCAAGGATCAGAAAATGCTGACTGAGCAAATACCCATTGATTCACAGTGCGGCATGCACAACAGCTTGGCATGGAATTTATTATTATTATTCTTTATTTTTTTAAAATCTGGCAACAACGTACAGAATCCTCGATGAAGGAGCGCAGTTCCGTATAAGAAGCCAATCAGTGCAACAGTTTATGCAGGACCTGCAGAAGTGACTGCTTGACCTTGGCAGGAATCATGAAAGTTCTTGACTGTGAATACACTCCAGGGGATTCTTAATCTGATGGCTTTAAAACATTTTCAGTAGATTCATTTCTCTCTCATCAGAGGTATTGCCATCCTCCAAAATGCTCAAAAGGATTAGAGGAGCTTTTAATCAATAAGTCTTAAATTGCTCTTGTTTATAGACTTTAAAAGGTTGTCTAGTGGGAATTTGATTTAAGTAACGGCTGCTTTTATGCTGCAATGAAAGATGTCTGTGACCAGCCATTACAGACATCCCACTGCATCAGACACCCAACTGTTATTCAAGGATATCAGGCAGAACAAGTTTTTTAGGCCGAACGACTACTTTATGAACTCCAAAATCAAGGTTGCCCCGAAGTCAGTTGCAAGTCAGTTTTTGCCAAACAATCACTGCCAGACCAGGCCAACAGAATTTCTTATCTTGGCCTCATCTGAATGTCACAGATATAATTGTCAGGGTGAACCTCATCAGAATTCATTAGAAGCTGCTTTCTCCATGAGACAATGTGACTATTATGTAGAAATCCGTGTCGGCTATTTTTATCATATCTCCTGCAAATCTGGTTTTCAGAGTATTCACAGGGAGGTAATTACCTCACACGTAGGGGAAAAGCCAGCATACAGACTGCTTGACGGAAAGATAGAGGGTTGGCATGAACCCCAAGGGTTGTATCACAACAGGAGAGGTGTGTAAAGAATTGAAATGTATGAGATAAAATCAGAGAGATGTGCAAATTCAAGAACCCAATGTTGAGTTGTTATGGAAAGCTAAATGTCAGCAGCAATGCTGAGTTTGATTAAACACATTCTAAAAACCACAACTAAAGGCAATATGATGATTCAGAAAGTGCAGTATTTTAGAAATGGTACAAGATTAAATGGAAAGAATGGAGAATCCTGACTTCATATGAAAAAAAAACACTCATGATGATAGATTATATTTGATGGTAATTTATCAAATTTAAAAGGTTGCATTTTTACAAAAGACAATACAGTGGATATATATAATCATAATGCATGTCATTTAAATGTAGCTGCATTTTAATTTATATCTCTATTTGTTTAATATAGTAACGGTATATGCTGAAAGGATCCTGTAAAATGTTTGCGAACAATATCTGTGGGTTTACATCAGCTACAACATAATGCAAACTTTCTCAAAATGATTTTTTGTCCCCATATTTTTTTTGTTTGGTATATTTTTAGGTACAGTACAGGAAGAGGTATTTGAATAATCACTAAACATTGACTAAACTGTATGAGTTTGAAATAATGGGGGAAAAAGTGCCTTAAAGTGTGCATTGAAATAATGAATGAAAAGTGAAATTAGCAGAATTTCCCAAAAGGAATGTCAGGTTGAATGGTGCATAATTGTTATACAGCTGTCACTCTCTAACTTAGATTATGTAACAGCAACGTTAGCTCATCAGTCAGGCACTTATGAGGTCGGTCTGATCTCGTCAGATTTGCACCATTTACACCACATTGCGCACACCACATTATGCACACATGGGACGTATTCACTGCTTTGAAATGATAATCAATCCACTGAATGTGAGGTCAGCTCCTTCAGACTTGATGTATAGCAGATAATGCACATCCAAACCCAGGTTACACACAACTCTTGGATGTATATGTGTGTGTGTGTGTGTGTGTGTGTGTGTGTGTGTGTGTGTGTGTGTGTGTTACTGTGACACTCCTGCCTGATTTTTTTTTTCTACAGTTGATCTTCATCGGGCTGATAGAGATGCTGGCCTATAAAGAGGGAGTGGAAACAGTTCTTCTCAGGAGCAGCTCTTCTGTGTTGTTCTTTGTTTTTAGCTGATTATTGGAAAAGGGTGCAGTAGTCTTGTGGTTTTGGGCTTTTGTTCCTGGTTGGGGGGTCTCTTTAGGATATAGGTAGTATCCAGCTCCTATATAAGGCCTGCTCTGTCTCTGCCTCCTTTTCTCCTTTTCTTTCCTGGCCCCTTTAGTTAGAGGTAGGTTACCTTTTTTCTTTTGGATAATAAAACAAGGTTAGCTGTGTTTGGTTTTTGTGTGCAATAAACTTGCTTATTCTTAATAGCAACTGTGCATCATGGATGATTACATTCGCCCTTGTGCGCGAGCCATCCAGGGGTTGTAACTGTAATATTGTCTCACATTTTAACTCATATCATTAGGCGAGTCTGTTATCATCACATAAAATGTTGCAGTTGGCGACAATGCAGTGGCCATTCCATTAGTACACATTTGCCCCATTCTTCAAGAAATGCAACCAAATATAATCAGTTTCCCTGATTATCTGGTTACAAAGTAATCACCAGTTGCTGATAAAGATGTGCTTCATCTTTCATGTCCAATTCTTATTCAGTATGGCTCGCTGCCAGTGAAGACATCGAGGCTGGCCGGCTTGAGCGTCTGCACACCAGCTGACAGACACAGCCACTGTTAATTTGGTCCAGAGACCATCCTGGCAGGCGTCCGAAGGGGAGGTTATTGATGATGTTGTGGCTAATTGCATTTATTTGCGTTTATGGCGTTAGAATTACTTTAAACAAACTACTTTGTTTCTTAGTCATGTCAGAGGAAACCAATCACTGTGACAAGGATCTATGGACCAGATTTGATGATTCATCTTCCTCTCTTAAACACCTGGGTCTTATATGAAGAAAAGCCCTGCTGAGAGGAAAGTACGTATATGGATAATCTTGGGGGGTTTAGTAAATGTTACAAACATTTAACTGTAGGCTGATGGTTTGTACGTATCTGCAAGCTGTTGGGTCTGATGTCAACAAGTGGCCTCTCATTGGACCTAATTGGCATTCGCCAGAGAACGCTAGATTTGCCCCAGAGAAACTCTGGGTTCACAATGAGCACATGTGACAGTCTGGAGAAGCTGCAGAAAGGTCTGAGTAGGCACATTCTTGAAGACCTCCATGTGCTATCCAAAGCCCTAATGTCCGCACCAATGTCGTGTGGACATCGGGGACAGTATCCCTGAGGTCCATTCAGGGGTCCTGGAGGGGAGAATCCATCAGGAGGAGCAATGTGGTTTTTGCCCTGGATGTAGAACAGTAGAACAGCTCTACACCCTCAGCAGGGTCCTAGAGGGAACGTGGGAGTTCACTCAGTCTACATGTGCTTTGGGAACCTTGAGGTGGTGTTTGAAACCTCTGGGACTCTAGAATTCCTGTGGGGTACCAATCTAGCCATATTTTTTTCCCTAGAATGTATAAATGTCAAAATGAAGCTCTAGTCCACTCAGTTTCTTTTCTTTTTTACTTCCTAGGCTGCTGTTAAAGGAATGTTACTTGAACAGTAAAACTTTCCCAGAATACCACCTGTGACATGAGTTATACATTTGAAAGGAGAGAGTGAGTGTTTACCCATTTGGAATGGTCATTAGGGGGTGATTAACTGAAAGCAGTGGTTTCTAAATCCCACAGACAGTGTTGTGATCAGTCAACACGACTGTTTAAGAGAATTTGCGGGAAGAGGACTTAAATTGTCATGGTGTCCTTGTCCCACTCAAAGGAGGGATTAAGCTGGGGGATCATGGAGTGTGTCCGTGCATGAATCAAAGCCTTGTTTAAATACACACGCACCACTCTGATTTCAAATGAGACAAGAAAGCAATAACTTTTTTGATAATATAATACATACCCTTCTAAGCCCCATTTGAATTTTTATTTAACACAGTGTAATGTGACTTTAGTCCATTAGGGTATCAGAATTAAATGCTTTATCAGTCATGATTTATTGTAGTATCAATCAAGTGCCACACCATTCGGACTGTTCCATATGCTGCCATGATGTCTGTCTGCCCTGGCCCTTCTCCCCGCGCACTTTTCTAGGGGCGACAATATATGTGTTTTTAGTGATTTTAAAGCACCTTCACTGTTTACACTCCCCACAGAAGACAAAGGAAACATGTGTCTGTAAATCCGCATCACTGCTGCCGTGATTTTGGCTGACATTTTATTAGTCATGTCCCACCATTTGAAACATCTTGTTACATGGATGACCTCACATGGGAAGTGTGAAACAGAGATCAAATGTGAAGTAGTAACAAAAACAGCATTTATGAAAATGACAAATCGTGCAAATAAGAAAATAGCCACTGGCATCCATATGAAGATTTACATACACGCATTACTTTACTGAAAGAAAATGCGGAATTAAATTTTTGGTTTTGGGAAATTTCTGATTACTATTTTAGCATTATATGAAAAATTGCAGCACAAGCGTATGTATTTATCAAATTGCTTTTTATAAGTCTGTGTAGGTTCTCATTCATCCAGGTCATGGTTATACAAAGTTTGCTCTTGGTGAACAACTGGACTTTGTAGGCTTCTTGAAGAAGTTTCACCTCTTCCCCAAAAGGCTTCTTCAGGTCTGAATTGGCTCAGTGCTTGAAAACATAGGCCTTGTGAGAGTCATTTGCAGGGTTGTTGACCTAGTTTTGCTGTTATTGTCCTCCTTATCTCCTTGGTCTCATGGTGATGAGTCATCAGGTTTTGTGTGAAGGTGTGAGCATTTGGATTGTTGTTCCTGCTTCCAAAGTAAGATACCAACATTCTGTGTCTGCAGAGAAGGCCTTGCTGGCCCTGACGGCTCATCACTGTATAATTGTGACTGCAAGCACTTGCATTCAATTAAAAAGGGGAAGAAGCAACGATGATGACAAAGTCAGCTACAGCATCACATCATTTTTGAAGAAGAAGAACAGTAAGACATAGCCTAACCATAAATTTTTGAACGATACAGCAAGATCCTTTGATTGAGTCCTGCCCCAACTTTGTATTGACTGTTGAAAGTTTTGACTGTGAAAGTTTACAGATTATTAAGATAATAAAAATGTTACAGTGAGTGTAGTGAATACAGCTGTTCTAACAGTAAAAAAGTTACTGAAGTTCTTATAGTCTCATACTATATTGTGTTTTGTATATTGTGTTTTGGTAGTCTTAATTACTGCTTAAAGGTTAATACTATCAGGTCTTAAAATGTGAAAATGGTTGAAACAGATGAGAACATTTATTTAATATTAAGAAATGTAAAAAAAATCAAATGTATTTAGTTACATGACTTTAAAAAAGCAATTAAAATGGCTATGCTACTATTACATTTCGAACAGGGAAACCTGAACTTGTAACTACATTTCCAAAGTAATCTTCCCAACAATGCACATTCCTGTAGTGTTGTCTTAAATAAAACATAACTGTGGGCTATTGATCAGTGTTGCCTTCACAATCGCACACTTTTTACAAGACTGTGTCTTAGCCTCAAAATTCCCCTGACCAGAAAACAGAAGAATGCTCAGAAAAAAACCCCTCGATGAAAGTAAATTTTGTTATCAGTAGCCAGTCAACTTGAAAAACTTTCTCATGATGCCTTCTGACACATTTGTGACAACTCTCTATGATAGCTACATCGGTGCCCTGCTGCCTGATTGGTTATTGACGTCTGGTGATTAAAACGTCTGCTCCGAGTCTTGTCACGCTTTCTCGGTCTGTCAAGGAGGATGACGCTTCTTCAACGATACAAATCAGGGGCGGGGGGGAGGTCGCAGATTGTGCAGAGG
The DNA here is from genome assembly GCA_911728415.1 of Lagocephalus sceleratus. Lineage (NCBI taxonomy): Eukaryota > Metazoa > Chordata > Actinopteri > Tetraodontiformes > Tetraodontidae > Lagocephalus > Lagocephalus sceleratus. Next base: position 5,348,349 of record CAJVRN010000232.1, on the reverse strand, counting down.
CCTTGAGCGGTTGGGCCGCCATCGAGATGAAGGACCCGTGGAAGAGCTTTGGCTGCACTTGTGTGTATGAGTCTCTCAGATGTGCAGTTTGGGAGGTGTTGTCCGGGAAGGTGTCCAGTTTGGCCCCTGCCACACTGATGGAATCCAGGGGCCAGCCACAGACTGAGAGCCGTACATTTGATTGCATGCCATTTGGGTTCAATCCCATTTGATGGACAGCCCATTTGCCTGACCCATGTGCATCCATGTGGACTGAATTACAATTGTATGGCCCTTTGTTGACACTTCTTTTTCTTTAGTGTATTAACCAAATCAATAACTTTCCACACCACAACACTGATTATGTGATGCTCTTATACATGTTTTGTTTACCTGTGTGGCTTTATTGACAATGCAACCAGCAAAAAAGTACAATTGTTAAAGAGAGATTGTGCTACTGTATTGATTTAAAGTAGTGTAACCCTGTTGAATGGCTATATGTTCCTGAATTGGCAGGGAAGAAAAAGAGGGAGCTGTTGGAGAAAGAAATTAAGGAGAGGCACCAATCTCTCTCTCCTGCTTTGTGATGATCACTCTTTTATGTATCCTCAGAGGTGTAAAGGTTAAGAACTGTCATCAGGTTAGCCATTGATTGCAATTAGCGCTATGTTCTGCTAAATCACCTTTGTCTATTCTGACTTGTATTGATCGCCAGGCTCATTCTATTACTTTGGATTGCCACTGCTGTCCTGTCGGTTGTACAACCTGATTAGCACTGATGTTCCTTCATGTGGAGCTGGGTTCTAAACAGCTATCCACACACCGTCACGCCAGTCACCACGGAAGAGATGAGTCAGAGACTGCAGATCTGGTGAGGCCGGCCACCCTGTTGAGTCAAAGCAAATAGCGCGGAGAACAACAAGTCATATTTTCTTTCATGTCAAAGGATTACTGACGCTTGTAAGCAGGCTTGCAAATGTCTTCCCATCTTGTTTCCTCTGGCAGGTCCTTGGAGATTTTTGTTGGAACTGCAATGAACGTTTGTCTCCGCTGCTTCCTTCTTCATCCAAAATCGAAAATACAACCTCACTTACACACCTGTGACTAACATGTTGTCATAGTTTCACTTTGTCTCCCCCTGACTGTCACAGTCACATATCATGCTGAGAGGGTTTTATACAAGTTAATGGATGCTGAAGTAAAAACTGGATGGAAGGCTGTTGCCAGTTTGTTTCATGTTTCCTCCTTACACCTTTTCACCAGAGCTCTTTAAAGTAGATCATTTTTCCCCCTGTCAAAGTAATGCAGGAATCCCCAATATTCCTTAAATATATTGTCATCCTGTAGTGTCAAAGATATATAAAAGATGAAACGAACCAGATATCTGTCTGCAACAAAGGCCAAGAATGAATGCCTCTCTCCTTACTGTAGCAAATCCAAAATTGTTTAATTAAAAAGAATGAATCAAAATGTCAGTGACTATAGTCTGGACATCAAACATTTAAGCCAAATTATCAACTTTGCAGTATCATTTTCCAGGGAACCAGCAGAACAGTAATGGAGAGCATCACCTATTATAACCTTTTCTTAATTGCATTACTAGCTAGGAATAATTAGACTTTTCAACAAATCAACTATTTCACAGTTTTGTATATAATTAGTATATAAAAAATTACAATTATTAAGTAACATATGTGGCATTTAATTTTGTTTATTATTTTACAAAAGCACCATGGAAATGACAGTCAATTAAATGTGAGTAGTGATTTGTGTTTGAGAATAATCAATTAAGATAAGGTGTTAGGTTGTTAGACTGCACAGCAAACTATATCTGTATTCATTATATCTAATTATATGCATGAAAATTAAACTCATCCGTGAAATCAGAGAGTACAGTCCTTTTACAACCCCTGGGTGATTTAATCCATTTACATGCTGCATTGTAGAAGAGGAGCTTCTGCATGCTTTCATTAGATCTGTGTAATAAAAAAAACATAGACCATGTAGACATAAACAAAGCAATGTTTTAGCAAGGATTTAACAAAATCCCCACTACAACAGAGGCAAATCTGTGAGGAGTTGCTAATTCACTGGCATTATTAATCTCTAATGCCCTCCTGATATTAAGCTGCTCTAGGTCCGCACCGGCATTGATTATCTCCTCACCGTCGATGTGCTTCAATCTCATTGGTTATCAGAGGGAAATTTAAAATAGGAATTAGATAATAAAATAAGCAAAGATGGAAGCTGTAATAAGCAAAGATGGAAGCTGTAAATGTAGCTACCCCATCTCAGTTCTTCAATTTAAAATAATGATCCCTTTTAAGAAGGGAGTTCGAACCAGCCCATAAACCAGTAACTATATTTTTGTATTGTCTGGTTTTGCTCAGGAGCAGAAATGCTTCTAATGAGCTGTAGAGGTCCTGACTAACTCCAGTCAAGGCTGTGCAGGACTGAGCTCATGTTTACTCTATCTTCTTCTCCCGCCTCTCAGCCGTGCATGCCGAAAACAACTCAAAGCCATTTAGAAGCTACAAAAGTCTGGGAGAAAGAGGGGGGGAAGCTTTTTGTGACTCTGGAAACTTATGCAGCCCGAGTCTCACTCATATTACCTGCATATTTTGTGAGTTGTTCTGCCTGTCACCCTTTCTGATCCTGTCTTTTTCTGTACTCCTCTGGGATGAGGAAAAGAGACAGGAAAAATCCCGCCCCACCCCTCCAACCAAGGAAAGCCAGCTCATCGACCTGCTGCCTTTTATATAATCTAATGTCACAGTACGCCACACTTCAACTTAACTTATCTTATCTAATAAAAAAAATTATATTTCACCCACACTTTCTTCTTATTGTTTTATTCTTTATTCTTTTTTGTAATCTTGTAATGTGCTTCATTGCAAGTGTCAGTAAGATCACTTAACAGTAACATTTTGTGGGGGTCCATTGGGGGTCCATTAATAACACTATTGTTAATTTAAATTGTGGTAAAACTAGGAGGCTTGAACCAACCTGTTTTTCCATGAAGCCGAAATGTTAGTAGTCTAAGGCAGTTCCCTGTTAGCAACTTTACACATCGTCAGGGTGACGATGTGTCCATTCAACTGAACCAAATCCAAATCCTCAATATCTATCACAAAAAAAGGATTTGATTTTTTTTTCATATCCATGTTAAAGCCTTCAAAAAAGAGTCAGTGATGGTTCACCTCTCTGACTGCACTGGGGGAGAGTGTTAGCATTCTCTGTGATAAATTATAAGCTCTATCATCTTCCCCTTTTAATCCAGGCACATATCACACTGGGGAGGATGCAAGTTAAGCAAAAGGGTGCGCTCTGTCTGCAGTTGTAGCTAGCCTTTTTTTTTTTTTTTTTTTTTAACATTTGAAAAAAATTAAATGGTGCTCTGCATTCGCTAATGAATTTGTGATTGGATTTTCCTGCTTAGTGAATACAGAGCATCAAACCTAATTATCAAGCATCAAAATCTTAGTTTGTTGTTCACGATGGAGGGGTATCATGGGGGTATTCCTTCTATTACGCAAATGACCTCTCACCTTTACGTCTTCCTTTCAGACTTCAGAAAAGTAGTTAGAAGTATTCTCATAAAGGTCCTGAAGTGTTACTGTTGTTTCGATTAGTCTAAGTCACAGCCCATGATAAGATTTGGATTTCACAGAAGAGAGAAGCGTTATTTGTACTCCCCCAAGTATATCAAGAGGTGTGAACATAGATGCTTTTAACACAGCAGTATGGAGCGACAGTAAGAGGAGGACAGAGACTGGAGAGTCTATCATCAAGTATATACAGACACACAACATTCTGTTATAAGCATTGCTACAACACTCTGTCATCAGGTTTAGAAAAGTGTGTTTGCTAGGTTTACCAAACTAACAACTAATTGAACTAATTTGGGTATTATCTATTTTGTTATGTCTTGAGCAAACTTGATTTTCAGTGACTGGAGTCAGATAATACTGGGAAAAACATACAGTGAAAAAAAAAAATCTAAGAGCTGAGAACTGATCTGAAAACAGACCACAGCAAACTCTCTGATGGTAACCAGTTAACGGCAAATATGTTTCAGGCATGAGGGATCCCTTCCTGTCTTCCTTCTCATATGTTGGACTGTAATCAGGATCTCTGCAACACAATACATAATTTAAAGTCTGGATTAATCTCAATAAGGCAATGCAGTTTAGGAAAATGAGTATTACATCTGATAAATGCTGATATTACTTATTCATGCCAATAGTGCAAAGTCATTCATGAATGTTAATAAAAATATTGAATATTTAAAATTGCAAATAAAAAGGTTAGACCTTAAACTTGAGGTAAATAGGGTGAACAAAATAAAATAAGATTGGTAAGCCCTGTACTAATAGGTTGATTTTCCAACATGATTGAATTAAAAAAAAAAGGCAATTCAAATTTTATTCTTTGAGGACTTTGGGAAACATCAAAGTCAAACAAACTCAACCATCCATAACAGCTCACAGACATTAATGTGCACACAAAAACTGAATGACCAGAAAAATTATGCACACAAACACAAAAGTTATATGACATTGTTCTTTATTCTGCATATCAGAAAGAAGAAGATGGGAGAAGATAGGATGTGAGTTTGACCTCTAGGCCCAAATGCAGGACTCTAGAAAGAGTCTTGAAAATGCCCCTATTTTAGGAGATCCTGGCCATAAATATCTCCATGGGACAATGCTTGGCTGTATCAACATCCAAGTTATTTTCCATTATTGATTCTGTGCAGACACTTCATTCACCCATTTTTCTGCAATGTGAAAGAGGAAAAAGCTCATTTGCCATCTTGCACTATGCGGTCGCCTCCTAATTCCACCGCCCTTTTTGGAAATCAATTAATTGTTCGCTAACCACGCTGACATGTGGTTAGGAATCAACCACTCATTGAAGGCAGCTTGCTGCGAGCCTTCAACCCCAGGAGATGGTTGGCGTTCCGTAGACCTCTGCAAATCAAGTGTCCAATTTAAAAAGGAGGTCTGGGAATTGAGGCTGTAGCAAAGGACCCATAATTGGCATCCTTCTTGTCATATTAAAGGAAAAAGCACTGGGATGAATCCTCCAAGTCAGCTCTTGGTCTTTAATAGAAGCTTGCGTAAACAGATCAGTTTGATGTTGTAAATTATAGAATGTAACCTATACAAAGTCTTAATTTCAGCTTTATCCAATGTGTTGCACATGGATTCATGAATAAATGTTGCAGTACCTAATAATAATATTAACCTCACAAATAATTTTTCACACACAAAAAACAAACAGGTTTTTGATTTCTCTTATAAATCTCTTCATCAATTCATTCCCTTCATTTATGCTTTGCCTTAAACCTTCTCAGAGTCTGTCTGTATGGAGGCAGCTTTGATGGATGCACATCTCCTCTCCGCAACCTCTTCTGGTTCAGTAAAGCATGTTGGTTTAACAAGTCTGTGCCGTTCCGTGGCCAAGAACTTAATCCCCCGTGGGAGGAAACAAAGAGCAAAGAAAAGAAAGGAAAAGAACAGAAAAGAAAAATAGAATCAGTTAAAGTTCTTCTGAGTGTTTAATTCCTGGACTTCTCTGTCTTGCTGATAACAAAGCGAAATCTTGAATACACCCGACTACATTCTGTTACTACTATTCAGAGTTACTGCTGGTCCCGCATCCACTAATGCTCCATCTCTGCTGGAAATCACAGCTGTGCAAGCAGTCTTTTCCCTTTATGAGCCTTATGTAGAACATGCTGACATGTCAATTAGTTGCCGTGGTAAGTGAGCTGTACTGTCAGCTTAATTAATATTTCTGTTGCCAGTTGAATGAGAAGGCACAGACCCTGAAAGGATATAGTGGGCTTATTGTTGACGAGATATTCACAATTCAATTTGTATTGCCCTGGTAGCTTTCTTTAGTACCAACAAAGCTATGTTTAGCTCTGTTTGCCGATGTCTACAAACACTTGTATAGTCTCCTTCTGTAAATCTTGTGTATAGCACATCACCCTCTCATGATAGCAGTATGAAAAAAAAAGTATTTTAAAGAATGAGGAATACCTTAAATCGAGTTCTTCTCTCCAGGTCATTGATGTTTAAAACCAAACAATAATATCAGTTAATATTGCACCCAATGTGACCCTGATACACAGAAATATGGGTTGTTTTCAGAAACCTATATGCTACTTTTAAACAGCTTGCTTTCACTATTTTAGTTCATCAAATTACGGTATACCTTTAATTCTATATCAAGAATAACAAAGCTTTAGCTTGTTTTTTGTTTTTTTTTTAAAAGTGATTTCCTTTATTTGATGAGAATGAGTACAGGCATGCTGTGTTTACAGGTGCTGACATTTTTAAGCATGGACATATAAAATGGTATGTTTAACTGCTACAAATTAAAACAAAAAAACAAAAAAAACCCCAGACGATTGGCAAATACAAATGAATTTTGTTAGTTTCACTTACTCTTCAAAAACCAGGTGTTGTTGGACACACAAAGAGAAAATGATTAATTTGATTGAGAAGACAATAAGCAAACAAATGAAAAATAAATTCTTACAAATGTACTACAGAAAATAGACATTTCATTGTCTTTTTAGTATTCTACTGCTCATGTTGCATATACAATCATACTGTAGAACATGAGGATCTTTTTGTAGAAATCACTTTTTGGGTCACCTATAACATAATATTTAATTCTGCTTAGTGTGGAGCCAAATGTGCACATACAAGGACTGTTACACATTATATAATGGCTAAATTAGTTGAAGTGTGATGTCGACATCAATTTCCCCAAAGACCACTTAATGTCATAATACTCAGTTTTTCTACTTATCAGGTTACAATAGGCCCAAATAGCAAAGAGAAATTAAAAATATATATCAAAAAAGAGCTCTGTTCTCAGGCGGATACAGAAGAAAACCATTGCAGATACAGCTGGATCCATCCATCAATCAATCAATTAATCATTTTCTTCTGCTTATTCCTCCACAGAGGGTTGCAGGGGGACTGGAGCATATCCCAGCTGATATTGGGCAAAGGCCTGGACTGGACACCAGTTGCAGGGTGGCACACACAGACAAACAACCACTCACACTCACCTATGGGCAATTTAGAGTGAACAATGAACCTAATCCCCTACAGCTGGATCTTTGTAACATATTAAGCTATAGTACACATGTAAGTGTCATGTCATATATTTACAACCTGCTGCAAGTTAAAATCTCTAAACCATTTCCCCAAGTTGTCACAATCCTGAAAGGCCTGCCTGAAAACATATTTCAACAACAAAATAAAAAACCTTCCAATGGAAATGGTAATTTTCTGATGGACACCTGTTACATGGTCGACAAGAACTGAGATTTCATTTTTTTTTGTTCTCTTGACATGGCAGGAGAGCTCAGCTCAGTCTGAACAAGACATGTCATACAAGTGCTGCACTTGGGCTCCCAGCCCGTCAACTGCACACCCATTCTTTGACAGACGATCTACTTTGTGCAGAAAAAAGTTCGGCCCACATGATGTCTGGGGAAAAAGCTGCGAGAACTCCCAAACCAGGGCTGCAGCTCTGAGAGCGAGAATAAATTCCTCTGTTCTTACATAATGCTTGATCCATTGATCCTCAGATATTTGGGGCTGGAGCACCAAAATCAGCAGACTGGTTGGGCTACGGCAATAGTACTGGGTTGGTGAGTTGTGCAAGAACTCGATAATCTGGTCCTTCTCGAAAATGGCAAATGGCTTGGATTTAAAGTTTCAATGTCTGTATTGTCTGTATTTTGATTTTAGGAGCATTTACTCTGCATGTGTTTCATAAGTTTAATAGTAAATGTGAGAAAGAAGAGCACGTAAAGCTGGAATACTTTGACTCTTGATTCTGATCTGAAATGGTTTTGATGGAAGCAGTGACAAAAATATGATGTATCTCTTCAGACCCATCAATAACACCCAAACAGGGCCTAATGGAGGTAGAAAACGCGAGAGATACGGCGTCTCAGTTGGAGCTGTCATAAATCATTCACTCAAAATGATGGCTATGAAAGTGAACAGTGCTGACAGGCTGCAGTAATTATAGGGGGAATCTGCAGGAGGAAATACTATTACTTTTATAATTAGGAAGCCATCGGACAACTTAGGGATGCGTATTAAATACCTTAATCTGTTTATGAGGCTTATGGATTGAAATCATAAACGAATTGCAACATAAATGATGCAGGCACCTCACAGGCATTGATAAAGGCACATTTTGTTTTGTTTTGAAAATGATCTATAACAGTACAACTAAGACAATACGGGTATAATAATAATATAATCTGTCAACCCAATCCAAAATGTTTCTGTTTACTGATCCTTATTGCTAATCACTGGGATGCTGGAGCACATCCCAGCAGTCACAGTCAAATCATCCATACATTGTAAGCCAAGATATAGTAGTGGTTACCTGGTATACATGGAGATGGAGCTGGTGCTATTCTACTTTTAAAGACAATGGCAACCAAAAGTAAGCACTCTGAGAGCAGAGCAGTGTAATGGGATCCTAGAGTGATATGGTGCTTTCAGCTCCTGCTTACATGATGGTCTAAAAGAGCTTACAGATCAAGGGAAGTATTTCAAAGTTGGTTTTTGTAGTTTATGGATTGGCAGTGAAGAGAAGCAATTATGAGAAATATATTTCCTGGTAATTACTCCTGCTAAAATATTTGGGATGAGATGAGAGCACTCTGGATATTCTGATTGCGCAAATAATTATATGACTCATGACATAGAATTGGTCCTTGGGAAGGACCTTGAGGTCTCGACAGACATGCTGGATGTGAGTCTATGCCGAGGTAGAAGAAGAGAATATTGTCCATGTTAGTTAATCCAAACAGCATCACTAGGTACTGGGAGGACAGCTGTTTTCCACTCACCCCCGCTGCTGTAGAACAGATGGTAGGAACTGGTTAGGTCGAGCTTCATAAACACCTCGGCTACCTGAAAAAGGTCCAAACCAGAGGAGATGAGCAGGAGCACATACCAGGTCTTACCTATGGAATCATTCTGTTCACAATCATCAGAGCAGGGACGTGGAGACCCATCACTCTCCCCAACTAAGATGAACCCAAGATAAGAAAAGAGCATTGAATTGGTGCTGTTCCATTACACACAGGCAAAAATAAATATGTCTCAACATCCATCCATCTTGTTTTTGAAATCAGCAAAACATGTTTGAGTCATTTCACTGTCCACTTGACCTTGATGAAGTAGTAAATTGAATTTAGACAGATCGACTTTTCCCACTACTTAATCAGACACCATTTTCTTCTGCTTCCTCGTGATTTTCCAGTAACAGGACACAACAGGTGACAAAAAAAATATGATTTATGACAGTTTATTGGACAAACCAATCTTGGAGACATCCATCAATGGCAAATCTTTCGCTGCAAGTTTTGAATTAGTGCTTAGTTGAACTTTTCACAAGTATTCATTTGTAGAGTATTCCACAGGTCAAAGTTGACTGGTTAGCGAGCACCACTGAAAGTTAAACACCTCATTAGTGAAGCCTCTCTTCCTATTATTCTCTCAGGGTGGCAGGTCTAGTTGGATGTTAGGGCAATTAGAATCGTGTGCATGCAAGCGCTGTGAAGTTTTCACTCAGAAACGGTGCTCTGCCAAATAAGTTATTCATTCAGTCTGAGAGTATAAACTGCACTTGAGATTTTTGGCATGAAATGTTTGCCTGCGTTTTGCCCTATGCAATGATAATTGATGAATTGTGAAGACTAGATGGGATTATTTGTCATTTATGTATTAAAATTGAAGCTCATGCTTGCTTAAAAACATGTGTGACTGTGATCCGGTGTGGCTGCTTCAAAAGCTGTCAGTATCACAGAGTAAACAAGTGTGATCAATCCAGCCATAAAAGTAAAAACATCTATGAAAGTGCGGTTCTTCACATCCATGCATAAGTCATCTGTTACACTCTGATGTACACAAGCGCTGCGTTCTGACTACAAACAAAGAATTGTAACAGATTTTCTAGATTAGTTCCAAACCACCTGGTTGAAAGCAACTCTTTGCTCCTCGGAAGGTCACAGAAACTTTGAAAATGAAATTCATTAATAATTATTACTTCCTCTTTCTGAGGACATTACTGGTGTTTCTGAGCAGCCAATATTAATATTTCAGTTTAACTCGAAAAGCTTTTTAAAACACTCCCATCGTCCATGCATCTCATGGACTGGGTCGGCCTCTGTCTTCACCTTGTTTTTCACTAGACAAGTCAGGATTTTGGCAGAAAACCACGGTGGCAGCTCCATAAAGTCGGCCCCAACCTCCTTACATTTATTCTTGCACAGTTGAACAGAATATGAATAAAACAGCGATTTGAAATAAATAAATTATTACCTAATGTTTAAAAGACCAGTATGCATTCAAAGGAGCATTTGTATAAACCCAGTCATCTTATTGTATTGCAGATAATTCAGTTGAATTCATTTTCTGACTTTCTATCTTCTTGAAGGTCACATGACCAACAAGACCACGTAATTTAACCAAACCATTGTTTCTTTCCCTGTGAAGGTTAAATACATGTTTGTTACATCACACAAGTGTTTTTTATTCATATTTTCCCCTTTCTGTTTGTCTGAGTTAACTTGCCACGTCCTTGTATGGATGTTCAAATTTGTAAACTTGAGCTGAATCAGTGAAAAGAAAATTGCATATTATATATATATATATGAGTTTTATTTGTGTTTTTTTTTTTTAAGAAGCGGAATTACTTAAACTAAATATTTGAGTACAACACTGGAGTTCCTTGTCCTGTTTGGTGCTAGTAAAATCAAGGGTCATCATTTTTATGAATATTTTTCCCTCTGTGGCAAGCCAGATAGAGATATGTGTACTTAAATCAATGTTTGAGCCTAAATCTAATTATCTAAATGTGGCGTTTTGTCTCCCACAAAATTTCAATCGATTGTGTATTAGTCAGAGTACCGCAGCTCTGCTGAAAAAAAAACAACAGAAAATACATATAACACATCCCGTTTAATAGTTAGTTGGGTAGCTAAGCCTTTTTACTGGCTTTTAAATATTTTGGTCTAGGAATTCTCAATAATATTGGCCTACTCTCATCTATGCTGATATTGTCTTTAAAAACAAATATCAGATATAGGCCAACAGGCCGATACAATAAAGCCGAAGTGAAGTATCGCTTCTTTGATTAAAAATACCTGCAGCCCTATAGCAGGAGAGGCTAAGCTGTCACTAATATGGATTTTTTTTAGAGCGTCAGAACAAATGCAACATGTGGTATAAACCCTCAATAATAATTATTTCTGCAGTCCTTGGCTAAAAGTAGAAATAGAGTACCAACCGTCCAAGGGGCAAGCAGAATTACTCAAATATTAATGATGCGGTGCTCCTTCAATAACCATTTTCATCCATTGTAGATGTCAGATTCTGCAGATTTATGGACTGTGTGGAACCTTGCCGCTCCCTGTTGAGTCAGAAGTGTTTTTCTGACCTGATTGCACTTGGTAGTTTCCAACATTGTTAGTCTATTCTTAACTGCAGACTTTTGGACATGAAGTTTTAGCATTTTAGCCTGGATAAACAAAACCTTCATCTTTAACTCCATCTGCAAGAGGACCAAGGGTCTCATACTGAAAGACAGAAGTGCACACTGGCAAAAGATGGCTAATTAGATTTGTGACGTATTCTGGGCGTGGCACACAGCTTACAGCTGGTGAGGGTTGAAAGTGTGTTGTCCTTGTGCAACTTCAGTAACGCTGTTTCCACAGCAACCTGAGTCGTCCGCTGTTTCAATGGCTTGCAACTGCTGGGCAGGTGAGTTGCAGGCATGCAGACTGAGCTGATGGGTATTAAAAGGATTTCAACTTCTCATGTGACGGGCTCATTCGCTGCTGATTTTGATCTCCCAGGGATGCTCATGGCAAATCAGCGGAGAATTCTGGGAAATATGATCGCACTGCTCGACCCCCTTCAAGGGCCTGAGTGGAGACATCAGTTGACTCCTTTGTAGAAGTCATCCTCGAGTCTGTGACACTGACGCAGCTGCTTAGTAAGTGAAATGAGTCACCAAACGAACACCACTGGAGGGGGTCCATGCTCGCTTTGGTGTACAAAGTGACAGCCCTTATTCTGTAGCAACGGGGCTCGATCCATGATACAAAGATCAATATTTCTAAATGGATGAGAAGAAGGTGATGTGGACCTTATTACTGAAGTAGTCAGGAAAGAAAAGACCCACTAACGATGAAGGCTGGAACCCTTCTGAATATGTACGGATATGTGTCTACGAGCATCATAAGTGATTAATAGTAACTATAATAGGTTCAGTTTGAAAAAAATAATGTTGATCTCTTATTTTACAAAAGAATACCAACATCACCAATCCCCCCATTATTATTATTATTATTATTATTATTATTATTATTATTATTATTAGTAGTAGTAGTAGTAGTAGTAGTAGTAATATAGTCCTCACTTCATTAATTTATCAAAAAAATGCAGAAATTCATCAGAAACTCTGATTAAATTGCATGTAATAAGCGTGACAGTGGTATAGACATGAGACAGGTTTTTATCAGGCATGAGGAAAAGACGCCCAGACTGTGCCTATGGTTGGATGACTGACGGCCTATAACCGATCAACATATTCCAGGCCTCGCTTCACTGACTTGAGGTGGGTGAAAACAAACACATATGCGCGCATTCACGCGTGTCCTTGTAGCGTGGTATAAAGCGCGGTTTGCCTTGGTTCTGGTGCTACGATTCCCGTCTTACTTGACATGGGCTGCTCTCACAGCAGTTTGGTGCCAGAGACGTTTTCAGTAGCATCCATGAAAGAAAGCGCATCATCAATAACTTCCATAAATCTCCTTGTAGGCACTAACTTCATGACACACACATATTCCCCATTAATTACCCATGTGTTCATGTGCATTATGGTATTATTGATGCTTCATTATTCATTACAAAGCACTTGTTGTAGCCTCATTCTGTGTGGTAGTTAATGTGTTCCCTGATGCAAAGTGTTACCAGTATCACCAATTAACTAATTATCAAGCTTCGGCTTTAACATTGAAATAAAAGGTGTCAAAACACTCATCTATAATCTATACAGAATAATATGTAATACTAAGACATTTGACATTTTTAAATGGCTATAACTGATCCGTTGTGGTTGTCTGAATCTTGCTGGTCTGCTACACAACGGTCCCCCGGTAGTGGCCATCAAGGGCTCCAGCAAGAAAATAGAAGTAGTTTACAGTAACATTCATTCCCCAACTTTTGATTGGAATCAAGGTCCTGGATGATCGCCTGAAACACGCGATGCAGATCAATCTGACACCGTGACCTCCCTTGCTACCACAGAGATGCTTTACAGTTTGGGACTTGAGCCAAAGTTATGGCCTTTAACGTGAATGAAATTGTTAAAGATTTCAGGCCAGGGGCGACATAAAGTCAGTAATTATGCCATCACGAAAGAACAAACTGATGCCTGTTTTTGAGCGTACTTTTAAGGAAACAGTTTTACTTTTGATTTGCTCTTTCAATCTGCTGTTTTTATACTGTTCGTGTAGTCACTATAAATAATAGATGCATTCCAATTTAAAAACAAGCATGCTGTATGATTACATTATGAATTGATTATGAATTTCTTCTGGATCCCAAATTCTCATTTTATTCTGTTGTGGCAACGTTAACTATTTATTATTTGTTTGCAGGCTATATCCCTTTGTGCTGCTAACTGTCCATCAATAACACTTCGACATCAAGTTTAGTTTACTCCTTAATTCTCTTGTTATTTAATTGTTTTGAATCAAAGTGTTTCGACTATTCATAACTCCCCCGTCATATTCATCATCATACTCATCGTGTCTTTCATGTTACAGGTGTCTGTGTCATTCACATCCCCTCAATTATTTTCTGAAAAAGCATGAAAACCAACAGGGACTCAGGATCGGCTGCAACAGTCAGACACTGTAAACCCAAAAAAAAAAAACTCTTCTCCTCTGGCCTATTGAATTCTTTATTGCTATTAAGTGAACAACAGAAGTGATCGACCCTGACGCCACGCTTAACTGCAAAACGTGTTAACACGTTCCAATTAGCGGGAAACCCGCTGTGACCTGAAAGAGCACCGTCGTGGGCAAAATAATTCCATTTCCATTTACTAAATTAAGAGATCTGCGTTCCCCGAAGGGAGGTTATGATGAAATCTGTACCAGGAGAGGCTCCGAGGAAAATGTGTCTGGGAGGAGAAACAACAGAGCAACTTGCTGCATCGGCTTTTACTGGCTGTTTTAATGATTGGCTGACAGAAGCAGATTGTGAATGCCATAGAAATATCTAAAAATAAAGTCAGCCCCGCATTATATCGTCAATTTCTCCGGCTAATTCCTCGGCTCCTCCCCCTTGTGTGCGGGGGCTTCAACTGAGTAAATCCTCCAAGTTGGACCACTTAGACTTTTGCAGTGCTGCATTTTGGGCAACGGCACAACTTGCGCATCAGTTTCTCGTCCAGCGACGCGCGGAAAAAAAAGAGATTGGGGTGTTCATAGCGCCATTCTCTTCCAGAAGAAATGGAGAGGGGGGTCCTGTTCTGTCCTGAGTGGCACAGTCTGCTTTTGGGTTTGCTCTTGGTGGCCCTTTGTTTTTCTCGCCCCGCAAAATCCGAAATCACCTGCAGGTCATGCCGAGCTGGAAATAACTGGCGTCCGCAGGAACTACTGCTAAAATTCGACACGGGCTCGAAAGGAGAAGTTTTTGGAGCCGGGAAAGCGGCTCCAAGTGCAGAAAGTCAGCGGCGCCGTTGCGCGGATGGGTCCGCCGAATGCGTTCGGCAACGCGCGGTGCCAATGGTGAAACGGAATAGACGCAATCCGCAGCCAAGCGGCGACCCCGGCGACGGCTACCGCTCAGCGATGAAAGTTTCCCCGGCGAGCGGACGCCAAGAGAGAACCACGGCTTTCGCGCCCGTCGCCGGGCTCAGGACGCGTCTCAGGAGGTACACCGATGGCAAAAGTGACGGACGCCTCTCAGCCCGGACGCAAAGGCTGGACGCGAGTGCGGCTCCGCGCAGGGTGACGCGCTGGAGCGGAGAGGAGCGCAGAGCGGCTGCTGCGAGGCAGGATGAGTCAAAACTTAACAGCTCCACGTTCGCCTTGACTGGAGACTCATCTCATAACCAGGCTATGGTGCTGTGGTCCGGCCAGAACAGCAGCGTAAGTGACTCACTCTGTCCATGTCAAACACACTGTGCTATCTATCTATCTATCTATCTATCTATCTATCTATCTATCTATCTATCTATCTATCTATCTATCTATCTATCTATCTGTGCTGTATTTCACATGGGAAGAGCTGAACATGAGACAAAGATGATCACAGAGAATCTTTTTCCCAATGTGCGCTACAGGGTACACTTCCCGTGGGGTCTAAAGAGCCCCAAGTCTTTGCATAAACCTTCTTTTTTTGTCTCTTTTCTCGGCATCATGACCCGAATGAAAGCTTTGGCTTCCCCGAGTGACGAAGGGATGGACAAGCAACCATCTTGGGCAGAGGTCATGTCCAGATTGGTTTACCAGGAGTCTCTTCATCAGAGATAGATGTGATCATGTTTTTGGTGACAGTAATGTGCCTCATCATAACTATAATAAAAAATCCCACCATTCAATCTGTTGAGTATGCAAAAACCATCATACTATAGTTTTAATAGGTTTTTTGTTGTTGAGAATCCTGTAAATATACTGAAGTAATGCCAATAGATATGTTCTCAAAGAATTGTGAGAGATATCAAAATTTAAAACAGAGAAACTTTCCATTTTATCCACCCTAGAAGTACATACAAGTATGAAAAAAAACACACATACATGAATAAGAAAATGTAAAAAAAAACCCTGGTTGTAGGGAAGAATAAATAAAAAATTCCAGTTAATTTCTTAGTTTACAATTATTAGTAATGTATGCCTTTCCCCAATCTTGCTGTATTTACTGTTCTGTTGATAATAATAATACATTTAGAAATTAAAGTTTCGCACACTGTGCCAAAGCCACAATTCTAATTGTCAGTGAGTAATAGAACAAGAATAAACCATTATATATTATGATGAGATAAAAATGCAACCCCAAAAACCAGAATAACAACTGTGAAGTCAAATGTTTAGTTTCGTCGGTGCAGTATTATTCTTCATTTGGAACACTTTAAAAGTTGTTTTACCACTCAGCTTTAAAGTGTTGGAAGATGCACTGCATTTGTTGTGCGTTAGGGTTTTTTTTTTTTTTTTTTTCGTGCTTCTTTCAAATGTGATTAGTATGCAGCGACATTTGAAGGCAGTGAATCAAATCACCTAATTTTCTGCGAGAAAACAAACCTTTGAATGCTCCTCCAGAAAGTGAGCATTTGTCCTGAAACACTCCCACAAGCCAGCGCGACCGTCGTCCGGCCGTGACGCTCGGTGATGCGCCCGCGCTGTTTAACTCCGTCTGTAACAAAACCAATTACAGTCGAGCACGTATCAGCGGCTCCCATGCTCTGCAACTTGAAATTCCATCAGCGGCCTGAGGTGGTTCTGTGGATGAGACTAAGTACTGTAGCTCCTGATCAAACATGACCTCAGAGCAGAGACAAAAATAAATAAATAAATAGCGCCGAAAATGTCTAAAAACAGGATTTATTTCATTTGAACACCAAACAGCCATTATAAGTTGACCACTCCCTTTGAGTTTTGTAACCTAGGATACATAACAAGGCACTTGTGGAACTATAGAACAGATTGGCATTGTTCTGTCTGTTGACGCATTCTACTTACTTGAGGCTGTGTGTGAGAACAACAAGACCAATCCCACATGGAATATGGAGAAATGTTGCTCTACGCAGAAACAGACATCTTCTGTCTTTGCAATTCAGGCTGCAGGATAAATAGACGAGGCGACGTCCTGACGCCGAGCTGAAGCGAAAAAGGAGTCAGATGTTTAGTAGACAAAGGTAAAAACGTCTATAAAGAGGGGCCACGGATCATACAAAGTACAGTCGCGTGCGTATGAACACACATGCACGTTGCGGGTGGTGAAAATCTTCTTCCCGGTGGTGGTGGGCCATCTGCTGTGCTGGGGGAGCGGCATCAATCCCAGAGATTCCAACAGGATCAATAAACTGATTTGTAATGCTGGAAGCAAAAACTGACAAAATATGGAGATGTTCTAATCAGTAAAGATCACTGACCAAACTGGATAAAAAAGGCACAGGTCTCATTCCCGCATTTCATTATTGCACTACACATTATTTAACATCAAGAGGAATCATTAATAGTTATATTGCTCCCTTTTCTATTATAACTTTTCATTCATTTTTAATATCCATCCATCCATCCATCCATCCATCCATCCCTGAGCTTTGCATGCTGCATTTTGATGTGTCCTTGAACAGGATATTGAACCCCTCCCACCAAAGAAGAAGTTAACTTCTTAAGAAACTTTGTCAGTATGAGTGCTTGTTTGTTCCTAATTCCCAGCTGGCTAGTGCTGTGAGTCTCTTCTACTTGTGTGTATCTGTGAGAGTGGATTAACGTAGACTTGTTATTGGTCCCTGTCAGAGATGGGTGGACGGGAGGCTCCAGAGTTTTGCTCAGTGATGAAATCCTGGATACGATCATGTCACCTTATGTGCAGATTAGCCTTGATTGAATTCGGATTCTCTTTGAATTCTCTTCAAGCTTGCTTTCAATGGCATCATTACTTCGTATGATTCTCAATCTACGCATATTTGAGCGCTGTATTCAGCTGTATGTCTTCAGTTACTGCCTTCCATGTGCACCCAGGTACCATTGCCCTTTTCTCTTCTCTGAGTTTTCAGTGTTTTCAGTCATGTCATAGGCAAAACCCCCTAAAAAGTTGTAGCAATGACCAGACCAGGTCAAATTTAAGAAACATATTATAGCTAAAATGTGAGATTCAGAATGACATCCGAGCCTGGGTTTTGGAAACACAAAAGCTAGTGTCAAAAAAATTAGATCGCCTGTGTGGGCTTTGGAGGTCATGTTGTCAATGGGAGCACGAGTGGGTGAGGAGGGAGCTGAACAATGGGCATCGCTGTAGAGTGGCACTGCTGATACAGTTGTGGCATTTATTTTGGACTTTGTGTGAAGAACGCTCTGCTGCTGATGGTACAGGCCCAACCAGGACTTTAGGTTTTTGGAGTTGACAATAAGCATCTGGACTGTTTCCCTTTGCAGCCTTTGTTAATTAAGACAGTGATTGTGCGTGATAGGGAAAAGAACACCTTGCCTAGATTGTAACTGCCAGAGGACGGCCACTCGGTACTGAGGCCTGAGTGGACTGTGATCGGCAGTTTTGCTGCCTCAAGACACTGGGGGAATTGGTGTGTATTATTACTCTCCAGCACGCCATATTTGGACTCCAACCTCTGAGATTTACTGAGTTGTGTTGCGCATTTACACAAGCCGTTAATTACCATTGGAAAATATTGGAGCAGTGGGAGAGCATCATTACGATTCTGTGGGAAAAAAAGGTTACAAGTAAAGATCATCCTTTCCACAAGAGTGGTGACATATTACTCAGATGGATGCTCAGCAGGCACAGGGACTATTTGATTTACATTAGGAAATGTCAGGTGTTGAATACTTTGCACCTGCTCCTGCTATCGAGCTCGAGGTTTTTAATATGCAACATACACTGCTCAAAAGTTGTCCTTTAATGGAAAGCAGCCACGTTAAAATAATAATTAAAAAGAAGGAGACGTCCAATAGATTTTCGCTCGAGCACATGTAGATGTGAGCGTCACGCCCTGTGCCTCCACCTCAGCTGTCGGGGGTTGCGCTACCTCCTCCAGGAACTCCAGGGAACATCTGGAATATTTGAATTTGTACTGTGATGTCAGACAATCTTCCAACCTCAGGTTTGTGCAAGCTTAACTTCTGCGCTGCACATTTTCAATCACCTGCATCAATCTTCCATAATTCCGTCCGTGTTCAAAACCTGTTTAAAGCACGGCGCGGGGGACGTCTGAACACATTAAGTGTTTTAATTTACTGCGAGTGTGCCAAAAATGATTTTGTAATGTAAAACGTGCGGCGGTGGCAAGATTAATGTCTTAGTACATTAAGATCTAATTCAACTCACACTGGACTCTCTGTGATTGCTGTAATCAAGATTTTGTTACACCATCAAGAGAGGAAAAGTTGCAGACGGTGCAAGATTCACATTCCTGAGGGGTCGGTCTATCTGTTGGGAGCTTTATTTGGTACTAAAAAAAGGACATATTCCATTCTTTCATGCCCATTTGTTCATGTTAATTTCTTTAGAAATATAACAAAAAGGTACTTTACATAGACAACAAGGTTGTACTGCACCATCCCACTGACTCAATACAGATGTACACACATGTTTTGATTGGAATAGTCATTTTGGAAATTTGCTTTATTTTCCTGAATCTCTGGACATGCTTCTGTTGGCATTTCCTTCCCTCAAATCAGGTTGGATACATTCCCGTTCTAACATGAATCCAATTTAATCTCCGTACTTTCAGACCCATTACTAAACATCCTGCGAGGTTACAATTAAAATATAGACACACCGAAGCATTCAGCCTGACCAAATCCACTGTGTGTGCCAAGGGGTCCTCCAGGCACGTGCCCGAGAGTACTGATCTGGCTGGCATATGGTGTCACGCTTCAGTGAACAGTGTTTACTTGCCATCAGGATGCATAGCTCTCCGTCTTTCTCTCTCTAGAGGCAAAATGTCCACATGAAATAATTACAGAAATAACTTACATGAATGTAAAGTGTTGTTCAAACTTATCTGTGCAGGCGTGGACTTAAAAGAGGAAAACAAAAAAGCAAAAACAAAAAAAATAGTTAGGTAATAATGAGTCAGGAATCAGGTAATAATGAGAGTTTCAGTGGATGTCCTTGAAAATATAATTTCTGTGTAATGCAACTGACTAGAAGTAATGCATAAGAGTTCTGACGTCCATTTAATAATTTGGATGTGGGATATAATTTTAATCACTTAATTAAAATAGCTAATTATGAGTTGTGTTCTTAAAATATCTCTTCTTTCTTCCTTGCTAGTAATAAAATTAATAATTTCCATCTTGTCGTTAAGTGAAAATAAAGTTGCTGTTTCCACATTTTGTCCCGAGTATGCGCTTGATAAACTTTAATAAAGTTCACTTTCGCTTTAGTACTCTCATCACATTTCACAGACACTTTGGCAATTTACTCACTCTCCTGTGATGTGCCTGACCCCTTGATTGGTATGATAGTGATTGGAGTGATGAATTTGTGTAGATAAGCCCTCAGCGTGCCATACTTTTGGAATTTAATGGTTTTCTGCAGTCATTTGTCACAAAATGTGATTGGGTCTTCATTGCAAGTATAATGTGCCTAAAACAGTAATACACACACACACACACACACAAAAATATCTTTTGTGTCTTTATTGATCACACTCAACAGCGACGACCCCAACCAGGCACCTTCTGTAGTCCCGCATGTTGTTCTGGAGGACTTTTAACCCTTGCCCAGCAGATCATGTGTATAGATTTCTTCAAACGAGGAGCTCAACCCAACAGCGGTCTGGGCTCTGACTTGGCCACTATAAAATATATTTTTTTGCTTTTTTTTTTGGGCTGACTTGTAATCTGTAGTCATGAACGTGCTGCGTTGTTCCCATCGTTCTTATCCCTCCTATACTTCTCACATGAAAGCAGCAAACGCACAGTGTGAGCACTTGAAACTCATTATTTTCATTTTAGTTCTCTGGGATGGTGGTTTATGCAGTGCCCGGTTCTGTCTGTGAAGTTAGTAGAGTGAGGTGCAGAGCTACTGAATTTGTTACTGCTAATGATCAAACATTAATGAAGGAAAAAAAAGAGGAAGAGATTTCCTGTGTTGAATATTCAATTGCCAGTGATCTTATTAACACCATTACGAGAGTTACAAATATTATCTGCTATGAATTTGTAGCCTTTAATCAAGGTGATTGAAAAATGATTCTGCAAAAGTGTGGCATTTAAAGTGCTCCTCTCACGTTGTGACTAATATCTGCATTGACACCCCTGTATAATGAATGCGCATGATGCCACAATTGTGCAAATTAACCGAACGAATTTCAGTTCGTGGTGTGAAACTTGCATTACATAATCCATAACTGAGCGAAAACCGCAATTATTGCTTGTTGATGGAAACAGGTAGGGGGGCAGAGACTTTTGGCAGACCGATCAGTATCACGGTGTAGCTGTTAAACGGTAAGCAGGCATGTCGCTGCATATTTTTTGTAATGCACTTGACTGTGGGGAATCAATCATTCTCAAGGCTGTTTTTGCATGAATCATTAGGAGTTGGCTGGTAAAGGCTAAACTATGAATAAAAGGCCCATTCTTAGTCAGAGTCACATTAAACACTTACTTTTGTAACACATTGCTGTTGCAGACAGAGAAAGTGCTTTGAAGTCTTTTCATCGTTTATATGGAACATTGTTATTTATAGCCATTACTATAAGAGATGTAGGTATCAAACTGGCCCATGTTCTTATTAACTTTTGGCACAAGCCATGCATCTTCAGTTTTTCTTTCCCCCTGCCACTTGCGAGTCCTCACAAGAGGCGCCCATATGTTTTATGATTCGAGAATGTCTGCTCAAAAAAAATAAATCACTTCCTACTTTATGACAGGCCCATCTGTGAATAGAGCCAGCCTTGAAAAGGCTCACCCAGGACGGATGAAGACATCTGGAGATACAGTACCTGCCACGTTTGCTAATGCTTAAACCGATTAAGCTCAACCACGTGAATTACCATGTATCACTCTGAGGGGGGCTTTGATCAGCCCAACTCCTTTTGTCATGGGCCTTGAAACCCACATCCAACTATCAGAACCCATTAAACAGCAGCAAAATAAACGGTTGATAGTGCAGCTTCAGACGCGGTAGCGGATCATATTTAGAGCATATCCACCTGTTATTAAACACGCAAAGACTGAGTTAAATATGTGCATGTATTAACATTCATGTTCTTATGATACAGGTGCATGTAAATTTATGCAACAACAGCAAATATTACAGCATATTACAAAACACTTAACCCTGAATTTTCTGTCAGTCATTCCTTCTCTTTAACTTGAGGCAATATTGGCATGATATACTGGTTCTTGATTGATATGATGATTTATACTTCAGTCTCACCAGTAATTGCACCAGTAACTGCAGTGCATCCAGAATGGAAAACCTCATAAAATGGGTCTAAACCGTATCAATAATAAAATAGATATTGAATAATAAGGGAAGGAAGGAAATCTGGACCTCTCTACTTAGGCTACTGCCCCCGTGAACCACCGCTGGATAAATGGTAGAGAATGTGGAGATTGAAATAAGTAGATAATTAGAGTAGAATAATTTGGATACTCTAAGATGACCTTAGGTGTGACTGCGAGTGTGAACGGTTGTGTTGAAGAAGTGATGGAATATTAAATATTATGAAATAATATGGAGTATTAAAACCAAAAAAACGATTCGATTTTAATTTTAGATTCATTTCCTGTGTGACATTTTTAACTAAATTAAACTAAACGTTCTTGCCTTTTTGTGTATTTTTATTTATTTGTTTTAGAATTGCATTTGTCAGTGTTTTTCTGTTGATACAACTTGGTCTAATTCTCTTAGAAGTTCTTCGGTGCAACATGTCCCAATTATTCTTACCGCCCACACATCTCATTAGCCTCATTTGTCTCACCTGTATCTAATCACCCCCCCTCCTCCTCGGGTACTTAAGCACACCTCTCCCTCCGTCTTGTGACTGACTATCTTGGTAGCTTCCAACATTGTCCTTTCTAATTGGTTATTTAATAGTCATGTACTGGGTTAATGGTTGGATTTTAGACCTGTTTCCTCCTCTCATTCTTTGAGCTTTTTCAGCATTAATGTGACACATTTATTGTGTAGGTATTTTGCTGATTCAGAGTAGAAGTGAGTGTTACGGAGTCGAAAAGCTAAGACTTAGATAAAAGATAAAATGTGGCGCAGGCAGTGCAACAAACAGCACCATCTCCTGCCAACAGGGGGTGTAGTGCTTTGGTGAAACAAAAGCTCCTTCCAGAAGTGTGTGCAAATTGCTGCAAACTTGTTAATAGCTCCCTCACTGTTTCTTTGTACTCAAACACATTGAGTACCCCATTGAGGTCCTCTTGCGTTTTCATCCTGCTCTGGTCTGCTCTGCTCTCTTCGTGCTCTGCTGCCCGCCATTGACAGTTTTAGCACGATGGGTTGCAGATGTGTTAATTGCCTTTTTTGTCAGTTCTGATAATAATACAATGCAAAAAGTGACCAAAATGTGTAATGATGTTTACAAGTTATAGTAATGGTAGTGTTTTACCGCATATATATATATATATATATATATATATATATATATATATATATATATATATATATGTATATATATGCGTGTGTGTATACATATACACAAGTATATATGTAAACACATATACATATATGTATACACATGTGTATATTAAAAAAAGATGTAGAAAACCAAATCTAACTCCACATTATTGGGCCAGGACCAGCAATTTGTAGATGATGGCGGACAAATGTCTGTTTTATGCTATAATAGCTATTGATTTATAGTAACAGTACCCAGCACTGAGTGAATATACCGATCATTTGATGTGACAGTAGATCAAGCAGTAGAGGACTGGGCTGGGGAGGGTTTCTGGAGATTCCAGAGCACTGCCCAGGGGCCCTAAGTCATGGTTCCTGACCCCCCTCAACTGTGTTCTTTGTATGTTCATGTACTAATGTGTTTAATAAAGTATAAAAACAGCAATTTCCCCTCTCAGAGGACTGAGCATCTTATTTGATCAAAGCGCTGCTTATTTTCTGGAGAGCCTTTCTATCAGTTGTGGGGGTGTCGGACCTCCAGCAGAGCGAGCTTTTGATGTTCCTTTGCTCACGTTGGTAACCTTCCAGGCAGAGGACGTACATTGCTGAGAGGACTTTCCATATCTGGGAGGATGCCAGGGCATGGCTTGCCAGCTTAACCAGGTGCCTGTGGCTCCAGAGTTGGGGCTGGAGTCAGGTAGCGTTCCTCAGGACAGATGGCCATTCCATATGGCTACATCACCTCATTCTCCCATGGAGCGCTTCCGAATAACAGGAAAAAGACAAAAAAGGGGAAAAATAAAAAAAAAAAGCCCAGAAAGACAGACATGTAGTAAAACAAATGTGTATTTAAATGTGCCAAAAGTGTTATTCATCAATAGTTTAATCATCTAATTTCAAAGCCTAGTAAACATTGTCAAGTTACTGGCAATATTTCAAGTCAAATTAAAAAAAAAAATAGAGGAAAAAATTACAAAAGATTGTTTCAGATGTTTTTATGATCTCCACCATTCACCATCTGTCCTTAGACCCTCAGATCAGGTCAGGAAAAACTGGACCAACAAGACTGGAAACTAGAATATCAGGAAAAAAAAAAACACTTACTGAAAAAAAGAAAGTTGAGGGAGAGCTGTGGATGAGAGATGTGGGATAGACAGATGGGCAGGAGAGGTCACATGTACATAGAATATAAATCGTTATGTATACATATGGCATTTTATTTATATCCCTGGAGAAAGATACGTCCATAAGCCCAAGTGTATCTTCAGATGTCCCCATGTGGAGCTCTCGACCACTGGACCTTATCTCTTCCACGTAGAGGCTGATCTTGTCCCCACCAAGCCAGGAATCCTCTGACAGATGGACCGTGTCTGGAATCAGTGAGACCAGAAACAAAAACATAATTATGTGTACAGATAAATAAGGGTAGAGGATACAGAGAAAGAGAGAGAAGTCCCCTCGTGTATATAAGCCCTCCCGCAGCATGACAAGGTGCAGGCCTGTGCCCACATTAATTATAAGCTTTATCAAAAAGGAAGGTTTTAAGTTTGGTTTTGAACGCTAATACTGTGTTTTCCTCTTGAACTCAGACCGAGAAACGGTTATGAAAAACAGGGGTCTGACAGATGAAGGCTGTACCCTCTAGACTAGTTTTGGAAATCCTGGGAAGTACAAGTAAGCCCGTGAGGGCAGCACTCAAGTCAGATTATCAGGAGTTATTAGTTCATTGAGATAGGGCGGTGCAAGAACATAAAAATGAACAATTACAAATGCACAATCCAAGTTCAAAAGCCGGAGTGTACTGCAGCATTGAACACTGCAAGTTTATGGCCCAGACCACTCTACACAATGCACACCCCTGCAGGCCTTGGCCGGGCCCACATCGTTGGCAGGAGAATCTGTAACAGCATACTGTAATCTGTAAAAAAATTACTGTCTGTTGGCCCGTGTTCAATATCCCATTGCAAGAACAATGCCGATACAAATTTATTTATGACCAGATAAACAGTAAAAAAAATATTTGACATATCTAGTTTTATGTGGCTTATTATGATATACTTGAATGCAGGGTATAATTACACATGTTCTTATACCAGGTTTAAGCTTCGGGTCTGAATTACGCCAAATTTCTCTAAGCAGCAGAGATGCTTTGGTACAAAAGCATTCACCGAAAATAAAGAAATGGATAAATATATAATATAAAAAGAGTCAGCTCACAACCAGCAACATGACACCTCTTAGATTCCTCCAAGGCAGAGAAAAAGGAACAGTATAACCCTTATGTAGGGGTCCCCCCTCACCCCCTTTCCTTCCCCCTCTCCTTCTACTGTTTCTTTTTCCATCTCACTCTCTGCTGTCAGATGTTGACTGAATCAGGTTACATACAGGAGGTGCAGAGGCAGAAGCTTCACTATTAAGAAATGACAATGCACACACCCTTTATGGAGGAGCACGCTCCCTCCCTCCCCCACACAAAACTGATGTAACAGTTAAAAAAGCAGACGTGGAAACATCTGGTGCCAGATCTAAATGTTGTCTTTAAAGAGATTACTTTCAAATATCTTGATATTAAGTGTTATATATTACTATATTATATTTAAGTGTGCTGTCTTGAAGAAAATTCCATCAGTAACCATTTTCTGTTTATTTGCGTTCCGTTGTGGAGACTTCCATCCTGCATCTCAGTAATCTGAAATATTGCTGGTTTGTACACCTTTGCTTCATCTTCCATTAGGAAATATGCAGCTTTGCAGTTTATTTTTTCATTTTTGCACCACTGGGGCACATCAAGAGAAGTGGGGTGTCTTTGTAATTTTACATTGTTGCATTTCTTTTCCCTGTCCGTAAATTTGGGAAACTCAACATAATGGATGTGACTGCGTAGACAATGTGGTCTGCTCCTGCCGCTCTAGGGACTTGGAACTTTAAAGAACCTTGATTATTTCAAGTACAGTTCTTATTATTTCTCAATTGAATGAGTTAAAATGTATACTTTAAGGAAAAAAAAACAAAACTTCTCTCTCAAATTATATTGAATGTGGACATGGCTTTTAGTAGGATGTTGAAGGTTTTTCAAAAGTTAATTTGTGCATATTTCAATGACAGATGAAGAAAGTTTTCAAGTACAAACTGGATTTTAAAGACTTTTTTTCCCTCAAAAGTAACAGGAAAATTTAAAAAGAAAATGGTTTCTGAGAAGGTTAACAAGAGTTCAGTTCAGGCTCTCATTGTAACTCGAGTACCCTCAGATTTAAAATCCTATCTACAACTTCTTTAAAAGAGTTGAGTAATCATTTTATATCCATAACTAATTAACAAGAAGCTCATCAGCTGCATCTCAGTGAGGACGTGCACAAGCTTCATAATATACTTTTTTCCCTTTTATCTTGCAGAAAACTCCCACCTCTTACAAAACAGCACTTTTAATATCTGACACTGTGAAGTAATATTAATTTATTGATAAAAATGACAAGTTCACAATGTTATGATGAGATGATTTTCCACAATTCCTGCCCCCTCTGTGATTACTACCTATGTTGAAATGTATAAATAAATGGCTTTCTCAAATAATCTTCACCCTCTTAAAGTGCATTTTCTAGTGCTAGTGTAATTGGGCTGATTTACTGCTAATATAAAAACAGAGCATTTCTTAAAATAGTTTTGAGGCAGAAGCATGAATTGTGATAGACAAGATTATTTGCAACTTACTTTTCACCAAGTACCTTAAATAAGTCTTCAGTGATCTCACATTGTTAAGTGTATTCAATATTGTGTGCATATTGTTCTATTTAAACAGTAGATATAGCACACACTGCAGCTTGTTATATCAAATGGAACATCCCTGCATGGAGTCACATACTAATTTACTTGAACTTGGCAGTGGCTACAGTTCGATAACAAAAAATAACACTTTATTGGGTTAAGCAAAATTAGCAAATGGCAGGCCTTTTTGTTTTTGGTTGATAAATACTACACGTCTTTCATTTGATGTGAACTGATGGCTTTGTCTCAAATTCAGCTAAATATTTCCAACCACATTGTTGTATTTACTTTCCTTTGTTTCACTTGTTGGTTGAGGTTCTGCCTCCAAAGAACTGACTATTCCACCACCCTTTTAAACAACACTTTACTGAATAAATGAGAGTTATGGTCATGTTTTTTTGGCATATATTTTTGTTCTAATGAATTGTGGGTAATCGTAATTTTAGCCTCACTTTTTCCTATTGCCACTGTGACTAGCAGTGTTCCACTACATAATTATTCCCAAAGTTTCAATTGATGCACAGCAGGGCAAAATCCGAGACACTGGTAAGTGAGAGGACATTTTAAAATTAAGTCGTATCTTCAAAAGGAGAATGTTTTAATTTCATTGGGTCGTTTATCTGTCTAGTATGATATGTGCTCTGCTCATTTTAAAATGGCTAACGTCTCTGGACACTTTCCTACTGTGAATTTTAAATGTGGTAGAGTTTCTCGCAAGGTGCTACCAGGTCATTAGGAGGAATAGCCTTTAACGCCCATTCAAAGCCTGAACAGCTGCTAAAGGGCCAACTTGGCAGGCCTTCTCTGGCTCGAGGACACTGCAACACATGGACCACAGGGTGATGGGATCAAACCAGTGACTATTCACTCTACTGATTGCCTATGATTACTTGTGATGTCTTTAAGTAGTCAGAATGCGGACGTTTAGACTGAATTGCGGGACCAAATAGATGAAGAGTCCGAAAAATAAAGTGACACTGAGAGAGAAGATGTAGAGATGGGGAAGGAAACCACTAATGATGATGTTTAAGAAAAAAATGTGGATAACAAAAAGTAGAGCTAGACTCGTGTTTATACCTCCTGTGGCGAGCATAAACCTCCTGCATCTGATATGCACAGAGACTGTAGTGCTCATTAAAAGTGGCAATGTGAAAGGCCACGATGAGACAAGACAAGAAAGATTGTGACCAAGCATAGCCACTAAATTCTGATCTTGAGGTTGGACTCAATAATTAGTCTCAGAGCCCAATGCCATAAATCTATCAGGCTCTGGTCTTTTGTTCATAATGTGCTGACAAATGTTCCTTTTCCATTTTGGGTCAATATAAAACCCCCCAAAACAAAACAAACAAACAAAAAAAATACTACCCAGGATTAGGTATAACTGAGATGTCAATACCCAGGATGTAGCAGCCCATATGAATGAAGCCATCCACACAGCAGCATGTATGGGCTTTGCTGTAGCCGAGTCCACTAATCTGACAATGCTTAGTTGTTATTTTATGTAAGGTTCTTCAGCAAAGACAAGATTTTTCTTTTTTGTTCAGTCAAATTATGAAACTCAAGATCTCAATATTGTCAAAATGGTGATTCAGAAGTAAGTCAGTACTTTAGAGCCTCCACTTCAGTGTCTTAGCTCAACCAACAAATCAAAGTGGAGTGAATAAAGAAATATGCATAAAAATATCAAGCTGAATTTGAGACAACTATCATCCAGCATGCATGAAAAAAACCCCACATGTTATTTATTCATCACCCGAAAGGGTCTGTGATTTACCAGTTCTGCTTTACCCACTGAACTTATGTCTACATGATTCATATGTGCTGTACAATGTGAAATCACTGCAGATTTGTACGAGTGAAAAGTGTCACTATCCGAAAAACGGCATCCAACGCATCTGACACTCCCTTGGATGATGAAAAATCGATTGCTTAGAATCGATTAGAGAAGACTTATTAAAAGAGATAAATATGAATTGCAGCCAGGAAGCCAATGGGGATGCACAATAAGTGCAAATCTTTTCCTTCCAGCATGAAATATACACTGAAGATACAGCCTCTCCCTCCTAAACACTAGATCAGCTATTTGCAGACATTTAGGTGTAATTACAGTTCAGGGAAAACAATGAATATTAGCTTTCTTTTCACGTTTTATGGTGCATATTGTAGCTGTTAGTGTCACTCATAAAACTGATCACTTATGTGTGAGAGGTGTTGAGCTGCTTGATGGATCTGGGTTCAGACTAGATTCAAAATATGACACAGTAGTTTCAGATTTTGAGAAGCATCTATTTTATTTTTAAAATCACAGGTTTAAATCTCAGGTTGTTTTTCTCCTCCCCTCCCACGATCAGTGTGTGGGTGATGATCCACCTTTCGCTATCATTTCTTTGTTCGTGCCAATCCTTCAGTGCACAACTTTCAGAGGCTTCTCTCTGATCTCCCCCCGGAGCTCCTTAGCTTTATAACATTGAGGTGTTTTGAGACAGACTTCAACTCGTCAACAGCTAGGAGAGGGGACTGGTTGAGTTTGCTCCTCTGACTCTCTATTTCTGCAGACATGGCATCAAACATGAAAGTCAATGGTAATAATCACTGTTAGCACGCCACTGACATTCTGATTTTTATTTATGTTCATGGTTCAGAGAACTGTTGTGTTGCTCCATTCTTCAAACTGTTGAATATGATCATTTCACATTGGTGTTCATCTCTGATTTGGCAAGTCACACTCATTTCCTTTTATATCGACATGTATAATATGCTTATTTGTATCTGTGTTTAGGAGTTCTAATAATACACCTCTGTCACAGTTGAAATGAAGATGATGTAAAAAAAAGATGTAAAGAAGAAGTTCACAACAAAATGCCTTACCAATAAAATCTGTTATAATACCAGTTTTTTTTAGCGCTACTGAAGTACAGTGGAAATGACTCCTACAACTTTCAGTCGGTTAAGTTTGAAAAGAACCCCTCGCTTATCCTCATTTCACAGCAGGCCCAGTCAGACAGCTGTGAGCCTGTCTGAAACCGCTCCAGGATTGTTTTCTCTGTCAAACAACTGCAGAGAAAAGAGCTTTATGGAGAACTGCATTACTCTGCATAATTACAACACACTGTGTGCCACCATTTGTCATCCCCAGAAAAGCCTGTCAGACAAATGGTTAGTGTCTCTCTTACAATATAATTTTAATAATAAAGGTTCTTTTCAGAATCTGTCAAGTAATTATGGATTTTTCCCATACAAAAGGAAGTAACTCAAATAGAAATCATCTAATACATATAGTGCTTGTGTAAAAGTATTTTTAAAAAAATTCTTTCTTATTCTTATAAAGATGAGGAAAATACAGTATGCAATACAGAATTGAAATGGTGATTTAATTTCTTAAGAAGAAGTATGAAGATGGTGTGAAGAAGTATTTGCCCCTTAACTGTGTTTAACCCCTTCAAACCCAAATTGCTACTGGGTTAAAAAATAAATAAATACAAGAAAATAAACACATTTTTGCTAACTCATGTCTATTCCAATGGTGTCATGTCCATTATAATGGACGCAGGGTCTGAACAAAATGTTTCTGGAAAGCTTAATTCAGTTTTAGTTGCCACACGCAGGCCTGATTGCTGGCACAACCTGTGTGACGTTCACACCCACTTTTATCTAGTGAAGATGAAACGGGTAAACATGTCGGATTTCTGAATTACATCTACCAATTTAAAAAGCTGGACTGGTTGCTTAATTAATTGAGCATATAATATAACGTGTGATCCATAACACTGGTCCCAAATGTTTTTGTATATAATGAGTTTTAATGTAAAATCTTTAGCTGCAGATGGATTACTAATGCTCCGTGAGCCTTTTGTTTGTGCTGTCAGCATTTGTCTCTATGCCCTCCCCCTCCTCCACACTCCGCTGTTATTTTACCTGCGAGCATAGATTGATTTGTGACTCGAAGGCAAAGCAGCTGTGGGTGAAGGAAAGTTTTGCATTAAACTCATTAAAGTTTGCATCATCCAGTGCTTAGCACAGCAATTGTAGCAAAGGGGGCCATCTGCTCAGGGGAAGCACAGCTCCCATCCCACCCTCTCTTAATATACTAAACAAAGTTTGCTACTCCTGTCATAAATCAGCAACCTAATTGTGAGACTGGAATGGTTATCACAGACACATTTTCAAGGGGTCGACAATGCTTTTAGTTGCAATATT
Organism: Lagocephalus sceleratus; assembly: GCA_911728415.1. NCBI lineage: Eukaryota > Metazoa > Chordata > Actinopteri > Tetraodontiformes > Tetraodontidae > Lagocephalus > Lagocephalus sceleratus. Next base: position 5,317,012 of record CAJVRN010000232.1, on the reverse strand, counting down.
CTTGGAAAAAGTCTCATTAAACGGCAGTGCTGTATCTGTTTCATGTTCTGGAATACATTTTAGGTCACATTGGTGTCAGGTGTTTAGGATTATAATGAGATGCTCTCTCCTTACGGAATTATTTTAGCTCTGCATCTTGTAATAATGCCCTGCATATTGCTGTTTGATTGGTATGGGTTTTGTTCTGCATTCTGCTTATGACTCATCACATACTGACAGTGCAACATGAGCCTTTGCATCTTTTTAGGCACACAAGCTCAACTCTATATGTGATGTTAATTTTTAATCTACCTGCAGTTAAAGCAGATTATAACTCCACCACGTGTCTGTCCTTGAACTTAAAGAACAGCTAGATACCCTGCATGCCCTTTTTTTAAAGACCTTTTTGCATAATTATTCAACAACATCATGGAATTCATTCAAGTTAAGGTCAAACCAAAATATACAAGCTATTTTGAAGTTATACTGGATGAAAATAGCAGATGCTAAATTAAGTGGAATTTGTTAATTTAACTCTGTGCTGTGATATGGGATGGTATCATGCAAACTGGAAACAACAGGTGTGATTGGACAAGATAGTAATAAAACCCTTTCTCGGTATGCATCAAATAGGCAAATGGGGAACACATATGCTATAATGGACACATGAATGGAAGCAGTTAGTGTCTAATTCACTACAATTGGCATCAAGGGGTTAATAACTGGTACCTGGTCTCTTGAAATGCAGAAAATGTCCTTGATATACAATGAAGGTTTTCTTTAATAACCCTGGTGAGGCTGGTTTATCTACATTAGCTGTTAATATTCAGGTTTGGACACAAGGATGGAGGACTCATGCACAACTTGAAGATCACAAGAAAACATTTAAATCAAAGATGTTTTAAAAAAAATTGAGGGGTCTCTTTTGAAATAATGAAAATTAAAAACCTTTCAGGATCACCATCCTTCTGGGAGGGAATGGACTAAACAGATAGAACAAGGATGTTGAATCACTGTATGTGGACTGCATGAGGATCTGTGACTCAGTGAAAGACTAATGAGCTCTCTGCTGCTTCATTTTTAAATCGTGGAATGAACGAGAAATACAGGAAAGGACACCAAGGACGACAGTGAAAGTAATGCTTTATTGGGATGAATGTAAACAATGTTAGAAATCACAGTGGAAACCAGCTGTTGAGATCTGTCTGGAGAATGGGAGAGAGAGAGTGAACAATGCTGGGCACTCCTTTCATAAACTAGGTGCACCCCGCTGCAGGTGCTACCAATTACTTGATGGATCATCCGCAACTCTCATTTGAAAAGCAGAGATTAAAGCAAACTCAAGGACTTGGGTAAATGTAGGCAAGCAGCAGCAGGTTTGATTATTTTTTAAATGGGGAAAAGACAGGAAGTTCTCTGTAAGGTCACATGGAGAGGAAGCTGCACCCATTGCCCTGGTGTAGAAAAGGTGGACAATTTCTTAGATCTTTCTGCTTGTTCATTCTTTCTCTCGTTTCTTCATTTCCTAAGAAGAATGCGTCATGCTTCTGCCCATTCACCTGGAGAACAGAGCATGGGCTGTGCTGATGGCAACTTCCAAATCCATATCAAGAAACTAGGGAGGTTGGGGTTTGTCTGCACCCTGGAACAGTCGGTAAACACCTTGAGGTGGAGTAGACATGTTACAGCGAGTTGTCTGGGTGGTGGTAGCATTTGGAGAAAGCCCACATGAGATTGGGTCTGCACATGGAATGGACTTGTTCTTCCAACTAGGTCAACCTGGAATGCATTTGATGTGGAGACTGGTCCTTCCAAACCCTGGATAGCAGATCAGTTGTGAGTCCAGTTGATCTCCTGTGGGAGTAGAACAGGTGGCTCCAACATGTTGCTCAACCCTTTCCAGTCCATCACCAAGGAATCAATAACACACATTTGAATTGTCACTTGGTAAAACTGGTCTAAATTTCCATCCAATCAATATCACTGGTGTGACTCACCACCTGAGGTAAAATGATTATTTGTCAAATAGTAAATGATATATTTGCGGCTTGTTGTCATTGGAGCCATGCCGGGTGGAAGGATCAGGCTGGCCTAGTCTTGGGCAACAGTGATGGCAGTATAGTCGCACTGGTAAAAGGGAAACACAGTATTACTTCCATAAGGAATGAGAAATGGACTTTCACAAATGTGAATGGAGAATGGAGTGTTTGTGTGTGCGCACGCGTGTGTGTGTGCGTGTGATCTGCGGTGTGGTCAGACGGTAAAAGATGCAATGTTGAGCATCATTTAATGGAATTTCATAGTATCTTCTTCTGGGACTCCTGTGGGAAGCAACCTTTCCACTAAAAAAAAAAAGAACCCTACACTGCAAAGAAAGCAGCTCATGTTGACCAAAGTGGCAAAGAAGGAGAGCACATCAGCGAAAGAAGAGGTGCACATCCTGACCAAGCCCAAAAAGCCCTACGCCAATGTGATCCTTAAAGAGTCTATGGCCATGGTGGCAGTGTCATTATTCCAGGAACATAAAAATGAGATGGGCATTCTCTCCATGCTGTGGTGAGGGAGGGCCCGGGTCTCTGTCAGCTGTGGTGAGGCAGCTGGAGTCTGACCTGAACAGGAGCTGCTGGTTTAACTCCAGTTCTGAGTCTGTCGACTCCAGTGACACAGCAGAGCTGACTGTTTTAATATGGATGGACTTTTCTGTAAAAAATGATTTTTTTTTTTTTTGACATTGCTTCCATGGAAAGTCACCAAAAGAGTTGATATTTAGATGTCATGGATTAAATTGTGGAAGAGAATGTTCCCGTTGAAAAATTTGTGTTGGCGCCAGTCATGACGGGACATTATTCTCAATCTTCCTGGAATGTCGTATTTGGTTCATGCAACTGTGTCATTTTCTGAGTGATAGTGTTCTAATCGAGCAACTGAAGTGATTTTAACCATTTTTAATGGGAATAAATGTGAGGTGTCCTATTTATTTCTCACCTTTACAAGAAGTTTTAAAAAGTACATTCTTCAGTTTTCATTGTTCAGTTATAAATTCAGTCTGTATTTATTTTGCTCTATTTCTGGCTCTTATCAAACATACAGAATACATCATGTTTTTGCTATTGTCAGTGTAAAAGGTTGGGTTAAATTGTTTCTACAATCATAATTCATCGAAAATGCAGAGCTGTTTCCTCAAAAAAGGCCAACAATTAGAAAACCAAAGATGGATTTGAATTATTTAAATAATAAATAAAACTACTACTTCCTGTGCTCATATGATCTTTTTCTTTCAAAGAGAATGGCATTGAAGTATGATCATAGCGTAGTGGAAATATTTAATACTCCAGAATAAAATGACCAAATTGCCACCATTTGTTTCAGTCCTTGATAGAGAATATTTTTACAGTTATAACATTATCAATCATTATGATGAAACTCTGCTAGTCTGTGTGCAAACTCCAGTTCCAACCAGAGATGCGCTCCAACTGAAATGAAAACACATATTTCTTGTGTTCACAATCCGCTGAAGTGTAGAAAATCTGAATAAGCCAAGTGTTAGTGTGCTTGAGGCTTATCATGTTTCTGGAAGAATTATTAGCAGCACAGCTGGAAAAAAATATTTTAAGTCGCGTCTGGGAGTACAATTAATCCTCATTGACTTAAGATTTGCAGCATACATCACAATGAGCTCCATATGGAATTTAAGTTTAAATATTTTTTTTTTATTCTGCACATCTCAGCTTCTCTCAGACTCTTATTAGATATCAGTGAGGCTCAGGGGAAAATAGTTACTAGTCTTTTTGTACTAGAACCTCAGTGCAGTCTTATTTGGTGCCATACAGTTTATTTCACTAGCTTTTCACTTGAGGTATGAAGAGGTACTAAAAATTGTACCGGGTTCCAAGTGTGATTGTCAAGCTAAATAAGTAAATGCAGGTCTGTTAATGGGATTGACTTCTCAATGGGTTTTGAAAATCCCGCCGCTTTTAAAACACTGCAACAGCGAAAAAAGGTGTCTTTGTTCTAAAAAAGGAATAATACGAGCAAGACAATGCTGTGGTCCAACAATAGGGTACAGACGGTTTTGAAGCATCAAGCTGCTGAGAGAATCCAGAGGGAGCTAGATGGTGTGTCCCAAAATGAGGTTTATCAGGAAGTCTTGGAGCTGATGGCCGCTGAGGGGAACCAGCGGACATAAACACAATGCTGAGGAAAGCTTAAAAGCCCAAAGGCCATTACCTCTCCATCAAGGACCACAACGGTTAAAGTGGGACAAACAGAAATGACTGGAAGTGTTTTGGTCAAATGGACGCTATTTATGGAAACAAAACTGCAAACCACAGAAGAGAGAGAGGCCTCAACACGGCCAGAGAGTTGTTGGAAACCTTCACAAAGGGTTGTGAGTGTGTGATGACTTTAAGCATCCTTCAGTATTCCATTTGTGGCAATCTCACTAAAGTAAAGTTGCTTCCCGCACGCAGACAATGAGCTGGCTTGTTAGTCATCAACGCTAACTGTATCCTCCGCTTGTTTTTCAGCAATATTTGATGACCTGTGCTATTGTTTTGTTTGTGTGTGTTGAAATTATGTGCTGCGTGTGTATTTTCGTTAGAAGCTTACAACGGTTTGCACATTGTAAACAGTATTCTGCTCAAGACTGTGACTGTGAATGTGTCATGCGTTCTGTCTTTTCAGTTAAGATCCTGGTGAGTCATACGCATTAGCAGTAGTGACAATGTTGTGGAAAAGCACTATAAGTCAGGACTGTAGTCAAAACCTCCTTCAGGCTTGTTGCATAAACAGCAGCTCGGTGCCAGTGGGGAGCGGATGACTTTGGCTCTCCGTGACTCCCGGTGGGACAGTAGAGAATTTACATAGCTAACAACTCCATTTGGATAAATTCAAATTAGGGCCTGTCCAATTGTCAATTAACTCTGTGGGTCTACTTGTAATTACAAGCTCAGCGGTGCCCCTCTCTGCCAGGAGCGGTACTGAGGGAGGAGAGAGGGGTCTGGGAAATGCAGAGATGAGGGGAAATGGCAGAATGACAAACTGCTGCTTCGTCATGCTTTTATCAGATATGACCTTGGCAGTTGTACTAGTGGGGGGTGAAGATGTACTATAGCTGGAAAAGAGCCACCTCATCCACAAAATGAAAGTTAATGACATGCATCAGCATCTGGGATCCCATTATTGCACCAGTGCCAATTGGCAATAGTGAATAGTCTTTTTTTTTACTTTATTTTTTTCAAATATAAAATTACACTTACATCAAATCAAGCTACTTCTTCAATGGCCAAAGACCTAATCAACAACATAAAGATAAGCCAAATCTCTCATTGGACTTTTTTTTATAGAAAGCAATGATATTTACAGAAAGCAATTGTATTAGATGGAGTACCATTCTTGCTCTTTCTTGTAAGCGAATCCCACAGACCTCTATTGCTTGTGAAATGCTGCTAAGAAATGATTGTTTTCCTAAATTCAGCAAATAATTTTAACTGACTGTTTTAACTGACTGAGCTTATACTATAATTGCTAAATTGATAACACTGGTTAAGCTAATTCATGAGTAATAATATGCCAGTTAGTAAACTCTTTAGGAGAGCCTTCTAGAAAGGCAACTATCAATACAATTAAACAACAACAACAACAACAACAGCAACAACAACAACAATAATGGTAGTAATCATGAGAATAAAGAATTTATTGTAGCCATTTAAAAATATAAAAAGAAACAAAACATATGTACTTACTTCATTTTTGAGTATGGTATCCCGAGGGAAATATTAAGAATGTGTTTTGATGATAGTATGGGTCTGCAGATCAGGATGCCTGTTCATTTTGCATGTGCAGGTTACATCTGCATTTGCTGGTCAAATCTATTACCTTCCTACAATAAAATAAAACAAAATCTCACCTACATAGTGACAATCAATGTGGCAAGCTGATAAGATATAGTCATGCTCTTTAACCTGCATGTATGATGGAGTAAATCTAAGACAGACATGTTTTCATTCATGTGACTTTTTTGGTGGCTCAGTGCAGTTTAATCACATTCTCTGTCTCAACAAAATTCCTTCACTCTCAACTTTTAAATGATCCCTGACGTGCCTCGTTTGTTGATAGGTCATCATGTTTGCATTGATGAAAGAAAATATTTAAACTGATCATAAGCAGAAATGTACACATTGGTCAAATCAGATGTGCACAATATTAATAGGAGAAAATGTACCTTAATATTATATTTATTGGACACAAATTAGGAGCAATTGAGTAATTTGCTTGACTTTATAGTAATAAAGCCCAAAGGGTGGTTAGCATTTTTAGCACATTTTTTTGTGCACTTACTGTTAAGAAGTAAGCAATAGGTATTAGAATCATAATGAATGGAATTTTAAAGGCTGTTTCTTCTGTGATGGATTTTTTTTCATTCCTTAAATGGTTTAAGATCAGGAATGTGCATGTTTTCCAGCCATTTTTGTTCTGCTGACAACAACAGTTCCACTGGCAATGACAATATGCCACAGCTTGTTATGCTAATATTGTCTGTGTGTGTCAAACCCTGATAAGAAAATGTGTGGTGGTATTCACTCCTAAATCTCTATTACTCTTACGATGCAACTTCCTTCAGAGGTCCCAGGGAAAGGCAGCATCAAAGGGAATCTTTTGGAGGAATAATACGCCACATTAAAGTTGCATTAATGCAGTTGCAATTCTAACTGTGTATTGATGATGCCCTGCATCTTTTCGTTGAGGGATGTCGAGTCTAAATGTGTTTCAAATTATTTTCTACTTATTTTGTTAATGGATATGTTGAATATATATATATATATATATATATATATATATATATATATATATATATATATATACCATTGACTGTCACAGTAATTAATTATAATAAAAGAGGTCAAAATAAGTAGAAAATACTATTTATATATATATATAAATAGTATATATATATATATATATATATATATATATATATATATATATATATATATATATACATACATACATATATATATATATATATATATATATATATATATATATATATATATATATATATATAGAGAGAGAGAGAGAGAGAGAGAGAGAAAATCTCCATGACTCACATTAGTATGATTTTATTTCTGTGCCATTTAATGTTTATTTTGTGTGTATGATCATAACAATCACCTTTTTTCAGTCATTACATTTTTTTAAGGGTGAGGACTTAGTGAAAAAAAATGAGCAAATGTAATGTTTCTGAAGTTAGACAGATCAAACTGGCATGCTGATGTGTGGTAATCAGGGAACTGAAGTCAGAAAATTGCATCAAATTGAATCATAAGCTTGGCCAGGAGTGAGGCTTTTCTGATCCTTGACCTTCCGTTTCAGACTGGAGGATTTTAAGTAATGAGATCTATGCAGTTAAACAACTCCAGACCAGACATTAACATAGTGGGAGGAGAGTCTGTGCCACAGGCCACAGTAAATGCATTTGCCACATACTCAGGTGCTGTGGCACCAGTGACAGACTACAATATTTAGAAGGAATCTTGAGAATATTATCCACATCATGTAGCTCCAAATAGACCAAGCAATAATTTAATATATGCCTTGGAATATGTTTTGAGTTGACAAAACTCAGGTCGACTCAATTGGTCTGAAAGTTTTTTTTTGTTTTTTTGTTTGCGCCCGTCTATAAACTTGTTTGTTCTTTCAAATGCAGATGTGTTGGGGCAGTCTCCATGTCAGTCCAATAATATTTGTATACTGGGTCACTACTGATTACTGTTTACAAAGTTTCTGCTCCCAGGTCAATGAAATATAAGGGGAATGTTACGGATGCGCAGAATGCGTAGGTTGGCGCCGTCTACATAATTTCATAGTCGACTTACAACTATCTGAGGGAGCTCTCTGAGGGGTTAGTCCTTCTACGTTCGGGCTACTCGGGCTACTCCAATTCTAGTGGAGTGTCCACATGACCTTTATGTAATTGAACTACCACAGAAATTTGGTTTCCTTGTGTGCTTGTTAGTACACTTAATGAAACGTGAGGCATTAAATTGAGCTTTTCATCAGATGAGTTGGCTTACTACACAGTAGTTGTCTCTGCATCGACTGATTCTGTTTTTATCAGTGATTTGGTGCATGTCGTCGACACCTGGAGGGTCAGACTGATTTACAGTTAGCAGGACAAAGGAGGGCAATTTCGTTTAGCTGTATTTTTTCTTCATATATTGCAGAAAACCACTTTAAACACCTGAACTGGTATTTATGTAAGGTTTGATGGATTTACTCAAGCTTGCAGTCTCCATGTTGGCAAAAGTAAACGCCTCATCCATTTGGTTGGATTGATCTTGTACTAGACAGAGCAGTGACTTCCTGCCTTTGTCATTGGGCTCATTAGGATGAGCTGGAGAAGCTTTTCAACAGCTTAATATAGACTTATTTTCTGCAGTCAGACGAAACCTTGCAATGACATCAGTTTCTTTGCATAATGAATCAGTGTAATTAACCCAATTGGATTAAATTTGTTCATTATCTATCTTTCCCAGACTGCTTGCGGGTCACCAAAATATGCTTTTCATTTCTAAACACACATTATGAATCTTGAAATACATTCAAAGAAACCTATGATAATTGAGTATTTATATTAATACTAATATGAGTATTTATTTTAATACTAATTTTGGTGAGGTTGTTTCATTTAACCTTAATGAGCTCAGATCTGATTATGATGACAGAACATAATGAAGTGAAGCACTATTCTGGTTATCCAAAAAAGGCTCATTTATATTCTGCATTTGTCACAGTCGTATCGATTCAACAATGGGCTCCAAAAAAAAAAAAAAAAAAGTGTACTATTTGCAATACAAAATCATTGAGCTGATAGAAGACATGACACAGACGAAAGATGGCAAATTACCATCAAGTGGGATTTGATTTAGTTGTGCTCTTAGGAATGAGTGGACCGGGTACAGGTGCCACCATCTGTGTGATTTAACTGCATGTTGCGTTAATCCGCGTTCCCTCCGAGCTCAACAGCCACTCGATATGTTCATCGGGGTCACAATGATTTACCTCCCACTGAAAGTAAAGCCCCAGATTCAATGAGATGAACAACAACAATGTGCTTAATGTGGGTGTTTCTGATCTTTATTCGTGAATGGTGTTGTGAAGAAAAGAATGACTGAGATTTCATGTTATGGAAGGTTCACTGGATACAAGTTCATTAGGCTATGTGGGGAAACTTCTATGTGGTCAGTATAGACAGTTTTCTTATTAATAATTTACAATATCCCAAAGGATGTACTTATTTGATTTACTAATAGCTTGCTAAGGATCTTCTTCTTGATCCATTAAATAACCATAAATTATTTGCAATCATGTTAACAGAGCACTTATTAATCATTCACTAATGTACAATAATAATTAGACCAAATTTGTGATTGCAAATTGTGAATAAAAAGTAATAGTTGTCTTACAGGACCATTTTTAATAACTCATAGTGACCTAGTTTTCTTTTTGAATAGAGTTTTTGAGTAAAGCTTATGTCGTGATTAAATAAAGCTTTTGAAAAAAAGATGAAACAAAAAAACCCAAGAACTCAAATAATCCCATGGATGAACAACAAGCATTAGAAGACACGTGGATGTCTTTAGGCTTGTCAGTTGGACCCATCACATGTAGCCACCCCAGTGAGTAGTGCTGGAGGTCATTAGAACAATTATATGGTGCCATGTTGATGCCTTGTGCTCTGCTTGCTTCAGTTAGTTCTTGCCTCCAGCTCAACACAGATGTCTTCCTAATTCTAAGCATCAGTTTAAAAAAAAAGAATAAAAAAAAAGCTTCTGTCCAGCAGCTTAATACTTACTCAAATAAATAGGACAGAATGATAGAAAAACATGAAAAAAATCTGAAAATGTAAGATCATAATCAAAAAAGAAAATTTCAAATAACAGACACACAGATATAACAACAACAACAACAATAATAATAATCAGAATAATAATATATAATGACATATAATAACTCATGGATGTTAAACCTTTACTGACCTTTGACTTCATAAAAGCATCCCTTCCACCTGTTTTGTCATACTGTGGTATTTCTCCACTTCCTCCTGTTCTTTTTTCCTGATGTTGCTATTGTTGTCTTCTGCCCTTTGTCCACCCCCATAGTGTCCAGCTGGCTCACCATCACCTGTTTGTCCACCAGTAATTGGAAGTCCCACTGGACCGTAACGTGATCATTGTCCACCACCTTTGGTGGTCAGTCTCTTTCGTGTCAACAATATTGCCTCACATCCTCCATCCCATCCATCTTCTACCGCTTGTTCCGAGGGTCTGAGGGTCACTGAGGGTCGCGGGGGGACTGGAGCCTATCCCAGAGCAATGGGCGGAGGCAGGGTACACCCTGGACTGGTCGCCAGCCAATCGCAGGGCTAACACAGAGACACTCACACCTACGGGCAATTTAGAGTATTCAATCAGCCTAACCCCAATCATGCATGTCTTTGGACTGTGGGAGGAAGCTGGAGTACCCTGAGAGAAACCACGCAGGCACAGGGAGAACATGAAAACTCCACACAGAAAGTCCCCAGCCTCCATTCCAACCGGAATTCGAACCCGAGGCCTTCTTGCTGTGAGGCGACAGTGCTAACCACCACACCACCGTGCTGCCCTGCTCTCATCCTACACTAGTATTTTCTGATATCTGCCACCTCATCAGTTTAGTGGTGGTCCATGCCATCCAGTGGTTTGTTGTCCCGTGGTGCTTTCAGCTGTTCTTTCCCAGCGGGTATTCCTGCCTGAGGTATTCACTTAGCAAGTTATCACTGGGGGTCATCTTTCTGACCTTCTCATTGATCCCCGTTTTAATTGGACAATGGCTCTCATGCTCACCAGTCCTTGGCCTCCCTCGTTTCACTGTGTAAGAAGATTTTCTTTCCATCTCTCTGTCGACATCGACACCTGTTTTGTTCAAATAGGCAGTTTAATCTTAAATAGGACTTTCTCCAGTGGGCACAGAATGTGAAGAAACACACTCACCCTTCCACACACGTTAAACATTTCCTGCCAGACATTTCTTCAGATTATAGTCCACGCAGTGAAATGGCAAAATGGTCAAGAAATTACTTTTGAAAACTATTTGTAGCAATTGCCTCTTGTAGCTTCAACTTTCAAGCCTTACAGAAACCTGAGAGCCTGACCTCCAATCAACAATGGTGAAGGAAACTCCCATTTACCAGACATAGATTTGAATAATTATTTCTATGGTTACTTTGTCTTTGAAGAATGTTGGAACAGTCTTTAATCAAGGCCAATACTTTAACTCTCATAAAAAAAGTCCGGAGAGGCCATCATATCTGGAGAAGCTGATTGTCTTCACCCAGACCCTGCGCTTCTCATGCTGCTTTGCATCTAAAAGAAAAAGTTGTCACATTTCCTTCTCAACAAATCACCCAGGTAGAACGTTCATCTTATCTGCTGGATAGTGAACCAAAGCTAAATCTGTGTGTGTATTTTGTGAAATGTTGTTTAAAATGTGTAAAGCCTTTTGAAAAGTATTTCATTTTATTCACAATTGCTGCATTGCTATCTTAAAAGCTTTTAAATAGAATTATGATTGGGGCCTGCATATTTTGTACCACCTATTATAAATGTATACTGGTATTACAATAGTAATTGAAGTTCCATGAATCCTTGAATATAAGGTGTACAGAGATACGCTAATGGTTAATGCCAGGCGGACTGACCCTCCATCTGGCTTTGTGATTCCATTGTCCTTATATTCTGTTACCATTGTATAAGGACAATAAAAGCTTCTGCTGCTAATTAATCCATTGGAAGATGTAGACTGAGCATTGAGCACAAAGGAGAGTGTCTGTGACAAACGGAGTTTCCGAGATGACTAGTGTGTGTGACTGCTGCAGTGGGAGGTTGGTAATGCGGGAGTTTGACACCTGAGGTTCTCAGGAAATATGAAATGTCAAGGCCAAATCAAACTTAAAAAAAATAAAAATAAAAATTGGAGTGCAGAGAATGTAACAGTTTTTTAGTAACATGACAAAAAACAATCAGATGCATGTAGGACACATGAATGAAATCAGGGTGAAGAGAGGTAGGAGACAAGAGGGAAGACAGATGCTTAAAGTTCATTGTTTGGTCCAGATTGACAGTTCACATGGAGAGCTTTCTTTTCATTTATTCTGTTTAAGTCAGATTTGACATTTTCTCACTAGTACTTGCAAACCATGACAGCCTTTGAGGCCCATGGGCTGCCCAGATGACAATAATGAAATGAAGTTCTATTAATCCAAAATTAAACTTTGTCAACCAACTTTGCTGACTTGTCCTTGGATTTAGAGACAAGCCAGAATCCCCACCTTCTGATGCCATTCGTACACATGCCAGTTCGACCTTGAATAACTTCCTGTGTGGGCAAATGACCGGTATCACGGGGAGATGCCAAGAGTAACTCAAGACACACAGTCCGACAGTGACCTTCCTAACAGAGGCGTATATATTTTGGTACTAAAACCGGCATCTTACTGGCTAATTTATGTGAAGCACGTGGCATCAGGGTCATTTGGCCTTGCTCAGTTTAGTTAGTTTTAGGCTATATTTCAATTTTAATTCCTTTCCTTTTTGATCTTGTCTTTCCACCGTATGTATCCCTGCTCCTCTGTTTAAGTATTATCCTTTGACGTTGACCTATTAGCGTTTGAGGTTAAGTGCACATGATACAAAGGGAGATAAATTTGAAAAAAGATTGACTCTCAGATCAACATCTCTGGTGTTAAACAGTCCTGTTATAGGTATGCTGTTCTAAAGGGCTGGTTGGGTCATAACTTTCACAGTTTTGTACATCCCATTTAATTAAATGCAAATTATTTCTAAATTTACATAATATAAAAAAATGCAAACTGGAAAATAATTCTTACTTATCATTGATGCTGAGCTCTCCAGGCAGGTCCTTAGGGCAATTCTTTTAATCTAGTTTCACCTCAGGCATTGACAACCCCACCCTCAAGTGGGGGAAGTAAGGCAATCAATGAGGTTTAATTCTCTTTATCTCACAATTTCTATTTTTACCCTCTAGCCCTGCATCATCTTGGCTGACATTGATGATACTGTAAATTCCTTCATAGGCCCGTTTAACAGTTAACCAAGCAGTGCTTCTCTTGACAGTGCCAGTTTGAATAATTCATTTATATTAACGGTGAGATCCAACAGTTTTGATACAGGTTTGACATTTTAGAAAAGTTTAGAATTTAAAAGTATAGATGGAACTGGCACTTTTGGAGTCTAGTGGTAGATTCTCACTGAGCTGTGGCCTTAGCAGAGAAAGCATCTTGTCATGTGTTTATTTAGTAGTTGTTGAAGTTTAATACACAAAAAAATATTTGAGTCTAGAAAAACATCAAAATTATTAAATCCAGTGACAGTATTTATTTGGAGCCAGGATTTTACCTATCCAGCAGCTGCGAGTTTCTCTGCAAGTTCCACCTTAAACTGCCTCCTAACAGATCTACATCTGGGCTGAAGCAAACCGAGACAATCCTGACTGATCAAATTCAAACGAATGGACCTGCTGTATTATGTATGGTAAGCAGTTTGCACAAAGGTGCTGATGTTGTTGCACCACTCAGTTTTTTTGTCTAGATACACATTTTAATGAAGATGATAAATAAATCAGTGGCAGAAACCTCCAAAAATTGATGCTGGTGGGAGAAACATTGCAGAAAGACTCTCCTAATGGTTCATATACCATTCTGTTGTCTACTACATTTAATTATTTTAATGAATCTTTATGTGTCTATAGTAATAACATGCTGTTGTGTGGTTGGACTGTGAGAATATAGCAATATATGTCTAGAGCGTGCCACATGAGAATGTCAAAATATCAAATGAAAGGTTGAATCAGTAATGTTATGCCACTATTATTTAAACAAAACAAAGCTTTCTGGTCCCATCCCACACCCCCTCACCATCCTGAAGCCTAACTGGTGCAGAACCCTAATCCTGCCCTCTGACTGGCTGAAATACTTGTGTTTGTGGAGTAAGTATGTTCACAAGACTTTATCTTTCTCTGTGTTTTTATGGAGAATAGGTGGCCTACAGTGATCATTTTTATGAGGAAAGAGCTCTCCTATGTCAATGTAATTTGTTTTTTTTTTTTAAACAAAATGGCAGATGCAAACCTTACGGTGTGTGCAAATGAATCTAAAAAGAGAAGTGGTGAGGGAACAGAGTGAAACGTATGTTGGCACACATGAGCAGAGAATGACTTAATTTGAATAACACCCCCCCCCCACACACACACACACACACACACATATTTTACAAGCTCACAAAATCACATTCATATATTCTATGCAAATGTTTTTCAGATATATGATCCTGGGGGAAGAACAAACACACTATCAATACTTAATGGATGCAAAACCAAGGCTACACACTGATCAATGTGGAACCCTGTCAATCATGCACCAAAGACTTTCAAGTATTTTCTGACATTTTAACACCATCTTTCCAGACAAAGTGCAACGTTTAAGTGTTCAACTTTGAATATATGCAGACAAAATCATCCCTTTGCCCTCTCTCTGCTGTCTACCAAACACTTATTTTGCCTTGTGTATGGTTGTGTATATAAAATTTAGTTCATTGGCATGCGAAGGTTGATGTGGACATCTCTATGCATAGTGTAACTGCTGCGTGTGACAGGTAAGAGTGAGCAATTGTTGTGGTTTGAGGGGGAAGTGGGCTACGTGCTCAAAATTAACAAGTCTCAAGCTGCAGACAGTGTGAGCACTTTCTACAAAGCATGACCCTAGGAGTTAAAATATAAAAACCCACTGATAACAATTCAGTCATGTCTCATGGCACAGTGGCATATTTCTTTATTTGCAGCTTTTATATAAGGATACAAAAACATTCTAGCACAAATTTGAAGTATTGACAATTAATTGCACTACTTCAAAAGGCTGAGACAAGTGCCCTCATGCTTGTCTGCACTTCTCGGTGCTGTCAGCTCTCAGAGGAGTGCATATGTCTGTCCAGAGGCTGCGTCTATGGGGTTTGCCTTGTGATGGTATTTACAGTATGAGAAGCCCTCAGCCTTAATTGACATGGTCAGTGATGGAGTTTCCAGTGGGAGCCCATCTGACAGGGCCTCTCGCTGATAATTGCCTGCAAAGACGGGAGGACGGACAGACTTACCTCCACCAAGTATTTCTGGAAGTAAATCTTGATTTGTTGTTTTTTTTTTTTTAATTTAAGATAAAATTCTCCAATGCAGAACAAACCCCTGTATATGTTTGCACGTTGACAGCTACAACTAGTGAAATGGCTTTTTTAAAAATCATATTAAATTATATCACTTGCAACAAGCATGCACTTCACTACACCCGTAGAATCAAAGCTGAGGGATATAAGGAACATAAGTTATATGTTGCAAATGGGAATTTAGCTTCCAGCTGAATGTCTAAACCAGACTAGGCACATCATCAGCATACAAAAGCCTGGTTATTTGAAGTTATTCATGAACATGACCAATGCTCAAGCATTACCTTATATTAGTAAATCAATAAATAATTATGAGTAAGATAACGTAAAGAAAGTACATCTTGTTATTGAATTGGTGCTTGTTTCCTTCAAGGCAACAGCATGTTCCCATGGCCACCAGATCAGTTGAGCACACATTTTGAAGCTTTTGGGGTTGCAGATGTTGCTGCATGTTTAATCATCACATGGGTCTTAACCTTACAGTCTAATCCCGGTGGCTGATGCGCATCTGTTGGCCATGCACTCAGAGGAAGCGCATCTTAGTGGGGCTGCTTGACGTCACATTTATTGATGTCACCTCCTTATATCTGCATTCCTTGTCCATATTTTACATTTACATGCATGCTTTTCCAGTTAGCTGATTGATCCCAATGTTGGCTGGTTGCACCTCTTCTTTTTACACAATATCATAATGAGCGGGAATGGACTCTCACAGACACGCTTTAAGGTCTTCATTTGCCCATAAAGCATCACTATAAAGTATCAATAAGGATATTTATATTGCAATCAACATGTCATAGGAAGCAAGGACTCTACATTTCTGTTGAAAATACACTATTGAGCTGCAACTGCAGCATTCCCTTGGAAGATCCTCCAGAGCCTTGTGTGTCTTTTATGTTATTCTTTTTCAAAATATTTTGTCACAAAGTAAATAGATTCTTTCTGAGTCTTTCTCTAGTACTTCAGTTCTTCTGTGCTTGAAGCAAAATGTGACGTTTCTGCAGCTTTATTCCCCCCTCAAGACAATGAATGACCCACTTTCCTTCAACCTGGGCACATTCAGAACAGAATTAAGAATTCTCAATGAGAATATTAGAATTGGGAACAGTGAGCAATTTATAATGTGTTAAAAATAATTTTCCAGACTGTCACCCATATCTTTTGGAACTGCTTATGCTGGACTGTGTAATACAAGACAGACAACATTTAATATTTTGTTCAGCAAGGTTCATAAAAGAAGGCCATCCAAACATGCAGATGAAGAGAATGAGGTAAATAATAAGCAGTACTTATCTAACACAAAAAACAGGCCAGAACAGTGATGCAGTGTCAAGGGTCCCAGGTATACCCCAAGTCCTCACTCCAACTTTACCTTGAAAGGTATGAATATTGATTTTTGTTTCCCTCTGCAGGTGATTCTGATGCTGACCAAACTCTTTGACTTCAACCTCAACAGTGTGACAGAGAGTTCATTGTGGAGGTGAGTTTTGTACTGCACATGTTCATAACATTGTACTGTACATACTGATCTGTGTAGGCTGGTGTCTTTGGGTGTTTAGACTGCCCTCTGCAACATGACTGTGCTTCGAGGCATGAAGTTTTGCAAACAGAAATGGTGGGAGTAGTAGAATTTTTCAGGAAGAATAAAAAGTTAATACAAACACGAGCTCAAAGATTCCTTTTTGGAGGATTATCTTTTTTGTTCCTAACCTGCACATTTGGTCAGATAAATTTGCATCCATATGAAACTGATTCTCAAGTACCGGTGGTTCTTGTATGGATATAAATTCAATTTGACATACATTTCTGGGTGAAGGGCACCACAGTAGACCACAATTACCATTTAGGTGGTAATTGCAGCCCTGGCGTGAATCATGGCCCCATGGTGAGAGTGTTCTTCCTCCAAGGGCAGAAAATGATGTCTAGGGAACCGGTGAATTTCCTGATGATGATGGCATTGGCTCAATAATGAGATAAATGTTGATGG
The DNA here is from genome assembly GCA_911728415.1 of Lagocephalus sceleratus. Lineage (NCBI taxonomy): Eukaryota > Metazoa > Chordata > Actinopteri > Tetraodontiformes > Tetraodontidae > Lagocephalus > Lagocephalus sceleratus. Next base: position 5,299,774 of record CAJVRN010000232.1, on the reverse strand, counting down.
TTTCTGATGGATGATACTGGATTCATCAAGTATCACAAAGGTTTCACCCACCAAAATAACCAGATCCCAATAATACATTTATGAAATGCACGTCATTTATCAGAAGAGGCAGCAAATGAGATGAAAATCACCTGTGTGCCACCGAGACAGTAGATGTTAAGCTCCAACATACCAGCATAGAACGGCTTTTTTGAAAGTAAAGCAGCAAGAAGACAACACTGCAGTTTCATCCTATTAGACAAAATATTCTATGGTGCTTGCAGTTCCTGTTCCTTTATTTTTAAATCCATATGGCTCTTGGACTGAGCTTCAAGCTTTAAAAAAAGCCTGAATAGATGCCTCAGGCTAATGTGTTTTGAATTTATATATATAAATATTTAAAACCATATTGAAAATTTGTCAAAAACTTGATCTAACCACAAATCTAATGGAATAAAAAGTATGTATGAACATTCAGCATATATTGATAGAAATCAAACTGATGCTATATCAAATGTGGATTTGTGTACTTGTTGCCGAAAGTCTAAACACCATTTAATGCTTCAACACCATCAACTATTTATGCACTGGCATAAATAGTCAGTTTATGCCAGTGCATAAATTGAGCAACTTGTCAGCTTTTATAACATTCGTAGCATTGTTTAAATACATTTGAACATCTTTTCTGATCATTGTGTGATACACACATAGCCATACCCTCTGACTATGTGTTCAATTACAGCAGCTCTAATCTCCACTGAAAGCTCATAATGAAGTGGCCTCCGCTCTGCTATGCTGAACACAAATTGAACATAAAAAAACATATAATTACGTCACTTTTTTTCTTCTGTTGTAATGAATTCTCATTGGGGGCTTGTATTATAATTTGAATTGATGAAGTTCTTATCAAACCTCTCTCATTGAATTTCAGGTCAACTGACTACGGAGGAACATACCAGAAGCTGAATGACAAGATAGGCACAAAGACCATTCTTAGCTACTTGTATGTGAGCCCCAACAACAAGAGAAAGGTTTGTCTCTTTGGTTGTTCTTTGGTGACATCGCTCTCTGGTTGTCACTATCTGCAGTGTTAACTTTGATCAAGTTGTGCTAATTTATATTAATGTGAAAATAACTTACATTTCTAACATAATAGCTTGTTTGAAATAATTTTCATTCAAGGGTCCTGGCTACACTCCTATTTAAAAGGTTTGTGATGGCAGGACGAATATATGTCATGTGACCAGTCAATGCACTTGACATGACACAAGCATTATGATTAACATGTGCAATATCCAAATCCAACTTTATTTGTTACTTACTATAACACTTCCAGATGAGACCTACAAACCATATGAGCCCATGCTTCCCGAGTGTGAAACCAAGCGGGAGCAAAAAAAATGGACCTCTAAGGACAGAGGATGACTCAGTCACCTATGGAGGGTCCTGTTATATAAATATGATATAAACCAGGGTTATGCAGGGTTATGCTCCTGATGTCCACCTACTGGTTCAAACAGGAAATTACGATCTCCTGGTCCATTTAAAGGAAGTAAAAAGCAGTAAAATCCAGAAGTTAAAAAAACAAAACAACAAAGTACTATAGTACTATAGTAAATGTGTGACAATGATACTGAAAAGTGTGATTATGTTCATGCTGGAAAATAAAGTCCATATATTACAATGCTAATTAATCTAAAATATGTATTATTATTCAATGTAAAAAATGTTTTACTCAACCCTTTAATCAACCCTTCTAAGGTCTGTGTCTCTATCACAGTCTGTTTCTTGGTTTCTATTGTTATTTCAGTTAATCCCATGTTTTGTCCTGTCCTCCATGTCTGTATTAACTCTAAATACCCTTATGCATCTCATCTGTCTCTAATTGTTTCCTCCCCATCTTGTGTATTTAAACAGTGCCAAACTTGTCTTTTTCAAAGTGCCCAATGCTTCCCTTGTGCTTGGATGATAATGCGTTGGGCTTTTCCTGCATGGATTTCTGATCTGATTCTTCGAGCTTGTGACTCTGCAACAAGCTGGACCGCAACTCATTGTCTTTGTTTGTTGAGACTTCAAGCAGCGAAAGAGGAGAGAGGGAGTGAAGGGGCTGGCTAAAATATGTCAAGGTGACAGGAGCCTTTTGGTTTATGCCCTGTCGGCAGAGTGGGTGGAAGCAGTCGGAGGTTGTCAGAGAAGGTTAAGGATCCATCTCATCACGGTGGATCTCCCCAACGACCCGGATTCTCTCATCGCCTTGTCTTTTAGGATTGACTAACACTTAATGGAACAACGCTGTCCAGTTCCCTCTCAAAGGGAGGAGCATTCACCTCGTCAGCGTTCCCTTTCAAAGCTCCCTGTACACCATCTGATTTTATGCCCAAGGTCACGGAGGAGCCTGCGCTCTGAGGTCAAACCCAGCTCTCAGCACAGGAGGGACCTTGTGGGCCCACCCATGGCTGCTGCCCTTACTGAGGCCAGTCCTGCCACTTTTTGACTCTTTGCTGAGTAGATCCATCCTGTTGGTCAGTCTGTCCTATCTCTCACCATCAGTTGTTCTGGTTGTGTTGGACTCGACTGGGATTATCAGTTTCTGGCCTGTTTCCACGTTGAGCCTGTCCCATCACACAATGTTGGGATCTACATGTGTATGTTTACCTATCTGCCCTTCCCTTCCCTGTCTTAAACCTAATCTTCATGTAGCTCTCCTGCATCCAAATGTTCCGCTCCTCTTTTCATGTATTTAAATCAGCTTCTCCTTCCCTTCTGTCCCTGATTTCAGTCCTGCCAAACTGGTTCTGACACACATAACCTGAATGCCTTTTTTCTCACTGATAATTGACATTTAGTTGCAACTCATCCAGACGAGTCATCTATCCTTTTTCACAGTATAATGGAAAACAGTTTAATATTAGTTTTATTTGAGAAAAACACTGTCCAACGGACATGGTAAACTGGTAAATGATGTGTTCACAAAGAGCAGGTGAAACATGTCCTAACTATATGATATCATCGAGTTAATCTATAAATTAAGTCCAGTGCTGCTGTGCTCTCAGAATTTCTTCCAATAATTCAATACAATTTTGTTTCTTTAAAATATATAATTTACATAATCTACATAAATAATTGATGCACTGGGAATGCTGCATACTGCAGTGCCACCTTAATTGATTTCATAAAACTTATGGCAAAATAACACTAATTTACTATTACTATGTAAATAAATTATTGTTCTGTTGTGTTAAATACTGAAATCTCAAATTTTAATGAGACCTTTAAAACGGTTTGTATTTGCTCTTGTTTCTAATACCAAACAACAAATTTGTATCACAATGGAGGTGTTTTGATAAATACATACCTTTTTTAAAGTATTTTATAAGTATTTCACAGCTTTCTATCTATTCTGAAAATACTATTTTGAAAAGGTCAATGAAGATTTTTTTTTCCTTTCCTTTTTTTTTAAATGTCACTCAAATCTAACAATCTAATCTATCAACATTATTTGAGGTTCCAAAGTGGTTTTCTCTGTCAACTGGACTGGGTTTCTTCTCTTGAAGACGTTTCGCCTTCTATCCAGAAGGCTTCTTCACTTCTGGAAACGCTGGGGAGAGAGCTTGAAAATATACTCCCCAGCGTTTCCAGAACTGAAGAAGCCTTCTGGATAGAAGGCGAAACATCTTCAAGAGAAGAAACCCAGTCCAGTTGACAGAGAAAACCACTTTGGATACGATCACCGGATGACTGAGAATCTACACAGACATTATTTGAGGTTGTAGTATTACTAACCAAATTAAATACAAAACATTTATGAACATGTGCACTTAATTCTAAACTCACACATGCTTGCTGGTGGCGAAGGTTACAGAAGAGAATGCAGGTTCATCTGCTGTTACCCCCCCCGGCATGGCGCCATGTGAGCGCTGCTGGCGGCAGACAAAAGCTCCTCTCTTCAGGCTCTAGTGGAAGTAAATCAGGCCTCTGTGGCTGTAGGGGGCAGAGAGAGTAAAGCATCAGTGGGTGGAGAATGTGGTGACACAAGCTGCACAGAAAGCAAACGAGAGACAAATGAACCTCTCCAGAGGAGGCTGGAGGGAAGTAATTATATTGGTTTTCAAATCGTGGCTTCAGACCTACGTATCATCGCCTTGGAAGAAATTATAATTTAAGGTTTAGGACAGAGCTGTCCTAAACTCTGCAATTAGTGTAAAACATTTAAAATGGTGAATGATGATGTTTCAAAAGAACACCATAACTTCTACATGGCAGTACTCTACAAATGGGTGATGTTAGACAACAAAATTATTTGTATAGCTGAATTTTGTGACTTTTTCTCTGCTCAACCAGGGTTTGCTTTAAGGAATAAGTGCCATTTGACGTTAATGCATTAAAATAAACCATCCCAGTGGGCTGGCCTTCTGTGTATGTGTGCGCTATCATATTTTTGCATAGCGCCTTTCAAAAACAATTACAGCCTTGTGTGGCTCAGTAGAGAACGCCAGACAGGTGGGTGGAATGTGAATTCGCCACCGATGAGATCTCTCCAACTGTCAAGCTTCAAAGACTTTTGTTTATTGAAGTTCAAAGTTAAAAGCAAACTGGAATATTTCATATCGTAAAATCTTAACATGATTCACAAACAATCTGCATGTCCACTGAGGAACAGAATCATGCAAAAAAAGAAAGTCATACTCATGCATAAATGCAGATTATGCAGATTATGCTGATGTGTTTCGCTGCAGCAGAGAGCGGCTTTACAACAAAGATGGTCTTTATACATTCATGAGGAATTAGAGAAACAAAACGTCTTAATAACAGTTACAGAGCACTGCTCACCTCAGATATAATTTGCTTTTGGCTTTTTGACACAAACAGTATAATATCAAGCTTTAATAATAGCCTTTTTTGGTGTACTTTGGGGAAATTTCAGTGTTTCCACAGCAAATTACAAGAACAGCAGGCGAAGAAGAAGAAAAGTTAAAAATATTCAAGACAAATAAAAATATATAAAAATATATGCCAATCAATATAACATCTAATCAAGTTAAATATTAAAATAAACTTAAATAGAACAGATGAATGCTATAACATTATTTACAGTATTTATAATACAGCTAAGGTATAGAGTACATTGCACTTGATTGAACTGCAGTACATACACTTAATTATTCCAGGTTCACTTTATTTATCCTAGCAATGACAAAGGGGTCATTGCTAAACACTGCTCAAGTTCATGATTTAGATAATGTAACTGGTAAAGAGGTCAGTGTTGCTACAGAACAGAACGCTACCAAACTGTTTTGTTTTGGGTTTTTTGGACACCCATTATGGCAAATATCTGAATAATCCCCCATTGTCTGTTGGCAAGAGTGTCAGTCACGCACATGTGGCACTGCCACGCAGGAGTATCTAACAGCTGATGGTTTCATTTGAGGTGGTGGTGATAATGGTGGATGGATGCAACATCTGTCTGCCCTCCGGCACACTCTCAAAATGGCTGTGATGTGTGATGTGAGAGGCGAGCACCCTGGAGCCTGTAGAAAGACATAGTGGCAGAAGAGAGAGACGGCATGATAGACTCAAATCCAGATGGATAGAGGAATGGAGACAGAATGACAGAAAAATAGATAAAGACTGACAGACAGGTTTAAATGTTGGTTAAATTGGAAAAAAAGGACTGTTGGTACTACCCTGAGAGGAAAAAGTTGGGATGTTGTGTAAAATACAAAAAAAATAAAGAAATAATAACCACCCCAGAATGCACTAATTTGCAAGTCTAAACTTAGTTATTATTCCCCATAGAACAGTGGTGCCCACAATTCTTCAGCCAAAGAACTATTAAAATTCACAACTGCATGAACCCATATGGCACAATAAATGTCCAATGTCCATACATTTTTGGTTATTACCTTACTACTCTGATGACCTGTACTGAATGGAATCAACCAGTTGTATTGCCTGGACAGTAGCTGCTGGTAGCCAGCCTCAGGCAGGCTTCCAAATGACCATAAAGTCATGGTATTTTATGGAAGGGTGTAAGGGGCACCCATGAGAGAAAAAAAAGGAGAAGAGGTAGATTATTTTTTCATCATGAGAAAAAAGTTGAGTTTCCCAAGCTTTCACTGGACGTGATGAAATAGTTTGCTATCACTCCATCCACATGACATAGTTGCTAAAACCATCAATACAGCCATTAATGGTGATGCTGTGTGACCATATGCCACAGCAGGTTGGGACCTTTGTTATGATCTCCACACCCTTGGGTACACAGAAGTTTAAATTAAATATCATATTGTATCTTGTGATACAACATATCCCCTCTGATCTGCGTGCAGATGCAGCCTTTGATAGCCTTGCGTTTATCCATTAACTGCTATTTCAGCTTGCACGAGTGAGGCCGCCTCTTCCAAGCTTGTGTGCTTTATTCTTTGTAACAGTCAGTTTCTGGCAGCCTCCTCAAAGTCCCAACACTGATGAATGCATTGTGTTTGTAAGCGAAAAGAGAAAGTATTTCTTTGTTACTAGAGTCAAGTGCAAAGTGTATTTTCAACAGTTCATCGAAATGCCTGTACTACATTTTGTAGAAGCAATGACACGCACTGGTTGTTGTAGTCTCAACAGGTTGACCTTTTTCGTGACATTTCAAGTTTTTTTCTCAAAGTGCATAATGAAAAAAACAATTTTATTACCTCTTTTTTTGCTTCAAGACTGGGCTTAATGCCCTTACACCTTTGTGATGGTGGATCATTCCAGCTTGTCATGCGGACTTGCACTTGACAATTTTCGCATCAGTCCAGACGGTGGGTGGTGACTTGACCTTGGGGGTCACCATGTTTAGCTGAAGGTGCTTCTCATGCAAGTCGGTCCACCAGGTTCCCTCCACCCTCACATTGATTCTCCACACATGGCTGCCCGTCTGAGAATTTCTGCAGATGACACAACTCAGTGCTGAAAGTCAGAAGTGTGGGTGGTGAATATAAGCGTATATCCTTATTGACCATTACAGAGGACATTGTCAGTAGCTACTAACTATATGCAAAAGTCAAAAAAATTGCCAATTTGTAGTTCAGAAACATCTTACTGTCCACATTGTACCACCCTCCATCCTGGAATTTATGGCCACACAATTTCATTAGGTAGTACACATCTTATAATATAATATAATATAATATAATATAATATAATATAATATAATATAATTTATAACAGTTAATGTAAAATCCTGTTAAATCAAATCTTCCACAATCTGCACAACACTGAAACATTACTTAGTGGGTGGAGGGTTTGACATTAACAAGTGATGTTATGACCTTTGCAGTTGTAGCACGTCTTTATAACTGACATTTGAACCTCTTGTGAATACTTCACTCTCCCGTGGCTTGACCTGCTCCCGTTTACTCTTTATCTTCATTTAGAAGACTCGTTACATCCAACATTTAGCCTTTCCTCCTTTGTATTCATGTTGTCCATAGTTGATGGTGGGGCCATATATTGATTCATCAAAACAAAACAAACTATAAAAAAATGCATCCATTTTCTGTCCATCCAACTGTCTTTTAGCCCCTTATCTGGGTCCAGGTTTCTGGGGTTGTAGCTTTAACAAGGAAGCCCAGACTCTCCTCTCCCCTTTCACCTCCACTCGCTCCTCCGGGGTAATCCCAAGGTGTTCCCAGGCCTGCCGTGAGATACAATCTCTCATCTCTCCAGCATGACCTAGGTCTTCTCCCTGATGGACACACCTGAAACATCTCTCCAGGGAGGTGTCTGCGAGACATCCTGGTCAGATGCCATAACCACCTCAGGTGACTCCTCGTGCAGAGGAGCAGCGGCTCTTCTTTGAGCTCCTCTTGACTGTCTGTGCTCCTCACCCTATCTCTAAGGCTGATACCAGTCACCCTAGGAAGGGAACTCTGCGCTGGTAAACAGAGAGCCTTGACTCAGCGTTGTCTTCACCACATCAGGCCGACTCAGCAGCACTGCAGACGCTGCCCTGATCCGTCTGTCAATCTTCTGCCCCATACTTCCCTCACTTGTTAACAGGATCCTGAGATACTTCAACGGGGCAGTAACCTATCCATTCAGGAGTACGCCAGAGCAGGAAATCCACCGTTTTGCGGACCGTGATCTCAGATTTAGGGGTGCTGATTTTCATCCGAACCACTTCATGCTCTGCTGTGCACAGTGATGGATGAGGCTAAACAACAACATTATGGAAAAAAAACGAGACAAAATCTTTAGGTCCCCAAACTTGACCCTTGATCCAGTTGTTCGTTAAAATTCTGTCTACTTCTTCAGTTCAGTTAGACATTTGGGCCCCCAAAGTTAGAAATATATGAGGCTTATTTCATTAATGATGAGGGCAATTTCACAGCTTCTGTTAATAATGCACCTCAAAATATAGAAAAAAAAACAAAACAAAAAAAAACAGTGGAGAAACACATACAGATTCTTCACTTAAGCAATGAAAATACACACGTTTGTGTTTTACCTAACTTTTTGAACTTTATTTATTGATGGGAAGCATATGAACATTCATGCAGCCCACCACCGGATGAGAATCCATATCTTGGTTTAATTATGACAAGCTGCCGTCTGTGTCTGCATGTCAAGTTATGTCTCCCAATGCTCTGAAGACATTCATTATTTGGTAGAGATTTTTGGTTTAAAATCTTTTTTTTTTTCTCAGCTTCTGTTTTAAATGTGTTTTTTTTTTCAATCTCTTTACATTTGCGGTGATTTCTCATATGTTTGCCATCTGCAGATCATGCTGTTAACAGATCCTGAAGTGGAGAGCAGCCTGCTCATCAGTTCTGATGAAGGAGCAACGTTCCAAAAGTATCGGCTGAACTTTTACATCCTTAGCCTCCTTTTCCATCCTGAGCAGGAGGACTGGATTCTGGCCTACAGCCATGATCAGAAGGTTAGAGGACAGGCGAGGCTGGTTCAGTGTTAAAAAGTGTGAAGAGAATATTGTTGTGCCACAATAGAAAAAGTAATGGATTTGGCTTAAACTGTATTTAGGCCACAACTTCATAACATTTTCTGGTGTTCATTTGATCCTAAAGATCATCCTCTTGCATTATCTCGGAACACTTTATTTGTTTGAATGCAACAGAACCACTGTGTTATTTTCTAAACTGCTTTTTTAAGATCATAGTTATGAAAATAGTTAAATTAAGTTGTTGATTTTAAGAAACAAACCAAATGTGGAAGGGTGACTTTATATTTCTGTGGATCACTAGTGTTCACTAGTCCTCATGTTTGGACTTCTCTAAAGAGCCTTTTTGATTGTTGGAGGAATGCAGTTTTTTCTTACTGTTGCCTGGTTGTCTGACAACAGCTCTACAGCTCCGTGGAGTTTGGGAGGAGATGGCAACTGGTGCATGAGAAAGTGGCTCCCAATCGCTTCTACTGGTAAGAACAAAGATGAGAGTAGTGGTGAAATGTATCAAATGTCATGATTTTACCTTTCTTTGGTCAAATTCACAAAAAGCAGTCACTGGTGTAGATTGTGTAGATTGACAACAACTGTGTATGTGTGTGTGTGTGTATACAGTCACACATGCCTATATATACATATATATATATATATACACATGCCTATATATCTTATATATCTTATATCTTCTCCATACCTTCTCCATAAAGTCCAGAGCCGATGAGTGAGAAAGCTTGTTAAAGTTTTTTATTATTCATGTATACGACGCGCTTAATCATCCGCTGCAGCAGACATTATACATTCTGACAAACCACAGCCTTTTGAAGCTCTTCTTTTTGACTGCTGTTGCCCTTTGATATGAAATAATGATATAGCTCTCATTTTAGGGGCTTTTTAACCCTTTATTTTGCGATCTCTACAGCTAGCAGTCACGTGGTGCTGTCTGAACTTTAGCCTTCCTTTCATTTGAGTGGTTCCCGCAGAGGTCCCTCGGTTTTATGTAGACTAGATGTTGTCCATACAGTAGCATGAAACAAGAACGTTTGCTGTAAAATGTTGTAACAAGCTGTGAAGCCAGAAGGGGAAGGATACTGCAGAAGCTGTAAGAGATCTATTTTGGGAAAAACACTTCACTAGTTGGGGAGGAAGCTCGGTAACGAGGCTTCAGTGGGAGCTTCTTCCTGCTATGCGTGTGGCCACAAAATGTAAAGATGAAGAGTCGGTTTCATCCGCCTAAACAGGCTGTCACACAACAATGCAAAATGTGATGCATTTTTGTACAATCAACTTGGAAGCTGGGATGTGTAGGCACAACTTTAATGCTATTATTTTAGTTTTGGGACACAAGTGTTACGAGTGTTGTGATTATTTGGCACCACACAGGAGAAAGCCTCTATTGTTACTGGTGCTTAGCCTCAAAGATCATAATGCAAATACCTTGACTTACAGTCCCCTTAAAGAGTGTAATGTAACTGCACTCTACAGTAAACTCATTATTGTTCTAATTATGATCACTGTAACCAGAAAATATGAGCCTAGCACACGAAGAAATGAGAACAACTTCTAGTGGCATGCTGACATTTTAAGAGCCCTTCAAGTGTAAAATTGAAATGAGACACAACACAAACGACTTTAAAAAGTACTTTGTCGACAGTAAAAGTCTGAGGACACAACTGAAGCAGTTTGATCTTAATATGGGCTAAAGAGAAGTGATTATTAGATTTGCAGTCACAAAAAAAGACATACATTTTAATGCTGTGTTATTCTTTTAGAGTTTTCAGTGTAAATGAGATCTTTTTGGATAAGTAGGCCATCTGGTTTGCAGTTCTGCTTTATAAGAAAAATCCACTTTACACCACTGATGTTTTGGTGAGAAACCTCGGTGATTGCTGAAGCCTTAATGGTCTGTCCACCCATCTCGTACAGACATGATTCAGCTCTTTTTCTATCTTTGCTCATTAATTAATTAATTAATTAATTAATTAATTAATTCATTCATTTGTTCTCTCCCTGTGTCTCACTCCACTTCTAGCTCACTTCCCTGTCAATGCTAGCCTATCTATCAACCAGATTTAAGTTTATTAAAATCTATATGATTATTAAAACATGCTATAACAGCCTCTAGAGACATAATATAATAAGTTATACTATTATAAAATATAACTGAAAGAAGTCCCTGAGTCATCTGAGGCCTCTCATTCTTCTGGGTCTCTTCACTGAACCTCCTTTCTTTCTGAGTAACAGAGACATTTTGCTTGGAGATGTGCAGTTGACTTTGTATAAATTATCTCTCACGTTTTCCTGCCATTCTTTATTTTTCTGTTCTTTTCTGTTTTTTTTTTTTTTTTTTTTACCACTGCTCTTGTTTGGGTACAGTCGTCCATCAGTCGCCTCTCTGAAATTAACATTGTGGGAGTATCTTAGCAACACTGACAGAACATTCTATTGGTCAAGAGAAAGGCATACATGGTAGCAACAGTGACACAGCAACATAACGGTATCTCATTGTTCAGTGACAAGCTCATTCAAGACAGGTAGCAGGAGCAGACAGAACTGCCCTGTTTCATTATAATGAATGAATAAAAAAAAAAAAAACACCGAAAATGGATTTTCAAAAATACAGAACAAAGTGCGTCCCTACATCAGGACAATATGGGACACATCTTTTAGTGACCAAATATGGGCCAATTCTGTATTTTACAGGGCCCTACCTCTGATACCCCCCCCGGCCTTGTTAATACATATTTAATGCTGAAATTATTAGATGCTTTCCATCTCTGGACATTTCTTCTGTTTCAATGCCTCTCCTCATTTGTATTCAGGGTCAATCTTCAATTTGTACTTGTTTTTCCAATGAACTGTGAACCGCTTTATACACTGAAGACAAAGAGTTAGTAAATTCTTTCACCAATTCATATTTAATTTATTTAGCATTTGATTACCTGTTCAGTTGTACCTTCAGTACAAATGTATCATAAAGGACACAGATGTGACTGCAGCTCAGGCACACATCTGGCATCAGGCTAGACATCTATCTTGGGACAAGTATAATGGCGACTACCTAAAAAAAAACCTTGTATGCTTTTCAGGTCAAAAATGGGTTTGGACAAAGAGCCTGGCTTAATTCACCTGGAAACCAGTGTCTCTGAAGGACGTAAGTACTTGAATTTAGAGTTGAGGGTTCCATTTTTTTGGATGTCGATACAGATGAGCACAATGTTGGAGAGAAATTGGATAAATTTGGTGGACAGTTTTGATGAAGGGTAACGTGCAGGAAAAGGGAAACAGGATCTGTTAATTTACAAAATTCCCCGTAGAACTTCCTGGTAGACAGCTGCATGAACTTTGGTCTTACTAAAGGCAGGTACGAGGCCCCTGATGTCATCTGGGTCAGAAGTGGTTTGACGCGAGGAATGCGCTTGACTCCAGCCTTCACTCCTTGTGAAGCTCCCCCTTCATGTTACTTTGTGCTTCCTTAGCAGCAACCTTCTATGACTTACTTTGTGGAGAATGTCAATGGCTGTGTCAGTTGAACTATCAAGTCAGCAGTTTTTTTTGTCATGATCCTGTAGCTGACAGAATCAGACTGATAAACCTTGTTGCATCTCAGGATTTTTTTTTTCCTGGTGATTCGAATAAATTTGATATCTAATGTGTGATGTGAGAAGTTTCTTTATTCCTTTCAGTAGCTGTAGACAATTTAATCACTACTGATTAAATATTCTATGGGAGCAGAGACTGATACGATAAAACATGGAGCAGGTCTTCTATCTAGTGTTACATTTGAAGGCAGCAAATAGCTTGTGTAGCCTTTTTTGATTCTCTAGTGCTACAACTGATGCCATGGTTTGATCCGTGAGTCGATGTGTGTGTGTGTCTTTCTGGGAGCAGAGGCATTGTATATAACCTGCAAGCTGCAAAACTGCACAGACGCCAACAAGGCCAAACCATTCCCTGGCTACATCGACCCCAATTCTCTGGTGGTGCAAGATGAGTATGTATTTGTGCAGGTATGTAACTGTCTTCTTTGCTCACTGAAAATCACTGTGAAAAAAAGTTACTCTTATTGCAAAAGTGTTTTTTTTTTTTTAACTATTTCATCAATTTCATTTCTTATTAACGTAAGGTGTCAACAGCGGGGAAACCAATCTACTATGTGTCTGCTAAAAGAGATGTCTTCACACCCTTGAAGCTTCCCAAATACACCCTACCAAAGGTATATATTTAAAAACCATAGTAATTAAATGAAATATTTCAGAATGAAGGATTTCATTAACAATGAATTGAATGTGAAAACTAGTCAGTTTCAATATGACTCAAAATTGACACATTTAAAGGAGATGTATTATGCAAAACTCACATTTTCAGTGCTTTAGTACATGTATTTGCATATGTGGAGTGCCTCCTCACCTCCCTAAGTGTCAGTTTCAACGAGCAGTTCAATGTTTTGTAAGCTGCTGGGGTCAGGAAATGTGTCTCAACACGATCGGTTTGAATTTTCCACCCTCGCACTGGGCATCTCCTCCCATACACTCACATCGATATGTGCAAGGTTGGCGGAGCAAATACTGTTTATGGGTGGAGCTCACAGTAGCTGTGAAACTGGTGCATTTAGAGTCCAACTGTTCTCAATCCTTTTTTTTTTGTTTGTTTTTTTTGACCAATGCACGCTACTAACATTTCATTTAGACATCAAGGAACCATGTTTACATGCAGAAAAGAAGGATCATGCATCCGATATAAAATTAAATTTACCTCAAATACATTGTGGTCTGCATCTAGGCAGCAAATATACTTGCAGAAATGATAAGGCTGCAGTAAGGTCACTGGCTCTGTGTGACACCCCTTGCCATTTTAAAGGAAATCAAGGACAGCAATAACTGGCATTGTTTCCAGAACTATGATCCCATGCTGCTTCAAGTGGCAATTAAACATGTTATTCAGTCAAGCCCCTCAGCACCTTAATTCGGCTCATTACAAAAGTGTTGACACAGCCAGTGGTAGATTATGCACACAAGATAACAGCATGGCCACAAGTGAATAATTCAGGCCAATCACTATATTAAAGTTCTTTAAAATATACACAAGTGTTCTTATAAAGACAATGACCCAAATATATACTCACACGTTGTGTATACTGTATGGTAATCCCTGCACTGTCGTTACCTTTACTTTTTGGCCAGGACCTTCATGTGATCAGCACGGATGAAAACCGTGTGGTGGCAGCTGTGCAGGAGTGGAACCAAAACGAAACCTATAACCTGTATGTGTCCGACACATCGGGGGTCTATTACACCCTGGCCCTCGAGAACGTGGTGAGCAGCATTGGTCCCGAGGGCAACGTCATGGTGGATCTCTATGAGGTCAGGAAACATCATTATCTACGTCTTATAATTAGGACATGAAATCTGCGCATGTATCGTGTAGTGCCCAAAGTATTTCCTCATTTAACTGTAAAATTCTATCTGGTATTGCGCTGTTATCCAATCACGGTAAACGTGCCACAAATTGAAAGGGATCATTACGCAATTGTAGCTTCCTGTGATTGATCAGAAGTGGTGGCCACTTTTGCAAAATATCAGTGGTACATTTACTGTATATTTAAAGCAAGAACAATAAAAAAGGAGGAAAAGGAATAAGACAACTTAAGTGAGTTATATTAAATCTGCAATCTTCCTAGATAGACTCAGCAATATTGCATTAAAGTCTGCTTAAGTGCGGCCATCCTCAAAGTTTACTGTGAATGTTGATCAATATTTCAGAGCTCAGGGACTGGGATGATGAAATGTATTTGCCTTGTCATTTTGGATAGAAATCATGCTGCAGCAAACCTGCAGCCTTGAGAGCACATTGTGTGAATATGAAGCAGCTTCAAAGCGCTGACATCAATAAGGATATAAAATGGATTGTGCCTTTTAAGAGGCAGCGATTACTTACTTTTTAATGAATAACTGCAGATATCACTCCACCTAATGCACCTAACCCAGAGGGGGGGGGGGAATTGTTAAATACTGATCTTAAGGCTCTACAAGTGAAATATGCAGGTATGAACTCATATCAGTCCCAGAAGGAAGATAAGAAGGACTCAGAAATAATTAGGCTGCTGTCTATGCCACTCATGTTTTTATCTGGTCTCAGTGAGAGAATCAAGTCCATTGATTGGGGTCTTCACCCAAAACATGATATCCTATGGTACACTGCTCCTCCAAGGGAGAATGAAGTTTCTGTCACATATTAAGTGGAGTCTCAGTGCCTCAGCAAGGACTGTTGCTGACTCATTACAGCATCTCTTAGCTGTAAGAAAGTAAGATTCACTTAAGGCACATGTTACTTACTAATAGAACCTGTCTTTTTAAGAAAGGTTGCAAGCATTTTGTCAGGTTGCAAGCAACTTATTGAATTTTGTGTCATACAGGAACTGTGTTATTCATTAACAAACTGGACGTAAAACTCAACTACTTTCTCAAACATGGTTTCATGAAGTTGTGGTACTTGACTCAACCAGGCAGTGGAAAGTGTGTCAGGCAACACGGAAAACTTGAGGAATCCAATTAATTGTTGAATTCTGTCCTAAGCTGAATTAAATGATAAAAGGAGAAGGACCACTTAGTGACAATGGGTCTTCTAAAGATGGAAGGAGATGGAAACAAAGACTGGAGTTTTAAAGTGGCACTATGTGATTTTCAGCATTTTCAGATGCATGACAATAAAACAAATCAATATGTGAAGCTCTAGTGGTGTTATTTCATCCTGGATAGAGAGTGACGTGACACACCGTCTCTGTCTGACATCGAGCTGTTTCTATAATCTGTTTACCAAAACGCACCAGTGGTGCGTGCGTGTTCGTACAGTTCATCTACACCCTCTTCCCCGCCCATGGGAACACCCGCCCCCCCACCACCCTCATAAATAGCAAGAGGTAACCGCCCCACTTTCAAATGAGGTGACAGAAAGCGGAACCAACCGTTCTGCTGAAGTCACCAGGGAGGGGCGGAGTGATGGAAATGAGTGGTGCGCGAGCACCTGGTACTCCAACGCCTCTCTGTTTTTGTAGTCTGTGCTCAACAGTGCTCTCTGGAGGTTGAAAAACAAATGCGAAGCACATTGCACCTTTAATGCTGCAGGCTCCATTGGCTAATGGGTGACTGGTGAGCTGCAGAAGACTCAGCGTCATTACAGCTGTTGAAGACCTCAGAGGTGTGTTAGAGAACATGAGTGAACAAACTGGGTAGTACAGACCCACCTAACAGGTCAGGGATAAGACAAGGTGAAGAATGGAGATGTTTACGGCTGGGTCAGGGTCTAAAAATATATTACCAAGCTTATCTTCTAACATCTTATTGGTGGAATGGATAGTGCTGAGGAGGAGCCAAGAGGCTCATGGGCACCTTAAAGCTGCTGCAGAGGTCTGTTGCTCAGGTGGGAGAAGCTGTCCGTAGAACGTAGCTGTTAGTCAGGCATCCCACAAACGTTGGCCATTGTTGAAAGGAAGCAACAAGTCCCATTTACACTTTGCCACGAGCCACATAGGGGACGGAGCGAACATGTTTACGAAGGCGCTGTGGTCAAATGAAACTAAGATTGAACTTTTTCCTCGGACGTGTGTCAAGGGACCCGATCCAGTCTGACTGGACTGGAGCAAAGATGAACGAATTTGTCTCGGGGGGTTGAATACACGTGCGCTTCAAACATCTTCTGAAAGACTTGTGAAGCAGTCTCGTTAAATCTTTTCTCTGAAGTGCAGTAAACTGCTGTAAAGTACATCAAATGTGTCATATTTAACACATTCTTGCATATCGGCTACACACGTATATTAAATAATATAAAGGGAAGATTAAAAAAAAAGGGCAACACTGTTAATTTCCTCTTGTTTTTATTTACTATCTTATCAGGTAGCTGGGATACAGGGGATGTTCCTTGCCAACAGAAAGCTGGATAACCAAGTGAAGACGTACATCACTTATAACAGAGGCCGAGACTGGAGGTTACTGGAGGCCCCGAGCCAAGACCTGAAAGGCAACAACATCCACTGCGTGCTGGTGAGTGTCTCCCAGCATGCTGCATTCACACTTTTTTTTAATGTGTATGCACTTCCATCATAGCAAAGCCTTGACAGGAAATGAATGATCCATGTACTTGTGGGAATCCTTGCTACGAAAGAACAATGTTTGTCAAAGTGCTCTGAGGCAGCTGCTGTGAAAAGTCAACCATTGTGCAGTCCAGTAAGCTGACCTCTCACTTAAAAAAGTAGAGAAAGTGAAATAATCATAATTATCAGACAGAAAAGCTTCTGTTCAGTTCTCAAATGACCTTGATAGTTGGGGTCCTTTGTAAGGGAATTTATTTGATTGGTGCACAAATAGATGATTAGGAAATTACTAAATACTTATCTGTGGTGCATAGTGTTCAATGTATCTATAGTGACGCTTTTACAAGCCTGATGTGTCCACAGGCCCGCATTAATCTTATTGAAGTTAAGAGGATAACAACTGAAAATTGTGCTGCTCTAAAAGAAATCAAGTAATGAATAAAAATGCCTAAGAATGACATCTCGCCTTAAGTGAAGTCTCTGCTAATAATTCCACTTCAACTCACATCTAAACAATCAAAATAGTTGGTGTTAATGTTGTACAATGCAAAAGAAGAAATATGCCTTTGCTTCCATTTAATTTGTGACTGTTACATTTATCACCAAAGCCCACGTATCAACGTATCAATTACTGTCAGAGAAGAATCATAGTTCAGATTTAATCAGTTATGATTAAGCTTTTTATTAGAGTGCATACACTCTCTGACATGCGTCGTAAGTTATGCTGTCATAACTGAACGACTTGTTGACAGCTTTTTACTAAACTTTAAAATGTTATATATATATATATTCTACAAGCACGCGTCTATGTGAATTTGCTTGTTTTGATCTTGGGGCCCTCTGACTGACTTTGAATGTCTTCTCTGCAGCCATATTGTTCACTGCATCTTCATCTTCATGTGTCTGCAAATCCGTACACATCTGGAAATATTGCCAGCAGGGAGTCAGCTCCGGGGATCATTGTTGCATCAGGTGGGAGAGAGAAAATCTGTTTTGGCTTTCATATTAACAGTCATTCTTTTTTTTTGTGATCTGCATAAATCAGCCCTGCTGTAACTTTCTCTGATCGTTTTTTAATGTTATTTGTGATTTTGGATTTTATTCAATATTCAGGACTTAATACTGAATTCTTTATAAGAAGAAGAGAAGAAGAGAGAATTTTCTTCTTTCTGTTAATGGAAATGCTTTATGGATTTCCATTTTTCCAATCACATGAAGAAAAAATATATCAGATTACAGTGCTGAAAGTTAAGGTCAATCTTCCTGACTCAACAAAAAGGAAGAGACTGGGCAAAAATCCATCATGGGAGAGTTCCAAGGCGAAATCCACTGCTCACCAAAAAAAAAAGCAAACCCACAAAGGCTCTTCTCACTTTTGCCAAAAAATATCCTGATGATCCCCAATACTTTTGGAAGAATCATTCTATAGGCTGACAAGACAAAAGCCGATCTTTTTGGAAGGTGTTTGTCTAGCACAGCATCCCCACTGGTCAGATGAGATGGTCTGGGTCTGCTTTGCTGCTTCAGGAGCTGGACGACTTCCTGTTATTAATGCTCCCGTGAATTCTGACGTCTACCAGAATATCCTGAAGGACAACATCTGGCCAGAAGAGCACTTGGCTTATGCAGCAGCACAATGATCCAAAGCCCACCAGCAAATCCACCTCTGACTGGTTGACCATGAGAAAAAAAAAAAAAAAAAAAGAATCTTTGCACTGAATCAGGCAAAGTTCCCACCAATTGAGATGTTGGTGCATCCATAAACAGGCAGTCCCTGCTTGAAAATGCTCCAATGTAGGTGAACAAAACAATTCTGTGAGGCAGAGTGGGCTAAAATTTGAATATGATCTTTTTTTAATTATGCCTGTTTTAGTATGATCCCTACAACTGAAAGAGAATATAATGTATCCAGATCAGGCCTGATTTACCAAGGGATCATAGAGTGATTTGGAATAATAATCACATTTCCAGTTTATAGGTGCATATATATTTTTTTTAAACATCATGAATAAATCGTTTTGTTGTTGTGCAGGTTCCTGTTTCGAACACTGATTTTCAGTTTGTTTTGTGTCTGTTTTGTGAATGTTGTTTAACCCTGAACCTCCAGGCTGCACGGGCTCCGGACTTAGCAGCACCAACATCACTGTGTTCATCACATCAGACGCAGGAAACACATGGAGACAGGTGAGGTTAGATCAGAACAAACAATATTTTCACCATACACCCCTTTGTCATATGGGCATTTCGATTTTCATTTCAATCCAAATGTGCAATTTATTTTTTACTTAATACAGCCCCGCAGTAAAGTCCTGCAGTATTGGCAGGAAGCCTCACTTCACTAATCCTGGCTGTTTCAATCTATAGGCCTTGTTTTTAATTAAATGCTACGAAAACATAATTATTTGGAAACCGGTGTTACACGTTTTTGCTCTTATGTAGCCTGAGTGGGTGTGCTTACTTATTCTACGATTTACTACATTTTATGCATGTCGCTGCAGAATCAATGTGCTGCCATTTTTGTGCCTGCAGATCTTTAACGAGGAATACGCTGTGCTGTATTTGGACCAAGGAGGAGCCCTCGTTGCTATAAGACACACTCCACTTCCCATCCGACACTTATGGTGAGTCAAAGTAAGACAGCTGCTTGTCAGCTGCTTTTTTTTTTTTTTTTTTGTAAATTAAATAGCATTGACTTAATTTAACTTTTAAATTAAAGTAGTATTCAGTTAATTTAATTTATTTTTAATTAAAGTAGCATTCACTTAATTTAATTTTTAAATTAAAGTAGCATTCACAGTGCAATTTGATCGGTGGCTGGCCCATCGGGGCGCTGTTGCATCACCCTCCCTTATAGAGGGGAAAATGTAAAATATATTTTTTACACATTAAATGTCGTTTTTACCAACTAGTCTGTGTGCCTACATGCAATATTAATGGTATAAACCACATTTCAACCAACTATTCACTCACCAGTGGATCTCCGCAGACATTCTCGAATCGTCTCTGTCCTCGGGTCCTGGTTAATTAGCCAATCGTGTATGGTTGCCAGGGCAAATTAATCAATTTTCAACCAATCGGGGTCACAAAAATTTGAGGACTTGGGGCGCTGAAAGTATTGGCCTCGCTGCAGAAAATGCTGTGAAAACCTTGGTTTAAAAAATAAAAAAAGCTTCAAGGCACTCAGAGGGATGATGACGGGGCAATATCCTGTTAATGTTTGGAAATAAGAATAAATTCATATGTAATATTATTCAAATTATTGTTATTTAACTTAACACAGGTACACAGTCATTTGTGGTCAACTCTTTTATTTTTCCTGAGCTCATATGGTGAATTCACAGCCCCTACTAGGATATTTTTCACCAGCCACCACTCTTGATAACTAAATGCTACTCAGTTAAACCAATCAATAAATAGTTGTACTGCCTAACAGTTGCGTTTGTTCCTAGGTTGAGCTTTGATGAAGGACATTTTTGGAACAAATACAGTTTTACCAACACTCCTCTGTTCGTCGACGGTGTGCTGGGTGAGCCAGGAGAGGAAACTCTCATTATGACGTGAGTAACAAATGTGGACAAAAAAAATAAATATAAAATATTAATAAATATAAAATAAAATACAGGTCAGTAGGAATGGTGCATATGGTAGAAACAGGCATTTGTCCGGACTCTACAGTGGGATAGAAGGTTCCTAGCTTCTTTCTCTGCTGGCTGTAGGCCACAATGAATTTCTGAATTTGTATTTAACAGTTTTGTACCCATTACCTTAAAGCAAGGCAGGGACCACACATAGTTAGTGCCAATGCCTCACAGCAAAAAAGAAGTCATGGGTTCTATTCCCAGCTACGATGGTCTTTTCTATATTGATTTTGTGTGCTCTCTCCTTGTGTGCTCTCCCCTTCTAAATCTTTATACCAGGAAACAAACAAATTTATGCAACAAAAGAGAATTTACTTCCAAAAATTTCAACTGTAACTAGGCAGGAAATCTTTAAGAAGTTTTCTTTTTAGTTCTCATACTTACATGTATTGATGTAGTTAGATCTCTGATTTATTAAGATTCCTTTGGTGCCTTCACATGTATTATTAGAACAGAATTGAGCTGGAATGCGAGCATTTGGTGTGACACAGTACCATTCCGTTCTTGTGGTGGAAATGGAGAATTCCGGGAAGTTATTGAAGGCGGTCCACTGCCATTATATTAAAGTTTCATGAAAGCTGCCATCAGTGATGGAGTGACAGTTGGCTGTGTAGTTAGCGTCACAAGGGAGAGTGATTTCACCCAGCTGGAGAGACACCGATTCAGAAGTGGCTGGGCTGTAAAGAAAAGGCTGGCAGGGTCGCATGGATAGATCATAAACACCGCGCCGCTCGGGCTACCAGACATGCCATTAGTTTTCATAAGGGCATCATGCACTGTTTTCTTTTCAATTTGTACTCATTTTTACAGTAAGCGTCTGTCAAGGTTGGGTGCCTCCGGAGTTAATTGACAAATTGATTGTGATAAATATGTTGTGGCCAGAGAAACACAGCCGTTCAGTTTAGCCAGTGATGGAATATTTATCTTATTAATCTTGTTGGGGTGCGTTCGGTGTGGTTTTTGAACATTTTAAGAAATGTGGATATTGCTTATGATTAAGCACTCTGACAAAAGTAATGAAACTGATTTTATCTTTTGATTTTGACACACGTAGACACAGACACACGCACACGCGCACACACACACACACACACACACACACACACACTGTTGAAAGCACTGCTTTCCACACTCCAGTTTAATATTTTAAGGCTGATGTCATTCACAGGTACTTCACACCAGTAAATCGGCCAACGCACGGCCACTATTCCCGAAAATACTGGACTCGTGAAATGGCTGGATGAAAAAAAAAAACAAAAAAAAAAAACCCTCATTACCAACGAGTCGATTCACTGCTCTTTCCTGGAACCCTCACCTGCAAACTCTTTGGTGAGGTTTTTTTTTTTTGAGCGTTAATTAAAAAAGGTGTCTATTTTCCAGGATTTTCGGCCATGTGAGCCATCGTTCAGAGTGGCAGCTGGTGAAAATAGACTTCAGGTCCATCTTCAACAGGAGGTGCACACAGGCGGATTATCAGACATGGCATCTACACAATCGGGTACGTGTCACATCATTATCAAAAAACAAAGAAAAGAAAATGAAAAAGTCTGGCTTGATACTGACGTATAATTTCATGTGAAAGCCAAATGTAATACAACACTGACTGCAAAAGCCTTTTTTTTTTTTTTTTGCTTTAATTATTACAATAAAACAATAATCAAAGTAAATGTCAGCTCACTGTGAACACTACTCCTTATCAGACATATTGACTAAATATATTGAGCATCCTTTTGCTACACTGAAATCAATCCAAATTATAGACTGCAGAAATTAATATATAAGAGTTAGACAGCACATCTTATTTAAGGTTATATATAATATGGAAATAATTTGCAACACACAGATAAAATAGCAGCGTGTGCATCTATTCATGGCCTGGCTCTGTAATTGCTTTAGACGGCCATATGCTCAGAGCAGGGTAATGATCAAACCACGATGCACAGAGGATGACAGGAGTCCAGAAAAAAAAAAAAAAAAAAAAACAACGAAAAACTAAAAATAACACCACAGTATGTCCTTTAAGTCCAGCGTTCTGATCTAAAAGACGAGCGCAGCGAGGAGAAACTCTGCGTTTGAAGACCACTGGAAAAGTCTTCCCACATTTTCCAAAGCTGCGAGTCTTCTGGTCGCTTCGGGCAACCTCTTTCAGCATCGCACTACTGACACCTAATGCATAAAGATAGAAAATTCTGGTAGCAGAGCGAGAGGAGCAGTTTGGTGGAGGACGCGTTGAAAGGGCTGGATACGTCTTCCCGTTTTTTTTTTTTTTTTTTTATTTCCGTGCTCCATCTGATTTCATATTCACTTCCCATGTATAGCGCTAAAAATGGATCGGTTGCCTTCACCTGCAGCCCCCCTTCTTATTCATACATCTAAATATCAGAAACAAAAACTTCTCAAAAATAGTGCATTCACCGCTCTGACAGCTGGCAGTGGAAGAGCTCAGTGCAACCCGGGCGCAAACCTGTAAATATTCACTCAGCAGGAGTACACAAGGAGCAGGAGCCAGGCAACGGTGCTTTTCATACACAGCCCGACACGGCACACATGGCTGCTCGCATCATCTAAATTATTTATGGTGGCAAGTGAGGAGAGTGTCTATCTCTGTTCTCTGTCTTCGAATTGGGCCCTCAGGGTGAGCCATGCCTCATGGGAGTGAAAAGAATCTACCAGAAACTGAAACCCACATCCAGATGTGTGATGGGGAAAACACACTCGGTGTCAATGATGTCCAGCTCCTGTGAATGCACACAGGCTGACTTTGAATGGTGAGTTCACCCTTGTTTTTCCTTCTTTGCATCTTTCGTCATCACCAATAACCCGCAATTTGCACTAAAGGCAGCGGAGGAGCAGATAAAAGGAGCGGGATATTTTCACATGTTGATGTTTCATGCAGAGTGTTAGACACAGAGCCATGCCTGATATAAATGGACTAATTCTGAGGTTGTGTTTTTAACAGTATTTGAAATATGATTTACAGTTACGAAGAGAGAATGCACACAAAAAGATTTTGGCTTTATCTGAGCTAATTCATCATTTACAATATTTTACAGCAAATTATGAAACATTCTAAGATAAGATTTTATCTGTAACTGTATTTCAGATTGTATTTTTAATATTATTTAAAAGTTAGGATCAGGGTATAATAATATGCCTACTTCATTAATATTGATGTAATATTTGCAGAAAATAATTGTCGCAAAACTAACAGTGATTTTGACACATACACAGACAGGGAAACATATAAACATGATCACTGACACTGGACTATGTTGCTTTTTTACTTCTTCAGCAGCAAATACTGCAGCGTTGTGGGCTTTACATCTCTTGTAGTTATAACTTAAAGTTCTGCTCTTTGCCCTCTTATTTGCCCTTCTGGGATAAATATGTTTTCTTTTTTTTTTTCTCATTCTGAATCAATATTATAAGAGATAACATATATATACGAAAACACAAAATGAGAACATCTATACAGTGTCAGTCACTAGTGTTCAGAATACTGAACGTAAATGTTGGATTTAGGGATCGATGCTAAAGTAGCAAACATGATTGAGTGTGTTTACATAAAAGAGACCGAAAGAGAGAGAGAGGGGTAATTACAAGAGCAATCACAGATAATTTTCCTCTAAATCTTTACAGAAGCATGAATACTCTTTATTTGCACCAATTCGGTCCCTTATCTCCAGGCCTCCTGGGTGAGACAGTTTTTGAAATCAGCACCATCAAACCCACAAATCACAAAACCTAATAGCTTTCATTAGCACTCACTGCAATTTTGTGCCTGTGAGCATGTGCAGTAATTGTAATTTTTCTTCCATTTTGGAGCCATTCTGCCTTTTTTCCATTGGATGACAAATAACTCGTTAGCATCGACTGAAAGATACACAGAACATCGACTGAAAGATACACAGAACAACATCAAAAGGAACAGTTTTACAGCTCGGAAAAGTTATGATATCTTTATATTTTTTTAATAGTGCTTAATATATTTGTATTGCAGTGTTTGTTGTGTCTTATTGGGGAATTGAACATCTGCGGACCTCTTGTTTTTTTCCCCCCATTTTGTTTCCTGCCAGCATTTCCTCTGTAGTTCCTCAGCTGTTTGCTCTTCTCTGCTTGATCATTGCAGTGATTATGGATTTGAGAGACAAACAAATGGCAAATGTGCACCTGCGTTTTGGTTTCACGCGTCATCCATGTCCAGGAGGTGCACCGCAGGAATGACGTTTCTGAACACCACCGGGTGAGCGCAGGCTTGGGGCAGATAAGAGAATTGGCTGCAGGCCCTGAGCAGATGCATTTAAGTCAAATGCTTTGGGTCTCATTAATTAGTTTCTCTGGGACGAGCTTGAACAAAAATCTTGTTTTGCCCCCTTTATGCTGCAAATTTTCACAATTCCACGCTTCTGTTTAAAGAGAATAAACACAAATCGGCGGGATTTGAAGGCACAACTGTCTCCCTAAGTCAATCCCTGAAGTATTTTCGTGAGTGATTTTGTGTTTTTCCGTCCCAGCTACAGAAAAGTAGTCTCTAATAACTGTTCAGCTGGAGTCAGCATGGAGTACACGGCCAAGAGGCAGCAGTGCCAGATTCAAGCGCCCAAAGGTCTTCACCTGGTGACCAGCGAGGGCACATTGACGGCCACCCTTGGCTCCAATGTCACCTTCCTTGTTTTTCTAGAAGAGGTAAGATAATCTTATTGTAACAAAAAAAAAAAAAAAAAAAATCCAAACAACTGTCTGACCTTCATCAACCATCACCAATCATTACGCTCAGAAGGTAGATGTGTCCTTTATGCTCAGCTTAGCTTTTACTGGAGAATCAGTCCCTGTTCTGGGTTTTGTATGTCTTTGTGCCAGTTTCATTTTTCTTTTGATTATTTTTTTCTTGTCTCTTGTGCTCTGCTGAGCCAATCATCATTCAATGCGCGCAAGCCAACTTTGTTGTGGCCTCTGGAATACAATGGGGATTAAACGTAAACTGCTTTTTGATTCACACGTACGCACACGCTATTTTAAAAAATCCCTTCCCGGATGGGGAAGGGGAGCAAGGGGGGGGGGGGCTGGAGCCTATCCCAGCTGCCTTCAGGCGAGAGGCAGAGTACACCCTGGATGAGTCGCCAGCTCATCACTAGGGCCGAGAAACAAAGAGAGGCGATGTTCACGCTCATATTCACACCTACAGTCAATAGAGCCAATAGCCCACCTGACCCCCCCCGTCTGCCCCCGTGTCTTTGGACTTTTGGACTGTGGGAGGAACAGAACCCACAGAGAGGATATACAATCTCCACACAGAAAGGCCCTTGGCCCCTAGGGAGTTCAACGCTGGAATGTTTTTGCTGTGAGGAGGCTAAAAAATAAAAAAATGTACAAAGTGCCTGATTATAACTGTTGACAGTTAACAATCCCCACTAAGGTTTTCTTGAAATATTCAGAATAAAGGCACATTCCAATGCTCCGTTAGATATTGTACAGTGAGATATTTCAAATCAAATCACATTTCAGTCAAACGTTTTTTTGTGTGTGTGTTTGCGCAGGGCGACAGTGCAAGGACAAGCATTACGCTGGACTTCGGAGACGGCCACGCTCTGACCTACTCCAACGTGAGCGCCATCGAGGATGGCATCAAACACGTCTACAGAGCCGTGGGGATCTACCGAGTCACTGCGATAGGGGAGAATAACTTTGGATCGGAAACCGCAACACTGTATCTGCATGTGACCAGTGAGCCGCCGGGCATGCGCACAGACACACAAGTGCATTTTAAAGACGATAATCATTAATTTACCCTCAAATCAAGAGACCTTTTAACTCTCCCTTTTTAATTAACTTCTCAGAGAATACTCCCAAAACACAATCACAGATGCACCCCCCCCCCACACACACACAGTCTTATTCTTTCAAACGGTAGTCTCCTGCTCATTTTTGCTCTGTGATTTATTTGTGTGTGTGAGCAGGCCAGCTCGAGTCCATCCATCTCTCAGCCCCTTTAGTGGCAGTGAGGAACAAGGAAGTGAACTTGACTGCTGTTCTGTGGCCCAACCAAGTGGGAACTGTCACCTATATCTGGTGGATCGGGAATAACACGGAGGTATACTGCGCTCGAGGGTGCCCCAAATCTGCTTAATGTTTTCAGTGGTTGAGTAATTAACTGGAAACTAGCTTTAAACAGCTTAACAGCTGAAAGTCAGTAAAAGTTGTGAGCCAATGTGTTTTATTGCGAACAAACAAATTCCACTGTTGGAGGAAAAAAATGTTTTTTTATGCCTTCGATTGAAATTGAAAGTTCTGCAGAACTCAAATGGAGGTCATTATTTTTTTGTGCTATAAAACTCATAGCATTTTTTAAACATTTCTATCTACAATATTGCCAATTTTAAAATAACTATGAACAGACTGTCGTGTTGCTTTATTTCTGTAACCTTCTGTTACCAGGTCATGAAAGTTAGGTTTAATCAACAACCAGATTGTTCAGGAGATGCATTCTGAAGGATTTAATAATAATAGCTCTCAAATAATTTCTATAAGAGTTTGGAGGGTTTTTTTTGTGTAATGTGCCACTGGGACCTCAGCAATTCATCTATAATAATAATAAACCTCAAAACAAATCAATAAATGTTCATGAGACTTTTAATAAGGTAGACAACGTGTTGTATAAATGTACCGAATGTCCACGTTGTGGACTTGCAGGGTCGTGAGTGAAAGCCCAGCCAGAAGATAGAGCTAAGATTTTGTCGGGATGCACTCATTCTGGATTTTCCTTTGTCTGGTGGTGCACCAACAGCTTGATGCCTTCATAATTATGTTGTAATGTGTTCAGTCAGCGATATTTTGAATGTATAATCTTAATTATTAGCCCGTGTGGGTAATGAACATTTAATGAGCAAATATGGACAGAACAAAATCAGGGGACTCGGTCGGTTCTGACACTGCAACTACAAGAAATTGCTGCTTTAGTCAGTCATACATGAGCGTGCTCGGCTTCATGTATTTGACTGTTTGACAGAAACATTAGCAGAGCGCATGACTGCTGCTCACGCCCTGCCTTTCCTCTCCCCAACAGCCAGTAATCACCCTAGAGGGAAGTTTGGCGTGCACGTTCTCCAGGGAAGGCATCAGCGCGGTCACGGTGCAGGTGTCTGCTGGGAACGCTATTCTGCAGGACAGAAAAAACATCGTCGTCCACGGTGAGCAGACGCCGAGGTCCCGTCTCCAGCGGGACTCCGTCACACTGTTAACTCGCACACAAGCGATTCCGCCACAAGGAGGAGATGTCGTTTTTTTTTGTTTTTTTTTTAAGTTTTTCTGCTCAAGCTGCCAGGACATCACAGGACTATAGTTAAGAAACAACACACTCGTGCTGACACCTAAGGTCAATTCACACGACGTTCACACTTTAATCCAAGTGACCTGAATCTGATTATTCTCCAGCTGTTAAAATGTGAACTGAAACAGGCTGCTGTGAATGGCTTTTAAGGACAATTCCAGTCAAATCCTACATGGGGCTGTACTTTCTGAATATATTTCATATAAAAGAATGACTCGGAAGTTTTTTTGTTTTCCACTTTAAATTGCTTCTCCACGCATCGCCGCAGCGGTGTATAATGGGAGCGGACAGATCTTAGGCTGTTTTCGACTATTTTCATCCAACAAAGCCGCAATTCTTTTTTTTTCTTTCTCCCACGGACAACGGCGGTCGGCCTCTGAAATAAACACCAAGGGGTTTGTTTACTTTGGGAAAGTGGACATTTTTGTCAAATTTGCTGTAACTCACGTGAGAGTACCCTTTGTTATCCCAACAGAACGAGGAACTAGTTGCTACACCTTGCGCCTCAGTGTTGATGTTCCTTTGTTGATCAGACCCGTCAGTTAAAGGCAGGATTTCTCTTTTGCAAGAAAATCGTGTCACACTTTCACACACACACACACAAACTGCTTGTCTCACAAGAGGACAGTGAAAAGTGGTGACTGTGGCCACCTGCTGTCCAGAAATGTTCTGAGAAACTTTCACAAACAGTTGAGAACCTAACCCCTTCCCAAGGCACAACCAAGCCTTCCAACCAATCACAGGGCAGGATCAGGATCCTGCACAGTTGCCTTTCTACCGGGGCACCTTTGAGAGCATCTGTGCCACTGTGTGTGTGGGGGGGGGTGGGGGGGGCACCGACTACAACAGGAAAGCCCTGCAGCGCATAGTGCGCACAGCTGGAAACATCATCGCTGCCCCACACGCCTCCCTACAGGACACAGCCACCACCCGCCTCACCCGCGTAGCGACCGTGATTGTGCGTGACACCAGCCACCCCGCACGCACTCATTTCCCTCGGGGAGAAGGTGCCGGGGACCCGGAGCCCGATCCACCAGACTCACAAACAGCTTCATACACCAAGCTGTCGGGGGGGCTCAACTCTCTCCCTGCTCTCCCGCTCCCTCCTCTGTGCCCTGCATCACAATCGCTGCTAAGACTGATACCTTTCACAGTTCAACTATTTATCTTTATTTGTAACTCCTAACATATACAGAAAACCTCATCTGCTACATTCTACATACATTTCATTTTATTACTTTGTATTCAATTTACTTGATTGGTTGATTTTGAACACGGTAGTGCAATTAAAGAATTTAAGAGACAGATAATACATTAAAAAGGAGAAGCAAATAGTTCGACATGAAGTTTTGCAAGTATTTTACAATAAATTACATACATTACGTTACAAAAAGTAGGAAATATTAAATACTTTCATGATCCTACCCCCTTGCTAAGTGTCTGCACAGATGTGACCCCCCATCCTTGGATCCTTGAACTGGGTCAGGAAAAACTAAAAAAGAAAAAAAGGAAGAAACCTGAAGGAGAACCACAGATGAGGGGGTGTCCCTCTCTCTGGGACGGACAGATGTCACACACACACACACACACAGAGAACATCAACATTAACGTCAGCAACATCTGCATTTATAATAGTCATATTGATAGTGAAGGTAGATGATGATGCTCGTGTCATCACTAGAAAGAGGAACAGCAGCACCAACAGCAGGCGTGAGATTCCAAAACCAGCTGACTGCTAAATGATGAAGGTTAAGAATGTAGTAAGTAGATGATGAAGGTTAAGAATTTAGTAAGTATTTAGTGAAAATAATCTCGTCGTACTTGCGTTTGAAGGGATTTACTTTTGGATATTGTTTAGCTTCCGTAATCAGAACTGAAAGAGTTAACCGTGTCTTAGTTGTGTGGACTTTTTGAGTTTTAAAGTTTGACTTTCCTCTTGTCGGACCCTCCCTCTCTTTGCTGAAACATTTTCTGAACGTCGTTTGGTAATAGATTCTTTCTTGCTTTTGTACATAAATATTGCTGTTTGAAGTTGCGCAATGTCTTGAAGCTTAAGTACTTTCAATTTCATAAATAATGGATCGGCGCGCTCTGGGAGGGGCGGCGTTGTGACTTGCTCTGATGGCTTGTTTCTGTAGAATGAACAATGGCAGTACAGAATGTTTATGTTGTCGCTCAGTATCGCTGTTACAACATTTAATATTGTGTTGCCGGGTGTCTGCGGCTCCAAATTTGTTTGTCCATTTTTTATGCGCTGCTGTGGCGACAGATAGACACACAGCGTAAGATCTACAGCATCATTTTTCATCATGTTTCTTTCAAAGACCTAAAGTATTAGGCAAGCCCAGCTGTGTGGAATTTGACGTGAGCCTCATGCAAACTAGGAGCGCCTTCGCCGAGGTGAACGTCGGTAGCAAATACAAAGTTGAGAGATGCAGGAGTTTTCGGCCTTATTTAGCGCATCGTGCAGCGGAGGCGGGAGATTGTCCGTTGCACCTGTGTCAGTGCTTTTCTCCACATACCTCCGAGGCCCAAGACCTCGCCCCCCCGGCTGTCACCGCTGTCCGCCGTGTTTGTTGTGGTGAGCGGCCTGCTGAGGCTCCTGCCTGGGAATGAAACCGACAAACGTCAGCCAGGAGTGACATCCGCACCGCGCTGAATTCCAATACGAGTTCCACTTTCCAAAGAGGAACCTGTAATCGTGTTTGAGGCCAAATAAATACATTTGAAAAACCAAATTCGAAAAGGTCAAATTTGAGGTTTGCTGTTCACACTGTTCTGAAATGTTTTGAATCTGAGTCCCATGGGGGTTAGAGGGGGGGGCAGATTCAGGCCAGTTGCAGTGTAAAAGTAACCTTGGAGTCAGCAATAAATGCATGTTTGTGGAGCATGGATGGAAGCAAGAGGCATAAAGTTTAATTCTAATGTTGGAATCTCCAAATGCTCCTTTATGCAGATCTACCAGGATGCCTGTCACACCCGGGCACCAGCTTTGTAATAGACACCCAGAAAGTTTTTTAAAAGTTGCATTTGTGTTTTAAAGATTAAATGTATTAATAGACTATCTACAGCATGTATCTTTAATTGTAGAACGAGCCCCTGAGCGTCTGGGCTGTTACACCGTATTGCAGGGACTGAACTGATGATGTGTTCACAACCCCGCCGAGTGTCGGTGCTTTACTTCGCGATTATTCGGAGCAACGGCTCCTAAGACGCAACACAGTTTCTGAACAAAACCGATTATTGCCAATACAAAAGGTGGATTGCAGTGACAAGTCTAAAAATGGGGAGAAAAAAAGTGTTAAAATGTTTTTTTTCTTTTCTTTTTTTTTATGCCTGTTCCGTGCAGAATATTTCCGATCACATCTGCTGGCCTTTTCATCCAACCTGGATGAGCATAACCCTGATGTGGCAGAATGGAGGCTGGACGTGAGCCGCGTCATCAAGAGCGCTCTGATCCAGGTACAGATCCCTCTTTCTCTCTCTCTTCCCTGTCTGTCCGTCCAGGGGAGGTCTGACTGGATGAGCGAAGGTGTGCAGGTGCAGTGCGACCCAGGTGGGGCTGGCAGACAATGATTCTGACTGTGATGGTTATGAATGAGGAGTCATGAGGGAGGAGGGGGGGGGGTAAAAATGCATTTCAAGAGCTGCTGACTGCAGCTCATGAATACACGCTGCTCGCTCGGATTAATAAATGTGGCTCACGTTTGATCTTCAAGCTCGGAGTCAACAGGGAGACATTTTGACTGAAACGCCACGCCGCGTCCAGATTTTATATATAATTCCCTCTACAAGGCATGCAGACGACTCCATGCTCCACTTTGGAGGAACGCGCTCACCCTCGCTCGGGTCTCATTGTTCAGGAGTCTGCGAAAACTCCAGCGATAAAAATAAACCTGGCTCTTCATTCTTCAGTGAACATGTCTGTTTTGGTATTTGTTACTGACGTCATTCTTTCATCGCAGCCGCAGCCTTTGGGGCAGAATTCGGGGGGGGGAGGGGGGTAAAATACAATCTGATGGAAATATGACATGTACTTTAAAATAATCACAGAGTTCAGCCCCCAACAAAACCTGAAAGGGAGGAGCTGCAGCAACAAGGCAAACTCCTAAAGTGATGCACAAACTTAATTCCCCCTGTTTGTTATTCATCATATTCACACATGGATGGACAGTGTCGTCGTTACTTGCGCGCCAGTTTGTTTTATCAGTATGAATGCTGATAAAAGTTGGCAATTATCAGCCCAGTAAAATACAGACGTGGCACAAGGGCAGTCGAGCTGCAACTCGACTATCTAATATTCATTTATTTGCTTCAATGTGACCGCCGTGGAAATGTATATTGTCACTCGCGCGTCTGTCAGCCGCATTTTTCCGACTAATGTGCGTCAGATTTTGTCCGTTCCGACGCTCGGCGTCGAGCTCTGGGTTGTGCCGGCGTCGTTGTGAGATATGCTCATGAATTCAGCATCGGAGGAAGGGTGAAAGTCGGGTCATTAAAGTTGGGAGCCGACTGGAAGCATGAAAAAGAATTTCAGCATTTTGATCAGCCCAGAGCTTCTGGAAGGCATTATCCTCACCTTTCATAGACCATAAATTGTTTTTTCCTCTAGCATAGCGTATAAATACAGATGCAATTACTGCCTATTAACATCACAGTGTCTTATATTATATTTTGACAGATCTTTTGCGCAATGTTGCTATTTACCGTGTTAATGTATTTATGTTGAATGAAAGAGAATTGCATCACACAGTGTGATGGTTAGGGGGCTGATTTATTTATGGTGCAAAGCAACTAAAACCTGAAATGACCATTTTATTTATTTAGGTACGTGTTCCACATCTCTGGTGCAAAGTACAGAGTATTTGCCCCCCTCCTGAAATTTAAATGAGAAACAAAGTGAGTTAAAGTGGTTGTATGTCAACATCAAAGTGTAAACTTTACGTTTCAAATGTTAGTGTTTGATTAAATTGTACTTTTTTTTTCAAATGATGAGACCTTTTGGCCCTGATCTGGTTCCATATAATTAGCCAACCAAACTCGCTCTGAGAGCACAAACGCCTCCCATGCCTCAGTAAAGGTCAGAGTTCAGGACTCATTGATGAGAAACATCCTGGGCAGAAACGACAGCACGAGAGACTTCCGAGGCCAAATCTACTGCTGACCAAAAAGAACACAAAGGCTCCTTTGTGTTCCTCCTGTTGTCAACAGTTCCTCCACTGTTGTCAAGAAACATCTCCAATCATCCATGGAGGTCTTCCAGTGATTAATGCAACCATGACTTCTGATGTCTACCAGGGTATTCTGAAGGAGAACATCTGGCCATGGGTTTGTGGCCCGGAGCACGAAGAACACTTCTGCAGCAGGATAATGACCCGAAACACACCAGCAAGTCCACCTCTGCATGGCTCAGGAAAAAAAAACAAAAAAAAACAAACTAAATCAAGAGCTTGGAGTGGCCGAGTCAGTGCCCAGGCTGAAACCCAACTTAGATGCTGTGTTCTGACCTTAAACGGGCAGTTCATGCTTGAAAACCCTCCAATGTGGCCGAGTTAAAACAGTTCTGTGAAGAGGAGCGGGCCTAAATCCGCCCACAGCAATGTGAAAGCCTCAATGCCAACTATCGCAAACACTTGAGTCCATTTTGTATTTCCTCACCTTAGCTTTATTGAAACGCTTTTGTGATGATCTGAGAAAATAAGTGTAACAAACATGCAAATAAATAATAGATCTTTATTATTTATCACATTACAGGTTATTGAACACTGAATAAGAATGAGGAGCAAAAAATTGAGTGTTTTTTTTTCAGGTGATATGACCTAAATTGTGTAAAATTTGCTGAAGGAATATAGGAGATAAGAATTAGAGGTCATTTCAGGTGCTCTGTTTACTGTAGAGCTGTTCATAGCGGGTATCAAATGGTGTTTTGTCATTTGAAAACCACTATCTGCAAATCAATAGGGCCCCTCATTACTGTACACAGGCTATACTGTTGCATTTTACAAACAATTGCAGAAATCATACAGCAGGTTTGTCTACAAAGTATGTTATCCAGGAATATAGGCATAAAAAGAGGAGGTTCAGTGAAATCTAATCACTGAATCTAAATTGTCTCCCCTCTCTGCTCTCATTAGTCAACAGGCGTGAGGGAGCAGCAGCTTCTGGTCACAGTCCTCCCAGGTTTACCCACCACAGCAGAGTTTTTCCTGCTACCTTCCAGCTGGTTAGCAGAGGGTAAATTACAGAAGAGTTCAGCTCATTTAGATCAGGTGAGTTGATGGCTGTCTGTTCATTCATCCATCCCTTCACCCACCCACACAGATCCATCCATCCGCCCACCCATCCATGCATCAACCAATTCACCAGTTTTAAATTGGAAACAAATCATAGTACCTTTTTCGTCCAGCAGATGTCAGTGTTGTTCTGTCAAACGTCTCTCCGTGACACCAATTGCCAAACATTAGGAGGCTCTGCAAAAGACTCATCCATAAGCCTGACAACCATTAACAAGAAAGTGGGGGGAATTACTTTTAAAATCCCTGGTGCCACATCCTGTGGGATGTTGAAGACAGAGTCTGAAAAGAGAGACAAAGGAACTGTCACAGTCGATCACCTTACTAAAATCATCGGGCATCAAGATGAACGAAATAAGCCTTGAGCTTCACATGATGAGTGATAATGTTGGCTCCAAACCATAAGAAAGACCCTCACACATGTCAACCATAAATCTTCATTTAGGCCTGGCATGTGAGAAGCATGGTATGCACTCTGCTTATTAGAATACATAATGCACAGTGCATATACTGATCCTGATATACTGTGAGAAACAAAATTAGTGGTAGTCTAAATTTAACTTAGTAAGATATAAAAAGGGCGGGATGAAGCATTACAGTAATTATTCACATCACAATTACATTGGCAAATGAGGCAGATAAGATAAATTTGGCTTTTAGAAGAGGGGGGAAAGACTCTCCAGAGGAGAATGTGAATTTTGTTTATTTTTGTGAATTATTTTTCTTATTATAATTTGACATATTCTTATTTTCAAGAGTGCTTAGTGTATGTGGAAAAAAAACATGAATTAGTTATTGCAATATCAGTTAATAGACTACAGTTACATATTTGCATATACAATTTTTAATTACTGTCATTTCTAATGTGCTATGCTAATATCCTATGTTTTTACATTTGCATACAGTAATGTGCTTTTTTGTTTATTTGAATAACTGCATTCTTGTGTCACTTTCATTTAACTAATTGAAATACCTAAGGTCAAAATGTTTTACAAGTAAACAGTTTGTGTTTTTCAGAAAAGGGCTTGGGTAGAGCACAAAAATGCCTCAGTTGATCTCAGCTTAGTGGAGTGTTGATGTGTCCTTGACTGACAGCAGCTGTCACTGTCAGACACTCCAAATAAATGTACGACAGACATGTTAAAAGGCATCTGCATCTGTGTTTTCAGACTGAATTAACAGCTGAAAATGGGTTTATGCTGCCACTAAATGGCTAAAAGTTCAGCTTTAATTTTATAAACAATATAAAATTATTTTATATTGTAGTTCAGACATTTCTTCAAATAAAAATACAAGTTACACATACATTTTCAGAGGCTATGATTTAAAAAAAAAAAGGAAGACATTTGGCTAATCACTTAGCCAGTAAAGTCATTTTGAGATTGATGTAAAACTATGAAATATCAAAAATGAAATAAAGCTTTTAGTCTGACACTTATTTCTGTATTTCTACAGCTTTCTGAGATGTTGCTCAGTGCCTTAAATCAAAACCTCGTCCAGTTCACGTTAAGGCCTGGGGTCCAAGTCACTGTGTATGCAGCGCACCATTCAGCTGGTAAGCAAACACGGCTATCTCTGTTAACATAAAGAAACGCACAGTTGGAATAAATCCACAAATGGGAATAATGTACACATTTATCTAAATCGGATCAAATACGGGATGGACTTGCATGGAAGGAAGCCGATTTAGCCTGACAGCAGAGGGACTGATTATGCGCTTAATCAAAAAATGAAATGAGGAAATGGCTTTTTAGACTCAGTTTGTTGGGAATATTTCTGGAATCAGGCTGAAGTTTCTGACCTGCTGTGCATGATGGGTTTTGATAGCAATCTGGAGTGTGTTGATTAGTCTCCACTGATCAAAGCAGCTCGGGCGATCGTCGAAACCTTACGGCAGGATTGCAGTAGGGAATGGACTGATGGGAAAGCCAGTTTACACACTTGAGAAGGAATACGTGGAGGAAGGTATGCTAGACTAGGTATGCTACAGAAACCAGTTGACAACCTCATTTAAACACTGAGAGCTCAACAGAAAGCCTTCAATACCCAGGAGATGAACTGGGCTCTGTCTTCTGAGCCTGAAAGTATCCCTAAAAACTGCGTGTACCCTCAGTACTCTGCCCAAACTAGGGCTTTCAACAATATGAGGACATAGAGTTCCTTAAATACATAGAGCATAGACCAAGGAGCATAGATCAATGTCTGTAGATAAAGGACCATAGACCAAGGACTGTAGATGAAGGAGCACACGTGGATACAGTCCTCAGTTCAGCAGTTTTATAATGCACTGCCAGGCCAAAAAAAAAAAGTCACCAGCAAAAAAAAAAAGGTCACAGACTCTAATATTCCACTGGACCACCTTTAGCTTTGATTATAGCACACATTCGCTCTGGCATTGTTTTAATAAGCTTCTGCAATGTCACAAGATTTATTTCCATCCAGTGTTGCATTAATTTTTCACCAAGATCTTGTACTGATGATGGTAGAGTCTGACCACTGTGCAGAGCCTTACCCTGCGCAGCCCAAAGACTCTCAATGGGGTTGAGGTCTGGACTCCATGTGTGAAAACGATGTCTCAGGCTCGCCAAACCACTCTTTCACAATTTGAGCCCGATGAATCCTGGCATTGTCATCTTGGAATATGCACGGACCATCAGGGAAGAAAAACATCCATTGATGGAATATCCTGGTCATTCAGTCTATTCAGGTAGTCAGCTGACCTCATTCTTTGAGCCCTTTCTGTTGCTGACCCTAAACCTGACCAACTGCAGCAACCCCTACCTATCTGTTTAGTTAAATACGGGTGGTTACTTTTTTTTGGCCAGGCAGTGTATTTGTGGAAGTGTCAAAGTTGACTAAGGAAGGATAATGTCCAGTCAGGAATGAACAAAAGAGAACAACAAGAGGTGCCACATTCCACAGTCAAGAATCCAAACAGCTTCCGGAGACCTCAGCAGGTGGAGATTTTTTTGTGTGAAATCTGAACCCAGGAGATAACATATATAAGTAGTCTTTAAGTAGCCAAGAGTCTGAACCAGGATACTACTGGATAACAGCTTTATCTGAGAAGGAGGATGGGTTGTCTATTGCCATGTCCAACATCACTTCCTATTCCCTATACAGCCCACTAACTAGGATGTATGCCATCTTGTAGGGCTGACCAAATGTTATGTGAGGATAGCTGGACCTATTTAGTGCACTTAATGTATCCCATAAGGCAGTGTGAAAAGTAGTGCATAACTAATGCGCTTAGCCATGCAATATATACCATCATCCTTTGTGGTTGCATGCAAGAAACTAGACATGAAGTTAATTATTGAATGATTTCTGGTACATCAAAAAGAAAAAAAGGTGCACAGAGCAAATTGTATTCATTAATCAGTAAAAGAACTCAGAAATTACTCAACATAGTGGGTTCAAATGTTTTTTTTTTCACTTTTTCAATGAGTGCACCTAGTCCACTCAACTCCTTATATAGTGAGCAAGGAATAATGAAGGAGTCTGTGATTTGAGACAGAACCTCAGAGTCTTGAGGCTGATCCTAATGAAGTGATGAGATGCAGGTGTAGAGATCAACCAGTCTGCAGCTATATGCAGTAGCTAGGAATGGCCAGTTTTTTAACCTGTCTGCTGTGCTGTTTGTATGCGTGTGTGTGCGTGTGTGTGTGTGTGTGTGTGGGGGGGACTCTCTGCCTACCTCAAGCCAAATTACCCTCATGTGTATCACCTGTTTCCAATCATTCCTGCCCGTCTCCTGGTGTACTTAAGCCTGCCTCTCCTTCCCTCATGTGATAGCTCTTGATCAAAGCTCCCAGTGTTTCCCTCCTGTTGCTGTGATTGAAATGTCTTGTGCCTAGATCTGTTTTTGGATTAGGAACCTGATTTTGCCTGGTGACTTGGATTTGTTTGCTGTTTTGGACTGATTCACAGTAAAGGCATTTTAACATGCATCACTG
The DNA here is from genome assembly GCA_911728415.1 of Lagocephalus sceleratus. NCBI lineage: Eukaryota > Metazoa > Chordata > Actinopteri > Tetraodontiformes > Tetraodontidae > Lagocephalus > Lagocephalus sceleratus. Next base: position 5,261,560 of record CAJVRN010000232.1, on the reverse strand, counting down.
TCTGCATTGGAGACCTGTGGAACCAGTTCTGACAGTGTTTCCTCAACATGCATTGTACATTATAATGAAATTAATTGAAAATGAAATCAAAATGAAATATATTTTTTATTGTTACACAATTGTTTTAATTTCCTAAATCGTTTTGGTTAACTATTTTACAAAAGACCTATGAAGTTTTTCAACATTACTGTTGTTGGGTGTGTTTTTTCCTCTGCGGGGAATACCTTTTTTATTCCTTCCACCATCTAACATGATACCATAAGTGTGCTGCTGAACTTGCATTATAGGTAGCATAGAAGATAAATTAAGTTAAAAAGAAGGTGCAGCTTCATACCTGTTGATGTTGCAATCACCTCATATCCTTGACTCTCTGGTTGGCCCATACTTGTAGTTCCTGATCCTGTTAAATGTTCACTGCATGACTCATCTGAATAAAAGTGCACCTGATCTTTTATCTTAACTTCATACACTTTTGCTGCCTGTTTTTTTTTTTTTTTGTCTCTGCAGCGCCTCTAGTGGACACCAGTGAGAACCACAGTGGCTCTGCGATGCTAATGCTGCTGTCAGTAGTCGTTGCTGGTTTAGCCGTGTTTGTCATCTACAAATTCAAAAGGTAACATGTTCCTGGGGATATCTGTAGAGCATCACAATGTGTGATGGAAAGTATGGAAACGATTTCATGGAGGAAGAGCTGAACAGATGCTGTCTGTCAGACTCTGCTGGGGGTTGACAGCTGTCTGTTACACTGGCCTGCCTTCACTGGTACATTTAGGATCTCTCAATGGAAGACTGGTTATCCCCTCACACATCTGAAGGGTTTGGTCCCTTTTAAATAAAAAAAAATCAGTCAGCCATCACCCATTAAACACAGCTTTCAACATCAGCAGTTGATGTGTCCTCTATGTCTCCTTGCCAAGGAGAAATATCAGAGGGTAGATGGGTTAAAAACTTTTTACTGTACAACTCTCTACACATGATACTTATCACACATTACAGTTATCTTAATCTTAAAATGGGGCGGTGGCAGAAGAGGTGCCCCGATATTTTCACAGCACCCATCAAGGGCAGCTGCTTTACTCGGACACCTCTCTTTTAATGGTTCCTTCTGCACATGCTTATTGTATATAAGTACAAGAGTATTTTCCCTTCTGTGGGACTGATGAAGGGTTTTTCTTCTTAACTGCAGAGGAAATAATTGTTCCAGATGAGGCTAATAACGCCCAAGCACTGCTGCAACAGTTGCATGTGAGATAGAGCCTTCAGGGGAATTTGCCATCTCAACATTAACATGAATTAACATGTCAAGTTGATGCCTGAGCAGGCAGAACCAGGCACTCTTCAAAATCAAGGCCACAGTTCCTCATGGACAGACAGTTGGTGGTTTATTAGCTGTTCTCTTTTTTTTTCAATGTGTCAGGATTTAGATTTGAACTTTATACCCAGAGAAGAGATAAAGGTGGCAATAATTCGGAACACTAACATGAAGTTAATATCAGTCCACATCAATAGTTCTCGGTATTTGTTCCAGTCAGGGTTTTATTATTTTGCCTCACTATAAATCTTTCCTCAAGGAAGATCCCAGGCCTCAACGTCTATGCACAGATGCAGAACGAAAAGGAACAAGAAATGAAGAGTCCGGTTAATCCCACAGAGGCAAGGCCCACCTCACAACGGGACTTGCAACCTTTGGAGATTCTGGACACAGAGTTAAACTCCCGGCCAGTCGGTGAATATACACTCTTGTCTACTCTTCAGTCTCTGACATTGCTTGTTTGATTTCTGTTTTATGTAAATTTCCACACTTGTGTTTATTCATTTATTTTTTTCATGCCAATGCTCGTTTTATCATATATCTACTAAATGTTTTATTTAACCTGTGCTTCTGTTCCTTAGAGGTGAAATGGTCCAAAGAATGAATGGAGGCTAAACACAAAGGCTTATGATAGAAAATACAGCAGCTTATCAGTAATATATTTGCTCCCCTCACCTTTTATTCACCTCTGAACACCCACAGTGTTCAGAAGGGTGACAGAAGAATCTGCAATTGTTTCAGCTGGAGTGAGCCAGGAATATGGCAGACTTGTTATGGGTGGATAAACAATTCCCGCTGTTTTTGGCCAAGATAAAAATCAGCCATATTCTACTTGACATCAGGGGCAGAGCCCCCCCCCCACACCCCCCACCCCAGATGAGCCTGGTCCCACTCAAGGTTTCTCCCTTTTAGGGGGGGAGTTTTTGGAATTGAATTGTATTGTAATAAATTCTATTATTCTGACTGATCCTCTTTCCCCCCATAAATTCAGCATCACATTTTAAGGTATAAGGTATTTCTGTGATGTTCTCAGATCTTTTTTATAATGAGATATTTTTTCTCCCATCATTTCTTTGACAGCAGGAATGAGTAATGTTTCACTAATTTTATGGAGTTTACCTGGCTTAGGAGTGATTAATGTGACCCAATGTGACGCTCCGGTGGCCTTGTGTTGTCTAGTAGTTTTAGCTAAATTCTAGTCATTTCCTATTAAAATCAATAGGCTTGGCCACCAAACATTGGTGCTTGGTGTCAAAATGAAGCTGGAGTTTGTCTTGTCTCATACTCATCAGCCTCATCGGAGCTTGTGCATAAAAATCCATACTTTAATTAATCTTGGTTATTATTTCTGCCCTTTCTGCTCAGCCCAAAATGTTTTTTTCCCCCTGTAACTGTAGACATATTCACTGTTATGTTATTTAAGTCATTATTTATTACATCCTCAGTCATTCATTTATTTATTATTTTTTTTGTTTCTCGTCACCCATCTGTGGATTCAGACATGAAGGCCTAAGATAGTTACTCACCATGTCTGTGGCTCAATCCCACCTTTCCTGTGTGTAAGTAAACATCATGTTTTAAAGAGAAACTAAACCCCCAAACCATTTTTTAACAAAACAAAAAACAATTGTATTTGTGTTGATTGATTGTAGTCCAACTGTTGACATTCTAGTCAAAGAATTGAGATTTTGCATATTTTTTGTAAAAGAACGACTACCCTCTATGGGTTGAAGACTTTACTATTGGTTGCGATGGAGGTCAGTGAAGGTTTGGAGCCTTCATCATGAGCCACCACTGTTCGCCCGCCCCTCCTATAATAAGTAGGAACCACACCTAACTGCCCTGATGCAGATGTAATTGGTGTGCTCAGGGAGAGGAGCGAGCAGACCAGCAAACCAGCCGTGTATTATCGGGCTCTGAATCGCTCATCTAATATATAGTGTCACTGCGTCTTTATTTTTTTCCTTTTGTGTGTTTTTGTGAGTGTAGTGGTGGTAGTTGGGGAGCAATTAGGCATGTCTCAAGTCCTCTTGGAGCCCCACCTTCCACCTAGACACACTTCAATCAAAATATAGGGTGTAGTTTCTCTTTACATTTATTTTAATTAAATCCAATATCAATGCACATTATTACTTGTTTCCCATTTTTATTTTATGTATTCAGAGTTATATTAGCTATCCTTAATTCTAGCCTCAGTGATTAGAAGCATTGACTATGATATAGTTCTGACTTGGACACATTTAGAATTCCCACTTTTTAAAATTTATATTTGACCCTATCCTTCATTTTTAATGTCCCTCCGATGCGCAGTGCACATCGTGAAACACTTTTTAAACTGTTGGTTCACCTGGATGGATAGCAGCAGCTCAATTTAATTTAGTTGCCACTTCAGGGCCCCCTTGTGGCACACCCCCTGGATAAAACCAATGCATTTTTCCAGCAGCAGGTTTCCTTGCTGCAGCAGACAGTTGCGTAAACGCTCTGATACTCGCTGCATGTTAGCATCGGCCAGCAGAGTAGCAGGTGGTGCTACTGGACTGTAGGAAAGATACCAGAGCCAAAACACATAATATTAAACCACTAAAGACTCATTCATGAGGTTACACATTGACTCTCAGTAGTAATGATTACAAAGCTTTAATGCTTTGATTTTTTTCGAATCAATTACATTTTTGTGTAAATAACATGTTCCTCTCTGTCATGTCTTCCTGGCAGGATGTATAAAAGCTCCTGTACATGTGAAATTCTCTACAGAACTCCCCTCCTACGTCGTGTAGACTTTGGACTGGATCGCCGTTTCATTCTGTTACGTTTTCACCATTTGGAACCAAATGGTTTTGAGCTTTATACCTGTGCATGTCGGACCCTGCTGATACATACTGTGCTCTGTTGAAACCAGAATAAACCGTGTACAGGCTCTAAGGTTACTATTACATTCAATATGTCTGGAAAAAAAACAAAAAAAACAAAAAAAAAACTTTAGTTATTTATACAGGCCAGATGTGGAAGACAGAAGGGACACCAGCATGAAACCGACGGGGTTACAAAGAAATGTTTTTGAGTTTGCTGTAGTGTGATGCTATGGTATTTTATGGAGGTGAATTATACATTTACCTTGTCATGGATGTCTATTTAAAACTGTATTTTAATTACAAATATCATACTTTGTAGAAATACTGCTATAAAACATTACTAGGGTACTTAAAAAGCTTTGGTCCTTGGTAAATTTCTGGATTCAGTGTAAACTTTTCTCTTAAGCGACACATCATCATTAATAATTGTTGGGTGAGGGGCACTGTTATTATTTATGACTGAAAGTCAAACTTGGATTTAAGGAAAAGGGAGGAATTCAACTGCACAGGATATGAAATTCTGCTCCCAGATCAAGCAAAATCCATCAAGGACTCATTCATAATCAGAATTCTGATGGAGAATCGAAAGAGTATTGCAGAGAGATGGAACGGCGTGTCTCTGGGCTGTGATGCCCTGAAAGTTTTCTGTTGCATAGAATATGAGGAGACCGACTTCCTGAATAGTTAATGTGACCACCCAAGCTGAAGGCTGTCTAAGGTCGCTGACACATTTAGGCTAATGTCCTGACACACTCTGAAGTGGCGCACGGCTCATTATATCACACTGTTAGCAGCAGGAGAAGCAGACCGCAGACATCTCAGGCTGCATAGGCAAGTCTCTTACTCAGAGCCGTCATGCCCTGGTTGATCATATCTGCCATCAGTCAGCCTCAGTAGACAAGCCTGCAGCACCGACTGTCCACGATGTTGCCATGGAGCTTACAGGATAATGATGGTTGGACAGCTGCATGTGCAAAAAACTATCAGTCCCCCCAACGAGTAGGAACATGAACAGGCTGTAGCGATATATCAAACACTTGCCGGTTAGAAAATGTATAGGCTTGCCCTGCTTTTGTTACTTATCTATATGTTTCAGAAACACAATGACGGGTCTGGCATGGACCACCAGTAACACAGACATAATCTAATTAGTTACTCTATTCAGAAGTTTTAATCGGATTACCTCAGACACTACAGAAATTCGATTCAGTCATATTGTGCTGATGAATATATGATTTATCCTTTATAAATTATTTGCTGGTAAAAAGCAGCCAAAATGGTAATTTTCCCAACTGATATTAAACAGAATTGGTTCTTAAAAAAAAAAAAAAATTAAAATGTGTCTAATCAGAATAAAATGTGGTTCTTTTTTCAAATTCCTACTTCCTGTTCTTTTTTCACATTCCTACTTCCTGCTAAAATGACTCAGCCTGTTACATTTAGGCTACATTATTGTGACAAACTTACTGCAACAAGCCTGAAATGAAGCCATGTTTCATTTGGGACAAAATCATCAGAAATTTTGGGTGTGCAGCCAGTCTTAAACCAAATAGAATCCAGAATGCTATCCTTCTAGGATACAGTGGTATTTACAGAAATATTAAGGACCAGTTTCTTCCTTCCCTGCTCTCCAAACATGAATCTAGGTTTTGTAATAGGATTTTAAGATGCATTGTTGCTCTCAGTGATGACAGAAGGTTTTACTGGTAGAAGGAGAGGACCTGAAAGTCAAATGTGAGACCTTTGACCCTGACCACCAGCTCTGTTTTAATCACTTCATAGTTCTAAAGTAAATTGAAAAAGAGATCTGTACCGTTTGTGTCCACAGTGCTGGACAACTGCACAAAAATGGGTACCCCGACTCTCCAGGTGTGCGATGCATTCAAATGCAGGGATTAGCATTTTTATCCAGCTACACGGTGATAAATCTGTATTGCAGCGCTGCTTATATTCCATCGCTGCATGCTGAGATGATTTTAGTAACAAATCTGCATCCATCTTCATTTCTACTGTGTGTTTTTAATCTGAGGCAACAGGACATCGAACTGCAAGGTCATTTATCATCTTTCGCAGCCTGCTTGTTTGGGGGTCATTCCATATGGTATTTTTTTTATTTTTATTTTTTTTACAAATCAGCAACATCAATGGAAAGTTCAATGTTATAGTAAAAGATTACTGAGTACTTTGCTCTATTAATGGAAAAATGAGGATTTATTTTCACCATCGGCAAAGTCGGGGGTACCAAGTGAATGTCCCGAGAATGAAAAGTGTTTAAGAGCCTCTGTATGATCCAGTCTGAGCTCCAGTCTTCTCTTGCTCTGTTTCTATTTCCCTCCCACAGCATTAGCAAAGTTATTATTTTTCTAGACAAATTAAAATAAAATGTAAGAAAAAAAAGTTTTATTACTGTACAACTTTTATATAAGAACAAATGGTGTCAGTGTTTTTGTTCTACCTTAAATGTGCTGTGCGTAATTGTTTTATGCATTTATAACAATATTTATTAAATGGTGAAGATTCCGTTAACTGTGTTGTTTTTTTTTCTTATATTTGTAAAAAATACTATGTATTTGCTGAACCTATAAAGAAATGAAAAAATGATGTGTTGGCATTTTCTTTTCTACATAACCAGCTTAATGGGAATCTACAAAATCACACATATAATAATAAAACAACACAATATTTTTATCCTTAGTAATAGAATAAAATGAAAGTATATGGTTTTACTCAAGGAGTAATTCCATTTTCTTATTGCATCTTCCTCTATTTTGGAGCAAACATTGTAGTTTTATTCTTTGTATTTATATTCTACTTATACTACAATTACTTACTCATTGCTTTAACTTCCTGCAGTTTCTTATATCATTACACAACTCTAATCCTCTATATTCCATTCCTCTGTTAAAAAAGTTAAACACTATTATATTCCCCACCTTCAATAAACTGATGAAACCATTGTTTTTTTTCTGTAATATTTGACCCCATTAAACATCTTGAATGTTTCACTTTGGCTCTCTTGTGTTTAAAAATAATTAATGTAACATCAGCAGATCTATTTATTGAATTGCTTGAAAATAGCTCATTTGGATGCCTTTAAAGTTATACTGAAATGTTCACTTAACGTACTCAATGAGTTATTCTAGCACTCCTTTCTAAATTATTCACAGACGACTTGGGACTTGACCAACTTAGCCTGGCAGTCATTTTGCTCAAATTAAAAAAAGAAAAAAAGAAAAAGAATCAAGAAAGAAGAGACCCAGTTACTCCTCCACCAATGCTGTGGGCAGTTTAGACCAGTTTGTCATATAAATAGGTATGAGCAACTAAGGCACACTCATTAAAGAAGATGTCCATTTCTGCATATATAACCTTAACAAGCCTCAGTGTGGAATATAATGATGCTTAAATGAGTGAATAAAGATAAAAGTAATTACAGCCTCCTCTCCTGCTTATGCAAGTCTTAAAATATCTGTTGTTTTGAGAAGCCTTAAATCTTATTTTGTGCTATATTTTGTTATACTGACAAGGATAATCACCAGGATGGCATACCGACTGCCTGTGAATAAAGCATATTTTATGTAGGCAGCATAATGCTGAAGAGACAGACATGGGTGCATGTCATTACTGATATGCAATGATGCCTTTATTCTTAGGGGTCAAGAGGTGGTTTATGGTTTAATTGTTGTTGATTATGTTTGACCTCCTTAGGGATAGAGCGAATTACTAAGATATTAACCAGAATAGAGCTGGTTCTGCTGACATCTCAAGGTAGTTCAGGCCTGGGCTCCCAAAGGAGAAACTGCCAATAAAGCCCAGTATTAGTGAGGATTTAGTGTGAAGGAGAGAGGCAAGGGGATGCCTTCAGTGGAAGGATGTAGCAACAGGATTAGGTATATGTGAACACACACATACTCATGACATGAAGGTTAGAAGGCAGCTGGGATAGACTCGGGCCTATATCCTTATGGTTAAATTACCAAAAAAAGAGCTCTTAATTCTTTATATCTGATCTTGATTTTAATCTTATTATAGAAATGAATCAGCCACACTTCTGTAACAGTGAAACATCTTCCTCTTTGCTGTGTGATGTTCTATAATAGCTTCCCTTCATGTTCTTATAATTATTTTTTTCTCTCTCTCTCCCTCGCTCTATGAAACTATATTACTGACTTTTATCATTACTTAGGAAAAACATCTCTTGGCAACATAAGGTTGGGCTTTTGCTTTACAGTAGAGTCAAAATTAATTACATTACAAAAGATGTCTTTTCCTCCAGGTGCAAGTGCTCTTCAGCTGCTCGGATCAAATGGAATAAAAAGATCATGTTAAAGAAATCAAATCAACTGTGAGAAATATTGGAAATCCAAATGTGTTTTGTGATGAGCATTGTCGCACCAGGTGAAGCTAATTCTGTTACCTTTCTGTTCAGGGTTTGACCCCAGAATGCAGAGAAAAAGCTTTAAAGTTCTTTAGTACCGAAACAGTTCAAAAGGCAAAACCCCTTTAGGGAAGCCAGGCAGGAAGATGTGTCATAAGGTTGGGCTGTTTGTTGAGCTGTGCCTAAGGGAAAAAGGGAAAAAAAGATTAGTCCAAGTAATGAAAACTCAGAACGGTTAATACAGATGAAACCGTGCAAAAAGTCTGCTGAAAGTCACTGGAAAGTGCCATTGGTGGTACTAGAGTTATGATCTGTCACAGAGATATTTGCCTCATCGCAGGGATCCAGCTCAGCCAACCACACCCTCTGTCACATATAGTGGGTGGGTGGATGGTGGGGGGCCCAATAGGGGAGGAGCAAGGAGCCTACCTGACCATACATTATGAGAAGAGGCTGGTCCTTTGCAGGGGCCACCTTCAACCGTCCCTTCACCACACCACCTCAAATCCTAAAACACAAACAGAAGAGATGTGAAGAGGCCACACTCTATTCCTCTATCAGGGGGAGAGAGAGCAGGAGAGAAGGGGGAAGGAGCATAGGAATGAAAGGCAACAGAGAAACACACGCACTGAGACACTTTCTCTACTATTGGAAATACATAGCAATGGTGTATACTCCATCCATCTACCCATATGTATCTCTATCCATTTATCCATTCATTTATTCATTTATCCAACAGGCAGAAACAAGCTTACTATTGAAGATACAGAAGCACAAAGCACTAACTTGGATAAAAGTGTACTGCAAAGGCTCTCCAAATCATGCTATGAGGTCTAGCTCATTCTCAGACTCTTGAGCATGTAAATATTTAATGGATGGTTTGTGTTCACTTTTGAAATCTCGTAACTGGACAGAATCCTGGCATGTACGCTGGTTTAGCATTCAGACAAGGCTCATTGAATTGATCACCGTATGGAAATGTGGCACCCTTTATCAGATATGCATTTGCATTTTGCTTATCATGCCTTAAATCATTGCTGAAGTTTTCTGTATGTTTTGCTTTTGGTATGCAAACAGGGGGCTTTGTTTTGGCTGCAGCAAACCATGCATTTCTCCCTTGGCTGCAGCAAAAATATGAGCTAAGAACAAAATATGGCTACATGAGAATTCACTATTGACTTTGAATGAGAAGAATAGTTTTTAACTAATTTACATAGCCATACATCCAGTCAGAAAGACATATAGGTTCATTGATTAATGTACAACTGCTATGTGTAGTAATTAAACTCAATTTAACTCTAGTAGGAAAAAAAAAAAATATCGTCTATGAAATAACGGGTTGCATTATGTGTATTATCTCAGCTCTGTGTTATTGTGAAGGAAAGATCACTAAAAGTGTACAGGGTGTGATCATTTCTGGGTTCCTGTGATAAATAATTTACTTTGAATATCAAATGAAATACGTAAAGATGTATGGTGTATTACCAATGTATGTAGGCTTGTGGCCAAGGCTGGTACTGCATTCACAATAAATACACAGTGGAGCGTGGTTACCCACCCCCACCCCCCTCAGATTTAGAGATTGCCAGTTGGGTGTACCATCTCAATTATGCTTCATATTGGTGTAATGGCTGTGCTAATGTTGGAACTGCTTCCACAGTGTCTGTCAGACATATACGGGCTAATGATGCAGTTCTAATGTTCGCAGTGATGAGTCAACATTTTTATTTCTCTATTATTTTCTCTATTTATTATCTAGTCAATTCCATGACCCACATGCACATGTGCTAGTGTACTATGAAAGAATATGCATGAAGTCATTCGACTGTAGAGAATATTTGAAATGTTTCCCTTATAGTGTAAGTAGAATTAAGTTTGGTGAACCTCACTGAATCTTGACTATCCTGGAGAAAATTAGCAACTTAACTGGCAACCCGGGTGCTGAAACGCTACTGACTTTGTGATTGGGAGATAGTTTGAGGTTGAGGCAATAGACCAAAACACAAAATTACATCAATATTACTTCCAGGCTGACACTTTTGAAGTGACAGTAATCTGGCTGGACTACTGTATAAATAGTAATATGATTCTTTAATGTCACAGGTGACATATGAGGGCCATTTTATGATTACTTTAAATTCATTTCTGACATACTGCTCCTTTAAAGATTTCAAGACGTGCTTTTTATCTTTGAGCCTTTTTATACCCCTGCAGCTATGAATGTATTCATTTTGAGCAAAGCTCACATAACCCAGTGGGTAAAATTAAAAGTGTTTTGCCACAGCACAGCTTTTCATGGTCGCAGTTTAAGTTGTTACTGGTGGAGAAGCAAGAATTAGACGCATTCACAGGCCCACATCAACACCGTGGACAACCACAAGTTTACCCATGGGGATGTGATGGATAATTGCCTGGCCTTCTCGGTACAAGGAAGATGGAAATCTGAATGCAGAGGTGTACAGGCAGCCAACCCACACGGACCCATACCTGCTTTCTGACTCAGAGCAGTCACTGCAAGCACAATCTGGGTGTCTTCACATCCCTGAACCACAGGGCTGAAAAAAGAAAAAAAAAATAAAGATGAGGGCAGAGAAATGGAGAAACAGCACATCTAGAGTGCCCCCGAAACATGTGTCTACGCGAATTGGGCCTTCATTAAAAATGCAAAAAGGAAAGGAGCAGACCAAGAAAAGAAGGACCGACGGCAAAACATCTTCATCTCCTATGGTGTTTCCAAAAAGCTCTTTGGGATCTTTAACAAACTTCACGTTGCTGTTCATTTTAAGCCTGGCAGCACTGTGGAACAGACATTGGACCACCGAAAGGACAAAACACCCATCTAGAAACAGCAATGTTGTGGATGCTGTCCAGCGCAGCGAGGAATCCACTGAACCGTCTCCAGCAGACCTCAAAGACGACATGGATGAATGAGAACCTTCAGGGATTTATTGTTAAACCAACTTCGCTTTAAGTTTCCTAAAACATTGAACACACTGAATAGGGTTGGTCAATGATACCTCTAATAGAGCAAATGATTTGCATGCGCGATGTATCCGTCTGTTGAAGCTCCTCAGAAACGGAGAAGCCTTTGGGATGGGAGTTGGAAACATTTTCCAGTTTGGTTCAAAGCCCCTGGAGGATTCAGGTGCACTTTGCAGCTTTGCCGTGACAGTGATGACTGCTGCCACGCTGCCACACGTCCTGACAGCTGCTGATCCGTTTGAACTTCCTGTTTTTATTGTGACGCCAGGCGGTTCACCCTGTTCCCTTAAGCAAACGCAACATGGTTCTGTGTTTGAATGTGGTGACAATTCTGAAATGAAACTTTTAAGATTGCTCTGAACAATCCCTATGAAAAACATCCCAAGTCTATGAACAGAAGTGGCTTCATAAAGAGGGTTTATAGAATTATAATACTGAAAGAGGTGCATTTCCCAAGATTCGTTTTTAACCAGGATATTGTTTATAGCAATCAATCTTATTTGTATAGCACATCACAACATCATCAGAGTGCTTATATGGCTTTATGATAAATTGCTTCACGCTGAAACAATGCAACCCTTGTGCAGTTTCTGAATTAGGTAAAAAGTACGGAGATGAATGTGATCATTGCTCTAATTTTATCATCTTACTTATGGCTTTTGTGTGTTCGGAACAGGACTGAGCAGAGGCTTTGAATCAGCCCATTTCTTCCCTCTCTTTTCTTCTCCAGATTAAATATCATTTAGCACTTCAAGGTACTCGACTGTAGATTCTCAGCTATTTACTGCATAATTGATGTGACGGGGAAAATGTGGTGCGGTTCTCAGATAAGACGCTAATTATTTTCCATCCTAAAATAGATTTAGATGATTGAAACAATATACCGATCTGCAAATCATGAGACCCACAGATGATTCACAAGACAATTTTCATGAAATAAGAGGACCTATGTTGAAGTCAACTGTGCATTATCTTTCATTGTTGGTCTGTTAATGCAGTAAAATGCAATGCATGCAGTTACTTGCATAACGCATACATTAGCTGATAATTGTAAAGAAAACGTACACACTGCATTATTCAACCTTTTTACACTAGATGGCGCTGTGCACTTGGCAGCAATGAAGACAGTATCAAAGTGGAGGAAATAAAGGAAAAAAAAAAGATCAATTCTTAATGACCCTGTATCAACATTGTGTTTTTTTTTTAGAAATCCATCCTGTCAAAGCTCTGTTGCTGTGGCGATAGGCCAAAAATAGGTAGCAATGTTCTACCAAACCCACTGTTGCTGAGGTGAGCAGATTCAACGTTTACGGTGGTTCCGTCGAGTCAGGAAAGGTCACCGATGATGACACTACACTGTGAGAAGTTTCTATCCCAGCCAGGTTCTGCAGTGGTTGAAAGTCTAGATAGAAAAGTCAACCAAGAAGACACATTTATGTCCTGTCAAAGCCAACTCTTTAAAGACAGCCGACCCATAAACTGATGTCCATTTACAGTTATCAGGGTTTAACTAATACAAAATGTCTTGGAAGAACTAAGAGAGATAAAAATCAACCAATAAACCAAATAAACCAATACGTAAATCTTAAGTGAAAGCTAAATGTCTGTGCTGGATATTGTACCAACAGTAAGCTTCCACTTAACATTTAACATCTGTTAAATCTAAACTAATTACACCCACAAGAATAAAAAAAGAAGCAACTTAGCATTTTAGCAAACCACATTTGCATTTGGATGTTGACAGTCCAAACATTTGACATTTTGACATTTTGTCCAAACATTTGAACTCATCAATTAAATGAATCTAATAAATTAGGAATACTGTCATGTGGATAAAGTAGGAATGAAAGGAAGGAAGGCTTTCTATGTGAAATTATATAAAGAATCCCGTTACTGTCTGGAAAAATTGTCTTGTACTTTTGACCGATTTCTCTGGTTTGTTTCTCACTTGCTTGAAAAAGCCAACAAAGCATGAGGCTGAAATGGAGGGTTCACAAACAGAAGATCCTCTTCAGTTCAGAGACCTATTTAAAATTAATTTCCTAAAAAAAGCACAGTTACATGGCTATGCCCAAATGTTGAACCTGATAAATATTGTCTCGGATTCCTTGTTTTTCCTGTTATTGAGTTGAATTCAGCTTTATTTACACAAGGTCTGTTACAATCAATATTATTTCTAGGTGCTTTATAGAAACCGAGGGCCTGTCCTCAATCAGCAACAGTGGCAAGGAAAAACTCCCTGTAAAAGGCAGAAACCTTCATCAGGACCAGGCTGGGTAAAGAAGGAGGAGAAGGGAGGAAGATCAGATAGAGGAGAGGATAGACACATACACCATCCATGCAAATACATTCATTATACCGAGCAATCAAGGCTCGAGCTGAGTGGGTCAGCGGGGTCAGAGCATGTGTTTCTTTCTTTTCAGTGCAGTCAGGTCATTAATTTCCACTGTCTATGGGTTGGTTGTTGCATATCTTTATCCTCCTCTAAAGGATTATATATGTCCACAGATGTACAAGCAAGTATTTAGTAGTTAGTATTCACTGTTACATTAGGTAATTAAATATTGAAGGACAGTCATTCACATATAAGCTTTCACGTATAATCACTAAAGACTTAATTTAATCACTCATCTCACAGTACACGACCACACTGAAAGAAGACGCTGAACTGACAAATGTTGAATGTAGAATCAAGGCTATGAAGTACTTTAAGTTTCAGTTGTGAGTTAACCTTTCAATGCAAAACGGACAAATCAGAAAGTTTTGATGCTTTAATGAGAGTGTTCGTGCCAAAAGCAAGTGCTTACAGGCAGACACATTCAAAACAGTAGACAGACAGGGAGGAAGTCAGCAATCTAAGCAGCGATAATAACAAGCCAGCATAATGAAGACATGAAGACTGGGACACCATGGGTACGGCAAGATGTTTCCACAAAAGACAGTTCGACACAGGAGGCTCAGAGAAGTGTGTTTAATTCCACGAGAAGGAGAGTGGGGACATTTCGAGACAAGTGAGACACATGAGGGAAACAGGGGTTAAGGGAGGTAGAGGAGGAGACAGAAGGAGAAGGAGGGGGGCAGAAGCAGGGAGGACGAGCAAAAACACACAGATCTGAAACATACACAGCAAGACAGAAAGATCCTAACAGACCAACAAATACTTGAAGCTACTTTCATTGAGGCTTCAAACAAAACACAATTCTTCACTAATCAATACACAAGTAGAAAATCTGAATTACAGACTCCCACACAGTGTTTTACTGATTGCGTAGTTCAGCCTGTGAAATACAAATATAAATATGCATAAAAGGTAATTATGTAAATACTTTAGTGAGACACAGGTACACACATGACACCATAACTTTGGGACACCTTCCTAATATTGTGTTGCTGCCAGAAATAAGCATGACTCATTGGTGTGAAAGCATGCGGTAGTAGGTGGCACCAAGGTGTTAGCGGCAGATCCTTAGATCCTTGGAGTCCGGTAATTTGCTTCCGGGCATCCCACTCATTTGCCCAGCACATCTCACAGATGCACAAGAAGACTGAGATGCGGGGAATTTGGATGCCAATTCAACTCCTCAAACTCCTTTTTGCACTTCTCAAACCATTTGTGAGCCGTTTTCGTTTTGTGGCATGGTACATTATCCTGCTGATATACAGCCCACAGCCCACAGGGAAAATCTTTTTTTTTTTTCCACAAAAGGGTGTAAATGGTCTGCAATAATGCTTACCAGTACAGGGCTCTGCAGAAGGCATGCTAGATGATGCCAGCTTGCCTTCTTCGCTGGTACTATTTCTCCCCCAGATAAGCAATGCACATACTCCTGGTCATCCATGAGATATCAAAGAAAATGCACTGTATCAGACCAGGTCACCTTCTGTTATTCCTCTGTGGTCCAGTTCTGATGCTCTAATGTCTACTTTAGACAGTTGAGACCTTGACTGCTCTGTAGCCCCCCCAGGCTTCACTGTCCATATGCAGCAATTTGGAACCTTGTCAATTTTGCTTAAAGGTTGCATCAGTGTTTATGAGCAAAATGATTCATTGTTCACTTAGAAGAGATCAGGCTTGACTCATGTGAGGACAGTAAACTGTAGGCCATCTACTGTCCATAAAAACGTACATAAACTGTGAACGTACCCGCTAACAAAACCACAACATAGTTTTCCAACCAACTAGAGGGCATTTATTGTTTCAGCAATGGTGAGGTAGCATCGCTGATAAAAACAAAAAAAAATCCTTGCCCTTTGAGGGTGTACTGTTGTAATCTAACATATCCCAGGTGCCACAGTAAAGAGATAATCAGTGTTTTTCACTTTACCTGTTAGAGGTGAGAATTTCATGCTTGATAGGTGTAAAGTATAGGAATTACATGAGATCCTAATCTGTCCTGGAAAGATGTCAAGTTCATGTTACAACAAATTAAAGCTTATACAGTAAATTATTCTCTTCACGGGGAAGCACCTATCAATACAGCTTCTGTGGGACTTCTGCAGGTTATATGTTTCCCTCATTAACTGTTTATGACTTCACCATCTGCATTCCACCTGCTGTTAATCAGAATGATCATTTTAATCACTTGATCTACAGATGGCAGTATGTTTTATAACATACTTACTGTCTGTGGGCTCCACTGCCTTCAAATGATCACTTGTGCAACAAACTTTCAGTTTGACTTTCAGAATGTCATTACCGGAGTCCTCCCCTCTCGGAGGGTCTTAACACTTTATAAACCTTCTGATAGTTAACTCACTAGAGAACAAAGAACTGAACCGAAATGAAGTGATAAATTACCTTCAGACATGAGAAATGACCTTTAGACATCTTACTTAAATCATTACATGTTAATTAAATCAAACACAATTAGCAAAGCAAAAAAGCAAAAGCTAATTTCTAAATAAAGGAAAACACATCCTACTAATAATTCTACAAGTACCATTCTGATGTCCTTTGTTGCTGGGAACTGTCGTTAAATAATTATCATTATAATGATCATACATATCATACATTCATCACTATATTATTGTTATTTTTTATTTTCTAAAATAACAAACGTTTGGTTTGCAAGGTCTTAATATATTTTTATGACCTATGTATGTGTAGAGTTGTTAGATCATAAAGAGTTAACCATGAAAAAAAAAAAGAAAAACTGATGGCATTTATGACAGAAAAGATGATTTGTAACTAATAATGGATCAAATGTCTCCAGATAAGCTACATAAACATTACACAGCAAAGTGCTATCTTGGAATGTTGACAGTGGATCAACTTTATGTGGTGCAAGGAAAATAAAAACACAACTTGGATTTTTTGTCTGCTGCGAGACTATGACTGGGAATCCCTTTCTCCTACTGTGATAAATGGGCTCTAGCAAGCTAAAGTTGAGGTCATCCATCATGAGCTATCATGTTAATTAATCTTACAGGCAGCAAACTCTATCTCTTGAAAAGGGGAAAAAAATGGTCCTGCTTTTTAGCTTCTCATCAAGTACGGTAGTTTACATTAAGCTGTTTGCAGTGACAATCAGATCAGGCAACAGAAAAACGTCACGCTGTTGATGTTTGTAGCCTGTTTCTTCTGATTTCCATCATTGTCAGAGTGTGGCAGACACATGCTCCCATGCTCAATTGTCACCAGCTCTTTTGACTCTCAGGAGCAACTCAACAGACGCTAACACCTTTGCTCCCAGTGACCTCTCAAAGCCTCTCCCTCCCAGTTTCCCCTAAAGGGGCTTTGTTTCTTGAGCCTTGAATCTTTTCATTCATCTTTGTATTCCAGGGCCCAAAACTCGAACTTCAACATCAAAGTTAACCAATTTAAAACAAACAAACAAACAAACAAACAAATAAAACTGGTATTTGTTGCTCAGCTTTGCTTAGGCCACAAAAGAATTCCCAGCAGGAAACCGACAGAAAAAAGTGCACATTTGTCCATAAAAAAACTTTGCATGTCAAAACAATACTGTTCATCATTCACCAGCTCTGCTACATTGTTTTGTTTTGTGAATTTGGCTCTAATGTACAGGAATAAATGTTGTTTTCCCCAAATGTTTTTTGGTCAGTGCCCCACAGGAGGGAGATCTTACTATAACGGACATGATGAAGTAAATGGTTTTTGGATTCATTAAATCTTGCCGGATGACTGTTGGAAGAGGCTGCAGCACCTTTTCCCACTATAATTATTAACAAAATGACATATTAGTATAGACATAGGGTGTGTGTGACAGTCTCATTTAGTTTAAATACATCAGAGTTCACACACACACACACACACACACACACACACACACACACACACACACACACACACACACACACAATAAGTAAGTTATATCCATCCATCTTCTGCCAACTGCTTATGCCTAATCAGGACTGCACGGGGGAATGGAGCCTATCCCAGCAGTCACTGCGCCTTGTGATGGACCAACAAATGTTCCAGGGTGTATTCCCGCCATTAATCATTCATTCACACACTCACACCCATGGGCAATCTGTAGGACCCTCATATCTGGCAAAAAAAAAAAAAAAATTGAAAACATTTTTGAAAGATGATTTGGTCATGTTCATTTATGTAGTGTGGTTGCTTAATATCACTGTGCTCATGGTAACAATTGTTCACTGCAGTTCAGAATATTTATTAACTTTCAATTGGCAAACTGGGTGTTTTCATGGTGAAGAGGGCAGAAAAGTGAGGGGTGTCAGGGTAATAGGTTATGTGTCGAGAAAAGCAAAGATGTGTCTTAATGTCAGAAGTTGGATTTGCTATAAGTTGACACAAAAGGGCATTTGGGAAAAGTGCTTTGGAAAACAAACAGGTCAATGACGTTCATTCTGATATCTAAAGGTTATGAAAACTATGCACTGCTGCAGGGTTCTGTGGGAAACAGAAGGCTGGTTCAAACTGCATGCTTCCAATTTGGCCCAACAATATGATACTTACTACCAAACTTCATTTGTCTGATATGTCATTAACCACCACACATTCAAATGATGCGAAAAAAACATTTTGTCAGTGAAAATTAAAGATTCAAGTATAAAGGAAATAAGAAATGCCCGCTGCCTTCTTTTGATTATTTTTTCTTGTTCCTGTCATTTCTACTGACTCCCGAGATCCATCCCGCCTTATCTCCCTTGATCTGATATATCCTGCTGTCTTGGTGAGATTTTACCACATTCTTATAATTACTCAGACTCTACTGGTGCCCCCCCTTGCTTTTTTATATTTGTATTTGTCTGAGCCAGAGTTAAAAATGGGCAGGTATCATGAAGGGAAATTATCAGCCACCATCAGTTCTCCCAGGGCTTTATAAATATGGTATTTATCACGGAAGCAATCCACAAGCCTCCTTCCAATATATCCTCATTTGACAGCAAGCAGAGTGATAAATCTCTCCTTCGACACTTTTAGACGAGTTAACTACGAGAAGTACTCTGGAAGCTAGCACAAGAACTGAATAATTCATGTGGTAACAAAATGTTTCACCAATTACTGGGCACGTTTACAGCACAGTTGCATTCCATCTTGCTTACAGTAAAATGCAAGAGTAGCGAGATGGATGCAAAATCAAAGTCTGTTTTCACAAGACAGAGCCTGTCATCCATCCATAAACACATCGTTGTGTGTGTCACACACCACACTGCTCCAATGGGTTCTCCTAAAACACAGAAAACACAGCAGAAAAGTACAAGAACACATAATGAGTCAGGGAAGGATAACCATTAAATTATGAACAAAATGCATTTATAAAGAATGTATATTATTATAAGGCATCAGAAATGTATTCACCAGGAATTATTTCATTTCAGAACCCAATCCAGTGAGCCTCCAGTTCAGGACAACAGAGATTTATCTCCAAAATGTAATATTTTCAATTGACAGCAAGGGGACATACTGTGGCTAGAAAGGTTTTATAGGGGGTCTGCCAGAGACACTTTGTTATTAATGTCCTCTAAAAGCCACAAAACTTCCCAGTTGATGGCAAGGCTTCTATCTTGTTGTCACACTGTTTGTTTTGTTTTTTTGTTGAGAATCTCACATTTTCACAAACACTATTGTATCTTATAATATATTAATATAGCTGAGCACTAAACAATTGCTCTGGCTTTGTCTGTTCTATTTGATTATTGAAAGCTATAACAAAACAAGATGATAAATAGGCATGCCTTCTCAGTTCTTGATTGAATTGGGCCTCTGCCAGGTGTTTTTGCTTCTCTGTACAATAAAAAAGTAAACCGTAACCGTTTGTGTGAACCATTAGTCTTTATACATATTACAGGTTTTGTGCCAGAGTGTTATGCAGTTGTTCATGTGATCACACTTTTTAAAATGATCATTTTTGAGAGGTGAACCCTTTCTTATCTCCCAGTCCATATTTGTTTGAATAGCACATGTAAAACACACATATACACAGCTCTGAGATATATAATTAGTTGTTCCAGTCCTGCGTATTTTGTTGCCACAGCCCAGCCTTTTGTTTAACTGGCTAAGTGACATGGTCTTTAGAGATGGGAGGGCTTTTTGATATGTGGTCCAGATGTTTGACAAATGCTGTTTACTCTGAGCTGCTGTTATGCCTTATGCTCATTTGTCTACACTTATATGCAAGAGGATCGCCCCCATATGAGCCCGGTCCTGATCATAGCTTATTGCAGTTAAAATTGACTTTTTCCTTTCCACTGTTGTTGGGGGGTCAGGCCCTGGGTTTCTCTAGGTTTTATGATTGTAGATACTATATAAATAGATTTATATAAATATATTTTAAAAAGGTCATATTAAACAAAACTCAGTGCTTTAGTCTATATTTGCATATATGGACAGAGCTTGTTGCCTTTTTTGGTTCCCAACCTAGAGATGGAGTCCCTGTTCCTGGAGGCTCAGCCAATGCTCATCAACTTGAAAAGGGAGCAATGCTGGTGACATTTCAGACATGAGTAAAATGATCTTCATCATTCTGGTCATTACAAACATCCTTTTGTATGACCCTACTTCAAGAGGTAATTAGTTAATTCCCCTGGGTGGATTAGTATTAGAGTACTAATTCACATATGAAAAGGCTGAAATACAGTGTACATTATGAACCCAATATTTCCATTCAATACCTCTCCTATGAGAGGTATTGAATGGAAATCCTATCCTCCTTGGTTTTTGAATTGGATTGTGCTATCATGGACTTTGTACTGCTGCCTCACCTCACCTGGATTTTTGTCTCTTTTCACTGCACAGCTGTTCTCTAGTCGACCATTCAATGTTGTTTGAGTTGCGAATGGTCATTGCTATTTTAATGAAACAGGAAAACAGTTTGATCAAAGGTTGTTAAAGACTGAGTCTAGTTTAGGAGATTTCTGTATGTCAAGTAGTTACATTTTTAATTTGACTGTTTGATTGCTTATTAACATACATTTTAATCAATTTTAAATCATCTTCATGTGAAAGGACTAATTTGGCATTAAGAAATTATCAAAATGGAATACAGTACCAAAAGATCCAGAAGAAACCCGTAGCCCTCATGTAAATTTCACATCAGACTTCTTTTTTCTTCTAGTGGAGCAAAAGAACCAAAATTGATGATCAGCACAGATGGCAAAGTTATCCTGTTGCTGTTTCCTTTGTCACACAAAGACATCTGCTTTATCCCTCCTCCTTTCAATAGGCAGCTTTAATCCAAAATATAAGCATGCAAAACAAAGGCGTTTCACACTTGAATATCCATCTGGACATTTCTAGGTTTCTAGAGACTGAGATGGAGGAAATACTGTGTTTAACAGTGAAGTGCGGTGAAGTTCACGGCTGGGGGGGCACTGATGTCATCAGCCAGATTTACAAAAGTCTCTCGGTCTTGATGGAGATGAGTGCCAAGGAAGAAAGTTGTCCTTGGTCAGTCCTATTCTGACTGTAATTTTTAAGTGTTTTCAGCGCTGAAAATGACCTTCTCAGTGGAAATCCATACAGCCAGTCATTTATAGAGTACCATTCCGTTTTAAAGGATCGTTTTTTCCAATCAGTGGTGGAAATACAAGGTGCTGAATGAAAAAAAATGTGATTTTTTTTTTTGTTTTTAATCAAACAATCAAAGAAAACCCAAATAAAAAAATCTCGAAATAAATAGGGCATAAAAATTGCAAGAATTGAAGACTAAACTGCCTCGCCTACATCCAGAAGCACAGTCAAACCGGGGTTTGTAGGCGGGGCAGCGCTGTGTTGTCCAATATTTGCGCTGTGTTGCGCAATATTGCGCCGTGTCCGTTGCCTTGTCTCTTCTCAGTATTTTAATCATAACCATGAAAATTAAAAGATAATATAAAAACGGTGAAGTTAAATTGATAATTAGTTTATAAAATCACTGGAAAAATATGATCATTTAATTTAATTTTTTTATTTAATTTTTTTTTCTTTCCATGACCTCCTCTGACTGCACATCACTGGTTTTTAATTATACACAGACAATAAAGCACATCTTCATAGATTTTTTTGTTTTATCTAATGGTTATATCACTTAGAAATGTACTGATAGTCAAGTATCTGTTGCCACTTAACATTTGTGAAAGTCTGTCTAAATAACATTATCTACAAGTCTATTCACCCAAATTACCAGGCTTCTGTGATGTGAGACAAAGACAAATCATGTAATCATGAACATTTTCCACGTGTAATATGATTTATAACCTGAAATATTCAACTAAATATGCTAATTTAAATATGCACATGGTTAAACTAATAGTTTATTGTAACAACTGTTGATGTTATTACAATATTCACTCTCTTGGAAAATGAATCTTATGTCATGCACATATTCTGCCATATTCTCCTATGCACAGCCCTCTACTGATCAGCCTACAGATGATCAGTTGGATTCAGGTTTGTGTTCCAACAGGGATGTCCCAAAATATCAATATTCTGTTAAAGCCATGCTTTTTTATTTATTTGGATGTATGCATTGTCTTACCGTCATAGTGAAAGGGGAAAGATCTTCACTGACTGGTATTTGAAACTGTTCATAATTTATTAGTAATATAACTCACTCATAATTATGAGTTCACCACAACAAAATGTACCTCCCAAAATGTGCTTTCCAAATTGTCTTCAAATCTACCAAAAGATCTACCACAAAAATCAGTAAATACAACATAACAATACCAATAGTACAGCGCTTACAACTAAAACCTGTCCTCCTTTAGTAGTAGTGTGAATTTGGTCCTGTTTCAGATGTGTTTGTATGCTGTAAGCCTCAGCCATGAATGTGACTGGGTAATTCTGAACACAACAAGTTCCCAGTGTGAACAGGTCTGCAATCACCTGAATTGTTCATCTTAAAAGTCATATTGAAGGAAACAAGTTCTGACACGATTTCTCTTGGTCCCAAAGAACAGGGTGTGAGGAATAACAATGGACACAAAGGACAGTCTGGCACAGTAGGGAAGGAGACTCATGTTAAAATACACGAGAAGGGGAGTGGGAACAAGTAAGCCCCTTTCATAAAAAATAAAAAAATAAAAAAATAAAAACCAAGAATCAGCATTTCAGAGCAAATTTAGCCAAGTTTGGCCATCAGTGCACACTAAATTAAGAAAGGAAGGCATTATTTAAAAGTTTTGTAAATCTGTATAGAAATAATTGCCAAATAGAGAGACAATAAAAAGAATAGTTTTACTTAAATTTTTATATTTGTTAAACAGCCTCAGTTATGTTCTTTGTCTCTGTCTGCATCTCTCTCTCTCTCTCTCTCTCTCTCTCTCTCTCTCTCTCTCTCTCTCTCCCCTCTCTCTTTGTCTCGCTCTCAGCTTGTCACTGCTGACAAACTTTTGCTAACAAAAATTAAACAAACGATGGTTTAACATAATGGATTCTATAACAAAGTTGAAACATATATACAGACATGCAGTCTTTCCTAGTAAACAGTATCAGAAATGTAATATCCAATTGTTAAAGTTCTAATTAGTTATGTCAAGAGTTTGTTTCACTTTGCCCGAGTGCACATTTTTAGAAGTGTCGTCAGCAATTTCACTGCAGTAATGTTGCAGTGGTTGTTGTACGCTGGTCTTAATGAGCTCTGAATTAGTTTTGTTTGAAGCAAAATATGTGAGATAAAAGAAGCACAAAAGTAAGGGAAGAATCTATGAATACTGCACTTTTTGCAAGTCTGGGGTTAGACTGTTCCTTTTGGGGATGGAGGAAGAATATAAAAGGTAATATAAGTTCATAGTATAAGTTTCTGCAAAAAAAAAAAAAAAAAGGCTGATACAGATACAGTCACAATGTTTTCGTAGAAAAATATGAGAAATGTTTCTGGATTTTGATTCCAGTTTGAGAATATGGAGTTTGCATGTTTTTCCTCTCACAGACTTTTCACTTCCTTTCCATATACCTCAGCCCTTGTGATATCCAAAAGTGTGTCCTGTTGTTGTCCAGACTTCATACACCCATGGGCTTTCCATCACATATTGTCTTTATGTATCACCATGATGATTATTATTTGACACATTAATCCTTTATGATCTCAGAAATTGCCATCTAATTTCATTTAATGATAATATTTAATGTTTAGAATGTGTTTAGTTCATATATCCATATGTCAATGAAATACATAATCCTGTGGACATACTGCTATTTCCTTAATATCTAACTTAAGGATTAATTAAAACTCAATGCCATGTCAAGGGATGATGGGTTATATTGCTTGGGTAGGGAGAATCAGTTCTACATATTGCACAAGGCATTATGGGATACAATGAGTGTAGTAAATAGGGAACAGTGATCCTCATGTAACACTTACACACTCCTACACCCCCTAATAGGGAATAGGGAGTGATTCTGGCCACAGCTCGGTCAGTTTGGCTACAGTGCTGAAAAGAAAGCTGGAGTTTGTTGGTTTCTCTCTTTGTTTCAATTAGAGAACAATAGGCAGTCAGCCAGCTGCACTTTCATCTCAGAAGCCGTTTCATGTGTGAGACCTTTTTGGTAATTAATTCCACTGCCTACTACACTCATGTAAGATGAGTTTTGTTCTGACTCAGACTGATATTCAAGCTTAATTAACCTTTAAAGTGATATTCAGTAGATGGCAGATTGCGGTGGAGAAACTAAAGGAGCGCTTATGCTGCTATTGTCTGTTGTTTTGTGTTCCCATAAATAACACACTCAGACATTAACCCGGCAACATGCTTAATCTTGCATTTTGAATCTTGCGCTTCGCAAGTTTGGCATTGACTTTGGAAAATCACAGCATCTGCCATTTTAATGACATGCACAGCATCAAGGACAAGGACCAATTTACCCAGGAGTGAAGAAATACACCAGGTTGCCTTTTTATATGCAATTCCAGATGCCTCATTAGAACCTGGTGTCTTTCATCATTATTCTTTCATGTAATTCTGCAGCACACAGCATCTGCACTCCTCTCCTAGTGTTTGTTATTTATGTAAATCACTTTCATCAAAGGGGCTTTTAAAAATCAAATTTGAAAAGCAGAAAGTGAAGAGGGAAGATTGGCCCATTCCAAAGGAGTTTTTTTAAGTCAGACAATCAAGAAGTGGAAACACCAGCTGTTGTTTCCCATTTGTTGATTCAAGCAGGTGAGGCTGACATCTTTCCATTTCCACCCCATTTGCAGCTATTTCGCCCTCTCCAGTCAGTCGTACTGATCAGAAATACTTTAAATTAAAATGAGGATTCATGAGGACAGCTATTTTGTCACACTGTTCAGCTTCGTTTTTACCACGATTGTCTTCTCTTCTCTGTCTTCTCGCAGTGATCGGTGAAACAAATCAAAATACAAAAAGTTGAAATGTCTGTTGTTGATATTGGTATTTGTATGGGATTTCCTCAACAAAAATCCCAAATGTCCCCTCTTTATCATTACAAAACAAATATGAAGAAGCATTAAATATTATTACAGTGATTTAATGTTGCTAATTTATTCCTGTTTATGGTCTGTAAAAGCTACTTTATGCTTTATATATTGCTTATAGTCATTTTTATTTTAAGTGTCCCTTTTGATTTTGAAAAGATTTTGGAAACAGTTTTTTGAGTCCAGCTGATATAATGCATTTTAACAGACATAGATAATCTATTACATAACATGTATTAATATGCAGAGTGAACTCTGCACAGAGTATTCCCAACGCTGGTGGGTATAAAGTGTATCACAGTTTTCATTCTACAGTGCTACAGACTCAAATTCTACATCATACACACTCAACTGTCTCACAGTTTATCTCTTGAGGTCCAGCTGAGTGAGATCATAGTTTATTAAATCCATTGAATGTAAATATCCTTAGTTTTTTGAACGACAGGAACACTGAGCTATATCTTTAAAAGAAAAAGTCAATAAAAAAAATACTCAAAGTTCAAAAATAAATTACACATTTGCATGCAGTGAGGTGAAAGGATGCCAACCAAGAAAAAAAAACAAACAAAAAGCAACAGCAATAGAATATTTGCATACAAATTACCACAATAACTTTGAACTGTCTAGATGTTTCCAGCTGGTGAAAATGAAATTAAAAGCACAGATGCTTTAGCAAAACATGGTGTTTCACCTGAGAGTCTTAGAACTGTCAGGATGTGGAAAAATGATAGATGATTTGTGTTGTTGGCTCCATCAGACAGCTTCACGTAGGGCCTATCCCTTGTTTTGCTGGATGAAAGCTATAATTCCCATATTACTTAAAAAAAGGACTATATTTGCCGTTTCTTGTTAAAATTATTATTATAAAAGGCTTTAATCTATTTTATCCCTCTTAAGTAATCAAAAAAGTAATCAAACTTTCCAAATGGCTCAATATCTCTTGCACTTATCTTTTAATGGATTATTTTAAGGGGTAGCACTAATCCAAATATCTAAATTGTTATCAAGATAGAGCAGTCACATTAATGTACAACTCAACATTTGATCCATCTTATCTATCTTTTTAACCATGCTGAACGCTCTACTCAGCACCTGTGACAAATTCACGGCAAAGGGTTGGCCTCATGCAGAGCTAAACATAATAACTTAGAAATTGATTTTAAGTGCCGTTTTTTAGACACATTACAAAAAAAAAAATAGAACTGAGAAAACTTTGAGAAAAAAAAAATTGACTGATGAGGAAGAAATCTTAAAACACAAGCAGCACTCATGAAGGCTCATAAAAAGCAGGAAAGAAATCCTTAAAGAACATTGAATTGCTCATTGCTATGTTAAATGTTAACAGATAATGTAGGAAAGATGACTGACAGTTTAAAATACAAAAATCATGTAATGTGCAAACTGGCATGACCCTCCTAAACAGCAGTAATCACCACATATATTTAAATTTTAAAATCAATCCTGGAATTTCATGGCATCTAATAAATGATGTGAAAGATCAATCATTAACACATATGGCATTAAAATAGACTGAAGATATGCTCATTACCTTTACTGTGGCTTTTTAATTAAATCAAGTTGATTCGAATTCAAGTTTTATTTTTTATCCATTTAACACCTGTCTAAATAATACAATAATACTACAGACAAAGAAAAAGACCATAGTCATATGTGGGACTTTTCTTTCTACCTTTGTACCTTCATCGTGAATATTATATGCCTACATTTGTGTTGTTTATTTTTACAACACAACACAAACAGAGAGAAGAGCGCACATCTCTAGATTACCAGCTGTGAACACAGTGTGTGCGAGTCATAAATCTTTCTATCCTTGTGTGTCATAAAAAATCCTGGGAAACACATTTACATTCAGCGTTATTATGAAAATTACAAACTACAAAGCTTGCAGGACACAATTTACTTTGTTGGCCAGCACGTGTCAGAATTATTAAGTGACAGGGTATTTTCATACTTCATTGAGAGTAATCCCACAGGAGAAACAGGAACAACAAAAGTTGGGAAAGCTGAGATGACAAAGTGGTCTTCTCCTTGGACGCTTTCTCTGAGCACAATAAACAGCTTTGTTTCAAGCCTATTTGGTTTGAGCTAACAGACAGGGATGCTGTCTTGATTCAGTCAATGTTTTCACAAGACAGAGAGACAGACAGACAGACAGAGTCAGCACTGAGGGGTTTTATTGATTAATTAAACAAGATGGTCTTTTAATGGCTCTGCAGTAAGGCTCATTAACATTTTTGGATCATTTGCCCAACCACAATATGTTTGCATATTGGTCCTTCAAGAATAGTTTTCAAGTATCTAGGAGATCTAAGATAAAACCAGCTGTGCACATGATGTTCATGCCCACGCTGAATTAATTCTGCAACCATGCACCAGACCATTATGTCAGTGACTGACATCACCATTGTCAAGATATTTCTAATTAGGTGGATGGACCGCTCGGCAGTTTACAGCAACAAAAAACTTGGGCAACTAAAAACTGGTGAGAGAAACCTTGTTATGTTGCAGGGGAGCCTTGTCAGGGGAGTCAGCTTGAGAGGATGCTACCGATGCTGTGACTGAGTGCATGTCATCTCTGCAGATGCAGCAAAACATGCTGGTTTAGTCGTTTCATTATTTAATCAGTAGAGAATGATCACCAAGTGTTTACTGTTGTGGTGGTAATGGCTGTGTGCATGCTTGCTCGATCCTAATGTCACCATCATCACCCAGCGGTGCATGTTTCCTGATGCTACAAACATCGTTGCTGTGAACTTAAATCATGCTGATGTTAAAGCAGCGTGGGTTAGCTTACTCACTCTGATGCCCCTCCCTCAATAACTGAATGTACATGTGGTCATGATATATTCACGCATCCTGTGTGTAATAAACTGAGTGTAAAATTATTTACAAGTCTAGTCGTAATCTAGTCGTTTTCCCTCTTTGGGACTAATAAAGGATTCTTCTACTGGATTTCATCATCAAATGAAATGTGCTCCAAGTGTAGAAAAGACACTGGACAAGGTGAAGACAAACATCAACACCACACCTAGGCCTGTCTGACGACTTTCTCATCATTCCAGCATACAGGCTCCTTGCTTCTCGCTGGCTCCAGGACTGCTTTGAGAGAACCAACTCCGAAACAGGAATAATGGAACAGGACCTTGTATACTGCAGCAGGTGTTCTCAGTCATATTCTCTATAGAGACTGTTACTGTCATCATGTCAATTAAGGTCCGTTCCAACCAGAAGGATGACAAAGGAAAAAAAGACATCCTTCCTGAAAAATAAGACAGATGCACAATACAGGGCAATCAGAATCAACCTGGAAAGAGGCATCAGAAGGGAGAAAAAGGGGAGCTATAGGGAGAAAATAGAGGGCCACTTGAGCAGTACCAACATCAGGGAGGTGAGGTGGTCCAGCATATCCCCAGCTATAAAACCAGCAAGGTAGTGCCCTTTTGGTGGAGTGGGACCACTTCTTTGCCTGTTTCACCTTGGAGCCACATTGGCAGGTTGGGGAAACACAAGGACCTTCTATCAGTCCCTCTTCCAGTCCACTGTCCCAGCCTTTTTGACGTCATCCATTATCATCCCTCTGCCAAACGAGATTACATGTTCGCCAACCTGTCTCAGACATACCCGTCACCGTAAAGCTTTGCTTTGGTGTAAGGTCACGTGCTTCAAGCCAGAGCAGCAGTGTTGACCAAAGTGTCTTTTTGCGGACATAAGCTCAGTTTTTAAGACCACCCTCCCACTTAGATTGGGGACAAAACTGGTTTAACCATGGCTGTCCTGTTCCTGAGACTACTCCGAAAGATTGACTTTGATGAGAAACGGCTGGTGTCATTCTGTCAATGCTCCATTGAAACGGTGCTGATGTCCTATATGTGTGTGTGTGTGTGTGGTATGTCAGCTGCACAGAGGAAAGCACTCCAGAGGGTCGTCCCCACCACTGAGAATAGCATCGGTTGCCCTCTACCCTCCCTTGATGGACTGTATAACTCCTGCTGTCTCGAAAGGGCTCGCAGCTTCTTAAGGACACATCACACCCTGGAAATCACCTGTTTGAACTGCTGCCCTCAGGCAGACGTTACAGGACTATTAAAACAAGGATGGACAGGCAAAAGAAAAATAATCAAAAAGGTGTAACAGCACTCAGAATAAGAGCCTTTTTAAGTACAATATGTGGACTGGATGGTTGAATGTTGCAGTGATAAAAAGCAGGAAATCATGGATGCTCTTAATTGCAAATGCACAACTCACGCTGCATTCAGAGTTGAATATAAATTTATTTATTGTTAAATTTGTAATCAAGTACCATGAAATTTGAATACTTTATGTTTAAACATGAAACAGTGGACAGGACTTTCCCCAAACTTTATTACCTGATAGAGGACACAAGATTTCAGTATGTCAGTAAAAGTGGATGCAATCTATAAATGAAGATGTTATTCAAACAACAGTCATCAATAGATATTTCCAAAGCTCCAGATATTGATAGAAAAGGCTGTATAGCAGCATAAAATCAATAACTGTGACTTTTATAGACTGCTTCATTCCCTAATGCATATTAAGATCTGATACTTTAGCTCTGAAGGGTTTTGGTTCCATCAAATATCTTGATAAAACAGGAGATCGGTAGTTCTAACCCCTTTTTCAGCTTCCATACTATAGAGACATGTTAATACATTCAATCAACAGGCATCGTGACTTCACAGAAAACATCCTCTTTGCACCTCTGGTTTTATAAGAATTTCACACAGTGAATAATTGATGTACAAAAATACATTTATTTGAAACAATTTAAAAATGACAGCTTTACTGTAGAAATATTAAACTAAAGCTGAATTAGAGCATTACTGATGATGCATGCAAGGTGGATTGCTGTGCACTGAAGAACATTACAATAATATTTTCCCCATCAGGAAATCCATAATCTTTATCTTTTTCAATTATGAATTAATCTAGAGATGTAGAGTTTACACATAATTACACTTATTAATAATGTTGCTTTGAAGATATGATGATCAATAATGGATGTAATGGCAATTTCTAGTGAATACTTTCAGATTTTATAAAAAAAAAACAACAAAGGTAACTTACACTAAGTTTTTAACAAAAAAAAGGTAACTTACACTAAGTTTAGTTTGTTATATACAGGTGACAGAAACAAAAATGCAGACTTGTAGTCTTGTTGTAAAAGTTACTGTTACTGCATGTTGTAGTATGCAGTAACATTTCAGTTTTAAAACATGTCTCCTGCTAAGTGATGGAATGTAACTAAGTATGTTTACATTATTTATTTAGAATAACAGAAACTTCTACTACTGCTACTTGAATACATTTTATTACCAGAAAATTTAATATAATACGTGACAAAATGTGAGAACTCAAGTACATATTCAAATGAGGACCATGCAATCAGTATCTCTTTATTTCAACTCAGGTCTCCATTTTCAGAATTTTATAACTATTTTTAACCTCTTAGGTGGCTAAAAGGCTGCAGTGTTCTCAGAAGCAAATGAGTTTTCTGTAAACATTTTGATGAGTCACATTGTGGAGACACACACCACCATTGTTGAAATTACCAAAAAATCTAAAACTATTGTATGAATTGTTTTGAAAGAGACTGTTCATGATGTTCCAATCAGGCCATTACTCAGGTCTGAATACTGTTTAATCGTTCTTCCTCATCATTGGAAATACAGAAATGAAAACATTGTTTTTTTCCTGGCTATATTAGGATTCTTGCCCAGCAACAGCATTACGCCCTGGTTATGAACTGACAACATTCTCCTTTCCACCTCTACATTCATTGCAATTTCAAGGAGTTCAGGAGAACAGAATTGAAAAGGTGGATAAAAGTCACATTAACTTGTCACATTATGGCACATTTTGTCTGTTTATCTGAGAACTGTATATATAATTTCCCTTCCATCAAAGTCAAAATGCAAACAAAGTTGCACAAACTGTAAGTTGAAAACAGGTTTCTTTGTTTACCATGTCTATATTTTTTTAAGACTCAGCTGCTTGGTTTGAAATACAGATGGAGTGTAAATATAATGTGTATATGTTTCTTGAATTATTGGAGGTTTTTATTTTTGTCTGACTGGTATAAAACAAAGAAAAAGAAGCATTGGAGAGAACAGTGATGTTAGAACTGTTTAGCTCTTCCCTTTCATTCTAAAATAAAAATGTGGTAAATCAACCATATTTGATGACTTTGTTAAGGTTTGAGGACAATATTCTGTTTTAGTGGCACATTTGGTTGGGTTTTGTCCAATTACATTTGAAAATGCCATAGATTATGATTCAGTTCAGAAATAGTTATATGACTTTGCTGGTAATATACATCTTTATTATTGTTTGACTCAAATATCCAGCTATACTACTATACTCTACTTTATCCTCTTCTTTGATTGTGGTGATAATGAAAACAAACTCTCACTCCAGTTTCTTCAAATAATTGAGACACAGTGCAGCTGCAGGGCCACCCAAAATTAAAATAATGTGTGCATGTATGAATGGGTGACGGTTACAGACCCCAAATGTAATATGTTCTGCCATTTTATTGTAAAAGTCTGTCAATCCCCAAACATAAGCATAATCATTGTAGAAAGTTGCAAACAATTTCCTTACATTGCTATGGGGTTCATTCTTTTATAGAAAAGCCACTGTCAAATAAGGTGTTTTGCAACAGTCATAAAAAAAAGTGTGTGAAAATCCAGGGAGGGAATGCTCAGAATACTGCTGTGTACAATTAGAAACTCTTAGATGTACACCAATAGTTGCTGCAGGCAGAAGTCAAGACTCATGCCCAGTCTGGCAACAGTCCAAATTCTTATCTTCAAAACAAATCTTTGCAGTATCACTTGACATAATTCTGTGCAAGAAATTCAAGCCTGTCTTCATTTTTAAAGCTATATCTGTCTTTAAAACCTTAATCTTAAAACTTAAAGATACATGAGGACATATAATAAAAGTTAATCAGTCCAGGTGTCGAAGAGATTGTGATCTCTAAAACCACTGTAAAATGCCCTATGAAAAACATATAACCAAGGATAAAGATAAAGAGGAATAAAAACTCATGTTCAGTAACAATTTGCCTAGCCAGAAATTAATCCAACATAAAATAAACTACCAGTCCCAACAGACCTCCTGATATTTTAGGAAAAATACCAAATGATTGAACTTTTGGTCACATCAAAACTATATTTGGAATTTAAAAGGCAGCTTCTATCTACATGACAATGACCAGAAGTCCTGTTGTTCTATTAACGGTAGCAGATAGATCGCTTAGTTTCACTAGATAAGTGTTGTCCAAAAGTAATTAAAAAATGTAAGAGTATATGAAATGTTCAGACATAATCGCTTCACCATTTCTTTTGATGTATGAATGATTAGAAGAAACAAAAAAAAATACAACACTTGCTTATCTACAACACAGAAATCGTGTCCTCAGTAAGAACATGCATAAGTCAAGGACTAAGCAATAAAGTTAATTTCTTTAAGTAACGTTTGGCTTTTTAACACTTTTTTTTTTTTATTAAACAGAGCTTCTGCTGTCGTCATGGTACTCAGACTATGAGCATGTACAAAGTAATAATATATACATTTTTCAGAACTGATGACAATGTACATTTTAATAATATTCCCTGTTTGTTTGAGGACTCAGACATTATAGTCGATATATAGGCAGAAATTATCTTTAAAACAAACTCCATAGGAAATTTACATAACTCTTCATTGATGTTGACAAAAGATAATTCACTCTGCAAATGAACATTATCATGTAGCTTATACATCCACAAAATCTCTAGTTAATTACAATAACTCTGTGAATAACATTTACATTTGTTGCGTGGATATTGTTGAACGATGCGTCCATACAGGTTCGTATAAATGAGGTCCCTTAAAAAACTATTAACATCAGTGTTGGAGTTACAAAACAGAAAGAGAGACTGACCCTTACTTACGGTAACACTCTGCTGTACATTGAGCTTTCTTCCTTATTTTACACACTAGTACAATTTGGAATCTCCCTTGTGCTCTCACAGGTATTTCCAACACCCCCTGATGAGGAAAAAAGAAAGAAACAGTCAAGAACAATTATAGTGTCAGGACTTTAACCATGTGAAACAAAGAAGTAAATTAACATTAACTTTAATAGCGTGGATATTCACGATTTAAATAACTGATTGATTTAGAATTCACATACATTCTTTTTTTATCATATAGACAGAGAGGAGGTTTCAATGCATTTTTACTTCTCATATGGGTTATAATGCCTGGATCCCAGTTTGTATGTCTGAATTTGTAAATATTAGAAACTCTGATATGAATCAAGCTGAGGGTCATTCTCATGAAGTACAACAAGCATAACCAGTGATCCCAGTAAACAGCTGGCACCAGCCAAATTTGTCCAATGTCATACAAGACATCATTATTGGCATTGCATTTTATTCAGTTGTTCAATTTAACACCATACATCTGCTTCTTCTCAAGTTTCATTTGTAAATTGCATCTTTGTCCTTTGTTTTGTTACTTTATTCCCAGTGTTTAAAACATCAGGGCCTAATTCTGCCATCCTACCACCACAGGGTGAGAAAGATGCCTTCAGTCTTGGGAAGCTTTTTTATTTCCAAATTTTCATTCAGAAGAGTCAGAAGTTGAAGTTGAGTATAAATTAAAATCCTTCCATAGATAAACTTTATTTTCCTAAATGAGTGTGGGTAACTTGTCGCCATATACTCTGTCCGTATATTGGATACTGGACTAAATGTAGTCGTAAAGTATGATGTAATACCGAGTTACTATACTGTAAGGCAGAATTGATCCTACAAGCATCATGTTTGCTATGGAAAAAAGGCCTGTACTTACTTTTGACCCTGGACTCCATTTCCTTCTCCATGAGTTCTTTGGATGAGGAGAACTCGCTCAGGGTGATCTTAGACGTGCTGTCACCCGGGCCCACTGAACCAATCATCTCCTGCTCTTTTTCCTGGCTCCCCTCAGCGTATATGTTGATCCAAGGAATTTTCCTAACCAATTAGAATCATTAAAAATGAAGAGCAATCCAGCAAAACCTTCACATACAGGACTCACTAAGCAATATGTAGACAATTTATAGATCCATTCCTTGGTGTTTTTGAAGATCTTTATTTAGTCACTATCCAGTTTATTTCCAATTACTTATTTTGGTTATTAATTGCTCTTTTGTCAACTGAGATATTCTGTGAAAAAAATGGCATCCTCTTTAGACTAATAGAAAAAAAATCTGGTATTCATAATTAATGACAATTTTTCATTAAAGTCTGACTTTTCAAGAGAATCATTTTAAGTATGAATAATTTATTCAGCTAATACCAGCCGAAGCACAGCAAACACAAATTACACCATTTAATGGTCATTTTCTCTGCATTTTAAATTTGGTTGGTGCATGCATTGAATTAAGGATTTACCACCTCTAGAGGAGTTGGTCAAATGAAACTTTCAAATATAATCGTGATTTATTCTGCCAGGCTTATCTGGAATCATCAATAATGAATAATGCTAATAGAATAGTAATAGATTTGTGCATGAGTTGTATCAGATCAGGTGGAGCAGGTGGACAACATCCAACTGACGCATACCTCTTGAATTTGTAGATGAGGAACACTGCTAGGCCCAAGAAAACCACCGATAAAAGCATGAGCATAGCTGAACTGCTGTGTCTGGGGTTGGAGTCCACCAATGGTGCTGTGTCGACACAAGAAGACTTTCATTTTTAACGCAATCCATAATGTCGTCTACACAAACAAAGCATTTCCTAACACACCGATTAGACAAGTCCTTACTATAATTCCTGTCACGGCGCATTTTTCTATTTCCATATTGAGCCACCCTCAGATCATATATACCATTTCTTGATCTGTCTGTTGTGCATTTTTCAGTTTTGCCAGTGTTTTGTCCCATCCTCCTTGCATCTGCCTCCCCTCCCTCATCCTCCTCCTCCCTACCTGCTTTAACTGTAATTACCCTTGTGTGTTGCACCCACTCCCCTTCTTGTGTATGTAAACCCTGCTTATCCTTCCCTCCTGTGCCAGACTGCCTTTTGTGAAGGCGTCCAGTGCAATGCTTGTGCCTTCTTTGTATTCGGATTACAATGTATAAGATTCTTTCTGCTTGGATTACTGGCCTGTTTACAAACCGTGTTCATACTACCTACTGGCATGAACTTATTTGATACAATTTTTATACTTTCCGATCTGTCCGTCGTGCGCCGCATCCCTGCCTAACTAGTTCTGACATCCCTGTGTTACTGTGCTGCTCATGAGCCCCTCAGCTCAGACATGCTGACCTTTCTCCAGTGGCTTGAAGGCTTTTCAGAGTACACCTCCAATGTCATTAGTTTGCAGCTCACTACAGAATGTCATATGGAGCGCATGCAATGGTGTTAATACCTGGAACTCTGAGCTTCAGACAACTCATACCTCCAGAGACTGATCTTAATGAAAGCAGCCAAGCAATAAATACAATGAAAGAACTGGGATGCAGGAGCTGTAGAGGGCTACCAAGGTCTTAGCCAATAAAAAGGTAGAGTTTATTTACATGTGGGTACAGTAATCCAGCATTGATTTAATCTTTTTTTTTGTATTTTTGTGTTCAAGTGAGATCCACCTTTAATCTGTAAATTGAAATCTCTCAAGTACACACTGTTGCTTAAATTATTAATTGTTTTTTGGTTGGCTCAATGGAATCAAGGACCTTCACCCATTTATAAAATCAATCCTCCCCCACACTTTCTTTTTTTTTTAGACTTGGCAGAAATGATCGAATCCTGTTGCCAACCTTGTAAGAAACCTTTAGAAGCGATACCAAACGTTTCTTACCCAGCGTTAACTGTGTGTTGTACACAATCACCCGTACGCCGGGCTTGAGTTCAAACTCCACCAGGTTCTGGTTCAGTGCATTCACAATTATGTCAGATGCCTGTTGAAGTAAAACAACACAATATTAACTATTAACACACGAATATATTTTATGGACACACACCTACACACGCATGCACACACATGCACACACACAAACACACCCACACCCATACCCACACAACACAGATATAATTAGCTTTACCTGCTCTAGCTCCACTTCACTCTTCTTCTTGCTTCCTGACTGGTTTTTGTGAGGTAACAGGAAGAGCTCAGCAGCTGTTGGAACTCCTGGGAACACCGCAACCAAAAGCTGCTCATCTGGGAAGTCAGAGACCTATGACAAAGCCACACGAAAGACGTTAATAGTTTGCTTGCCATCAGGCTGATATAACAGCTTAATTGACGATTATTTTAAACTAGTTGAAGCCAATTACAGATGGGTGAGAGCTGGATGAGAAGATTCCGAGTGTGGGAGGAAGCTGGAATATCTTGGATGACTACTAAAACTAACTGCTCCCAAGCCATGACACAGAGCAAGGCCCCCCAGAGATCAGATAAAGGGTTGTATTAAGGCACAGGTCTGAGGAAGGCTACAAAATAAAGAGAAAATTGTGCTGTGCTGAAGGTTCCCAGGAGCACAGTGGCCTCCATCATTCTGGAATGGATGAAGTCTAGAATAACCTGGACTCATGTCACAGCTGGCCATCTAAGCGAACTTGGGAAAATGAGTTAGACATGAACAAGAACCCAGAGAACCTGTGTGCAGCCGGGTGAAAATTCCAGAAGGGCAACTGTGATTGCATCTTTCCACCAGTCTGGGATCACACCCACGACTGAGTCTTTATAAGGTGCTTCAACTGAGTAAAAGGTCTAAATGCCTGTCAATGCAATGTTTTAATTATTTTTTAGTTAAATTCTTCTGGTCGAAGGATCTAAATTGTTCCCACTCCACTGTACATTAACATGAGGGCCAGTCCATACGAGTTCAGATGCAGGGTCTCATAATCGCTGGAGGGCTTCTAATTGTGCATTTATGAATAATATAACTGAGTGCTGCTGATTGCACTTAACATAGCTGAGACAGTGGTGATCATTTCCAAGCACCCTAGGTAAAGATCTTTATTCATTCTTACAAAGAGCCAGGCTATTATTATTCTATGGTTGAATTTCTTTCAGGTAAGAATGAACTCACTATATAGCTACCAAAAAAAGTACCGTATATGAAAAGTGTGAACACGAATTTCAGTTGAAGATGTGACAGTTAATATTAAGATAACATTTGGGAACGCAAGATGGAGTGTATGGTGTTGTGGCTTTGCGATCTCTCAGTTTGATATCAGCTTCGAGTGTGCCATGTGAGTGGACATAAAAAAAAAAAAAGCAGATGGATATGGAAAACCAAGAGATGATATTTGTGCTTATTTACACTTCAGAGATACATTTAGTCTTGAAAACACTTGAAAACTCAGAAGTTGATTTAAAGTGGTTTAAATGCTAATGTGAGTGTGCAGAGTAAGCATGAACTCGGAGTAGTTTGTTCACTGAGGGCTGCAGAAGTTATTTTCAGCAAAGAGACCAGTGAGACGGCATCGTACCCCAGGCAATATAGAGCCAGTGAGGTACATGCATTAAAACTTCTTTAAAACAATTGCATGAACTTGGGCACAACAAAAGTAGGTGTAGCAATAAATGCAACAACAAGACAAGCTTCTGTCATCACCTTCACTCCTGCTGTGATGCAACAGGTTGCCAATTTTTTGACACATTGGGAGTTTGTTTCAGAAAGCAAATTTTCTGAAAACTCTTGAGTATGTTCACAGTAAAACAAGGGAAACCTTGGGTTTTAGTGTCAAAGCCAGTTATGATATTTTCTAACCTATTACATATGCTGTATACATATTTATGCAGAAATAGTGAAGGCAAGTGTCTTTTAATTGGATTATGAAGCCCAAATACTAGGCCAGATTGCCTTTGGGGGACTATGACCCACCTGGATTACCACCATGAGATATTAATGATGATATATAAAATGTGTATATATATATATATATAAAATATATAACAACATGGTTATAAAATCACAGTATCAGGGTGAATAATACAAGACAGAATAAAAACTTTGAGATTTGATTTGCAAATCATTTCATTTATTTACAGCATATCTCTACTTCTTCTGCGGTTCTAAGAATAAAAAAATATATAGGAGAACAAACAGTGCCATAGTGGAAATGTTGGTAGAAATTAACAATGGCTGTGCTTCCCACACAGAGAGCACCTGCAGTTGTTTTATGTTCAAGTACATTAATGTGGTACACACCTTAAGTGTTGAGGATATCACGTTAAAGGCAGCATTTAAGCTCTGAGGTAAATATTATTGTTGACTGATAAAGCTGATCAGAGCTAAGGAAGCCATCTTTGGAGAAAATGAAAGCAGATGCATTTCCACATCTATCTGATGATGAATGGGAGGTTAGCCTCAGGGCTCCCTCTTGCCGCACCAATGAGCCCAGGGTGTTGGGGAGCAGAGGTAATAGGAGTGTAGGAAATAATTGAGAAATAGCAGCGTAAGAGCGAAAGTAGGAGATATAAAGAGAGACAAAGGAGTTGCTGGAGATGAGAAGGAGAGAATGGAAAGGACAAAGAAAATGAAAATCACTCACTTGGAGCAGAGCTTTCTTAATTACTCTCCCCACATCCTGTCTCCACTCGGGTATGTCAGGGTTGAACTCATCCAGATTTGGGGAGAAAGATAAAAGCAGAGATTTGAAGAATTCTGTCGAGGAGAGTCAGGGGAAAATCAGCCATTAATTCATTCAGATCTGGGGGGCATTATTCCTGTGGAGCTGTGCCAGCTATCATGCTGCTCAAGTTGAAGTTCAGGTAGTTAACAGTTGATGAAAAGAAGGCAGTTGTTTTTTTTGTTTTATTTTAATAACTCCTCCACTTCCCTTTGGCAAAATTGACCACATGCTCTTGTGGATAATTAGAAAAACGTCACAGCTTTACAACTGCTTATTTGCTGTAATAAATCAGAACACTTTACGGATACTTGCAGGCAAAACACTTAATTTCAAATGAGGACACATTCTTTAGTGCATCTAATTGTGCTATCATTCATTTTACTTCAGGAAAAGGAGATTAGTTTGGGAAGAGTGTCTTCAAAGTGAGAAAATGGAAGCTGCACAAGTGTGTTCTAGTGTGGATGTACAGAGATTACATGATGCAAGTCAAGAGATTGAAGCCATAAAGTGCACCACTAAACCCATAAAAAACAAATGCTGACCTTTAACTACAATGGCTTTGGTATCTTGAAGTATGGTGTTGGCTGCAGCTACTTGGACAATAATGGTGTGGACTCCTTCAGTGGGGAATGTGTAAGAGATACTGCCTTCCAGGGTGATCAGTGGCTGCAACAACAAAAGCTGTATGTTATTCATGGCATAAGACACACATTGTCCTGTTTTGAGATATTAACTAACTATGTAGATATCAGTATTCTAATAGTTTCTACTAGGTGCTGCTCTGACATATTTTAAACCATCAAAATATATCAGACTCCCAATGTGACCGGTAGAGATATGCCCCATTTCAGCTTGTTAAAACAGTCACATTTATTTAGTTGTAAATCATGAATTCTCTTGTGTATATACCATCTAGAGGGCTAGGTATACCATCTAATAGGTATTGTGGAAAAACTACCTCAGTATTGTTTCCGAGCCACCAGAAGTAAGTGATGGTACGTGGATGACTGGGTAGAACCATTGCTGTAACATTCACTTCCTTGTTCCTTATGACCACAAAAGGTGCCAGAAGCTGGACCTGTTCAACTGGACCTAATAAAGTTTAAAGATGAGGACAAGGTGAATTTTCTTTCCCAATAATACAATTTACGCAAAAGTAGCCAGACTGAAATGTTTAAGTCAATTTAAACATACATTTTATTTAAACCACTGAGTACTGCATGTTTATGCTTTTGAATTTTGCTTTGATACTTTCTGTCTTACAGCAAAATTTGACCTCATGTGGGCCAAACCACAGAAATAATATCATAGTTATCCACATACAATGAGAACTCCAAGTACATCTCTTTAATTTTCCGAATAAGACACATTGAAAGTGCAGATGGTAATTAAATTAAGTACATTTAACACTGCACTTAATTGAACAGTGCATCCCTGATGGGCGCATCAGGAATGACAGTTAATGTATTTCATATATTTTCACCAAAGGCTGAGGTGAACCCTCAGGTGGGCCGGTTTGCCACCACTGTTAATAAGTCTCACCAGTGTTAATTGGTTTGAATATTATGGATGACATAATACTCTGTATAATACCCTAACTTCTTCTCTCATGGAGTTGTCAGGTAGTGACCCATCTAGTATTGGCATTACTTACATGTGACATGCAGGTAGAGTGTTGTGGAATCATAACCCAGGAGGTTCTCTGCCAGTGCTGTCACACGGACAATGCCAGCAGCTTTGTAGACATGCTTGATTCCCTCTTCCGTCCAACTCAGGTTTGAGTAGGACACTGCTGTCCCATCACCAAAATCCAGCTGAATGTTGGTCCGCATGGAGTCACCCTGAAACACCAGGGAGTTGTTAGAGACAAGTTAACACTCCCCACTTTCTCACATGAACACATCCTCACCGAAGCAGCAACTGTCAGGTGATTTATTCTTTAATCGAAGATGCAGTGATTTCAAATCACAGCAATTGCAGTTACGCAAAGAATGTACAACAAGAACCTCTCCTTTTTCTGTGAGACTGAGACAATAATGTGTACTCATTACGTGATGCGTGATGCTAATGTTTTCTGAGACACAAATAAATTACAAATCAGAACAGAGCAGAGGAAATGGCTAATTCATAGTGTCTAAGGAAATGCTCTGTATTTTTAACAATTACAATAATTTGTATGTACGCAAAAAAATAGGTACTTCATGAACCAACTGAATGAAATATGATACTTGAATTGCCAGAGTGAAATATGACACAGCTACAAATGACCATTCCACTGGACCAGGCGGACATGCTGAGGTTTGTTATTGTGGCACAGTATGATTTCATAGATACTTTTTTTTTAGTAGTTAGATAAAGATAATGTGAAGAGACAGGGAAGCAGGAAATGGATCATCAGTATCAACAGCAGCCAAAATAAGGATGTATGTTATTATCCAGTTCATTGATGGCTACAACTGCTGATGGTGCCTGCTGGGTGGGTACTATCAGCCAAATTTCAAACATGGCAGCTAAAATGTGAATGGCAGTTGCTTTAAATGTATTATATCTTTATTTATTTAAGAAAGCTAGATTCTTATGTCAGATTCTCGGAGATCTACAATCACAGTCAGACAGGTTGTCGATCACTCTATATGCACGTTGTGTTGTTTCCATGCATGGACAGGCTACGTCGTAACAAGACATAGATGCAATGGCACTTTACTGTGTTTATCTGATCAAAATGGACCAATAACGTTTAGAATTTATGTTCATCAGGACTAAAGCTCCACATGGTCTACTTCATAATTGGCATTTTTCAAGGTTATTTAGTGTGGGTAGGGAAGAATATTTGAGTTATTTTACTACTGTTTCCTTGGTGGAAACACAGTAATACAATTTCTCTCTATGTATACATAAATTTGTCAGAAAAAGAAGAGTTATAATCTGCTCACATGCAGTGGCCAGAAATGTATGTGAACCTTTTTGGAATTTCATTGTTTTCTGCATTAATTTGCCATAAAATGTAATCTGATCATCATCTAAGTAAAGGATACTGCCAAGTATGTGCCTGAAATAATAACAAAAAGAAATACTGATCATTCATATCTTCAGGACAAGACACTGTTAATTTAAACAACCATTAAAACGCCATAATGTTAATGGAAGCAGAATTTGAACCTTTACCATGATGGCCTCGAGGAAGCTAATTGTAGTCAGGTGTTAGTATACCCAGAGTCTTGTTAGGAAAATGGGTTTGGAGGCGTTGGACTAGAGCCACTTTGACTGATAAAAAGCATAAAAAAAACTGTTTGAGTTTGCGCTTCCTCATTAGAAAGACTTCAGATCCACCATTATACACCGTTTATGGAGAGATTTCAAAGACATCAGTCTAGTGAGGCAAACAATTGCTGTTCAAGTTCACAAAAGAGCACAATGGCACTGTTCAGAATCACCTGCCTAATAAGGCACAAGGCTAATAAGGCTTAAAGGAAAAAGCAAAACCTGTTTTTGCCACTACACAAGGTTAGGGTTTGTTTCATTTTTCTACTACAATTTTGAATGCTGTATGAGTGTCTACACTAGGCATCAAAGATCAGACATTTTGTGTATTATTATTTCAGACACGTCATATCTCTCAACAACCCCAGACGATCTATTCTACGTCTGAGCACCACCACCGCGTTGGCCTGTGCATATGGCTGCTTTGGTTGCAGAATCACCTCTGGTGCTATCTGACAATCAGCATGCAGCATGGGCGTCGGTGGCTCCAGCTGTCACGGCCTCAGAGCCTGGAGAGGTCCTCCCCGCGGCTCAGTGGCACGGCTGCTAGTGCGATCCGCATTTGTTATGATATTATGCTCTGGCTTTCCCGCAACACACAATGACACAGCTTTAATACATCTATTATTGATTTGGCTCCCATGGGCATGTGTGGAGATTTGCTGGATGATTATTGCATTGCGGTTGTCCTTAAAAATATATACTTTATCTTGGACCTAGTCAGTCACTGTCAAACCGTGTGGTTAGCTGCTGTCGTTTCTGCAGTGCAGCAGGGCAGACGATAATTAGGTGGCGTGCAAACAAGACTGGCCCCGGGGCTGCAATGTCACTCAGCTTTCCTCCATCCATTCTGTGTTCATGCTTGACTTCTGTATCTGCCACAATGGGATTCACTAATCTGCATGAGAGTGATGCTGGCCCATCTCTCTGAATGTCACTTTTTGTCCAATTGGGTGTGCATGTGTCTCCCAGAAGACTTAAACACATCACAACGGCAGCATTTGAGGCTGCGCTGGTTCAGACAGTTGACAGGGGGGGGGCGGACAGACAGAGGCAGAAGTCCTTCAGGTGTGTGGCAAATCTGTGACGACGTTAACGCGATGCCAAGACAGCAAAAAAACACTGTTGGTGGAACTCCTGGCACAGCGGTGCGCTGACTGTGTATTTCTGCTTCAGCATAAATGTCACAATATAGATTGTAAAACAAATCAGCAATGTTTTGCTTTTATTTTAGTTTTTTGATTATAAACCAGTTTGAATTATAAAAGCTAATATAATATAAACTGGTAAATAAGAACTTACATAATAAAAATTGACAAAAAAAAAATCAACAAATAATAATAATGAAATAATTAAGGACCTGGTGTCCACATATGTGGACATTAGATTTTGGGTCACCTATAATATAACACCTAATTATGTTATATTATAGGTGTGGCCAAATGTCCACATTTGTTGATTTTTTTTTTTTTATGAGGACCCTTAAATATTATGTTATTATAAATTTTGATTGATTGTCCCTGTATGTGGACATAATTTTCCCCCAAAACCACTTGTTTCAAAATAATGTTAAAATATGACTAAAATATGAGATTAAATGTAATTAATTTCTTTTAAGAAAAAAAATGCTCTACAAGCCACAATTGTCGAATACTGGCAAAGTTTGAAAATGAGCTAAATATTTTGGTGTTGAATCCACAGGAGCTGTTCCTGTCATGTCAGATTACAGTGTTCAGTTATCAGCAAAAGCTCACCAGCTCACTAATTCCACTGGGGCAGGAATATATTTGACAAGACACGAGTGTGAACAAATGTCAGAGTGTTAAATGGCAAAATACCTCAGAAACCTG
The DNA here is from genome assembly GCA_911728415.1 of Lagocephalus sceleratus. Classification (NCBI taxonomy): domain Eukaryota; kingdom Metazoa; phylum Chordata; class Actinopteri; order Tetraodontiformes; family Tetraodontidae; genus Lagocephalus; species Lagocephalus sceleratus. Next base: position 5,217,421 of record CAJVRN010000232.1, on the reverse strand, counting down.
AGATCCTGGGAGCAGGAACCAACATCAGGTTACTATTACCAATAGTAATTTAGGTAGATAAAATCCGGCCTTTGAGTTTCAGCGGGGCTAAATCTGCGCGATCATTTGGCTCTTAATGCTAAAGGCAGTAAAACAAAGATGAAAGGGGCGTCCTCTGCCCACCAATCTGGAGCTTCATGCACATACATTTTACTGTGGTTTGTGTTTTCACGGATAAGCATACATTTAGAATTTAAATGCTGGTCCGGACTCAGGAATGTGTTTTGTATGGTAATAAGCAAATGAAAAATTACACGGAGCCGCAGGTATACCACACCAGATATTCCTTCCCTATTGGCAAGTAGCTTTTCTCATGTTGTTTGTTTTTTTTTTTTGCATTTATGTTCTCATTTTAGACTATTTGTTGTGAAATATCTCAGAAATGTTGGGATTTGTTTTCCTGTTTTTGGTGCTTACAAGACCAAACCTTACTAAGAAAACACTTAAACTTTATGACCTCCTCTTTATAGTTATCACAACAAAGACCAAAATCTTGATTTCCATTGTGAAAATATAATTAACATGCAGGTATCTTAAATGCCCCATCTTATCTTTGATATAGACAGTATTCTTTTTTTTTTTAATTTGTGGTTGACATAAATTATGAATAAACAAGTCCCTTCTCTGCTGACACTTAGTGAAAAGTGAGCTGTTTTTCCAAGGCTCATCTGTAACAGTAGCTACAGCTACATGACAATTTTCCCAAACAAATATCAGACCAGTTCTAACAAGGAAAATGAAATATCCAAACCTATCATTTTTCGTACTGTGAAATGTGGCGGGTGAGCCTTTAACCATTAAATATTTAAAGGCAGAGAAGAAGAAATACAGCCATGGCAGCCTTCATGAATATAAATTAAACTTTGAATTCACTGAGCATATTACACAAATGGCACTTATGCCATGATGACTCTTGAACCCTCTTGTGTCACCACTCTCTATCACAACCATCCCCATAATGAAAGAAACAAACCTTGATTCATACCAGAGCAATATGACAAAAGGATTTGGACAAAACCCAAGGGGTACCTCTGTAACCTGTTACAAATGTCCAACTCAGTTCTTTGCATGGGGACCAAAAATAGCCTGGAAGGTTTGCCACCCGTTGCTCATGTAAATCATTATTCCCAATATGAACATAACAGGGATATTGCTCATTCTCATCCATGTAAATGCACTGAATTATTATTTTTTCATCATGGCATTTGGGATGTGCAACAAATGAACCATTTGTCTCCCAAGCCTGTGTGTTAGAAGTAGAAAAATGGCCAACTCTCAGGAGTCAAATTGCGATTACTAAGGTCAGAGCACTTCCAAAACTTCCGCTGCTGTGGGGTCCTTCCAGTCTGCAGTGCTGACCACCATCGATAAACGTGGTCCAAGGTAACAGTGGTGGTGAACAACTAAGAGGGTTGAGGAAGGCTGAGACTTAGTGATGGGCATGGGGAGCGAAGGCTGGTCTGATCAAGCAGATTATCTACTGCCACTCAAACAGCTGAATAAGTTAACGCTGTTTCAGATGGAAAAGGGCTTCACAATTTGTTACATATGGGACAGAAAAGCCACAGACTACTCAGGGTACTTTTGCAGACCTCCGTCTGTGTGTGATTATCAGAACTTGAAATTGAACAATATAGCAATGGCATCCATGATGATAGCAGGATGGGTGGGTATTGTTTACCATGTCAACAAGGTCGACTATAGGAACAAGAGACGGCAGTGGAGGCAGTGTAATGCCTATGTGTGTATGTGTGAGTGAGTGTGTGTATGTGTGCATGTGCGTGCGTGTGTATAGAGATATATGTGTATAGAGAGTATATGTGTATAGAGTAGATATATATATATATATATATATATATATATATATATATATATATATGTATATATATATATATATTAAATGGCAATTTAACTTTTGTAACTTTTGGTTTTGTACCCCTCACTTACAAGGTTCAAACCAGATCGGATCAAACCACCGCTTCAAAACTTCACTTGATTGAGTTACTTTGGCAAACAATAGGCCTATTTCTTCCACATTCCTTTAGAATTGTAATTCATCAAGAAATGTGATCCAAAAATCCATCAAAAATGGTGTGGGTAGTTCTGACAGGAATTAGCAAGAGAGAGAGACAGACAGACAGAGAGGGAGAGAACATTTCTTGGAATCTGGCCAAGCCATGCAAGGCCAAGTTGCATTATGTCTGGAGGAGCATATCACACCACATCATCCCAATGGACCACTCCACTCTCAGTGCTGGTTTACTAGTGGTTCCTAGAATCTCTAAAAGTAGAATGGGTGTCCGAGCCATTTGTTATCAGATCCCCCTAATGTGGAACCAGCTCCCTGTCTGCATTATATTATAATATTATACAAAACATGGACCCAAGGGACACATCTACCCAAGTAGAATAATAAAGGAGACACGTTGGATTTGTCTCACCTCATCCAGATGTACCAGGAAGGTCACATTGCTGCCAAGGTTAGCAGTCAATTTGCCGTTTTTCGTGGTCAGCAGGAGTCCCTTTGGAGGGCGGACGGGGCATTGCTGTTTTATAGCGGTGTACATTTCTTTCACTCCTTTTGTGCAGTTGTTCAACACCACTTTACGGTATCTTTGGAAAGAAAATATCAAAAGCTTAAGATCAAACCTACACATAGCTAAGACAAACTGATGAGCTTTGGCAGAATCCTGGAGAGACAGAAAAAAAAACTAAACATTGTACACACCCTGTGCTGTTGAAGTAGTTCTGACCCTGGCTGCATCCTCTGGAGACCATGGAATGATTAAACCAGAAGGCAGGGCGGCAGTTCCCGTCTCCGCTGTGTTCATATCCATAATCACTGTAGAATATAAAGTCATTCCTCACAGAGTTTAATCAATAGCAACATGTGAAAAGGCACATGCTATCAACATAAACGCTCCATGCCCTGTGTCTGACTGCTCGTGGCAAGTGACAGTAATATGAATAGAAGCTTAGAGATGCCAACACAATGTAATTAAAATTTAATTAAGGTAAGCAGTCTGTTGCCCTTACAATCATGACATACATCTATATATCACCCCAATGAAAACTGAAATTATGAAAATGAAAATGTGAAATTATTTTTGTAATCTAATCAAAAGAGACATTTGATGAACATGATTTTTGAATTATAATTGGGACATATTAAAAGTGATATATTATGCAAAACATATATATTATGCTTTCGTCCATATATTTGCATATCCAGAGTGCCTCCCCACCCTGTAAATGTCAATTTTGTTGACTAATTCAAAGTAAAGTGCCATAGTCTATAAATGTGTTTTGGATTTCTTTTCAAATGTTATGTAATTGTTGGGGTAATTTGAATAATCCCACCCCTGCACTGGTATCTCTTCCCATTCAATCACAGCTACCTCTGCAGGGATCTGCTTACAGGAAGCCATTCCCATGCCAACTCGACAGAAGGAATGGGAAGAGCAAAGACCAACTGAGGGTGGAGCAAACACCGTCTTTCGGCGGACATTGGTCTGAGGAAAGTTTCAAATGTCAAATGCTTCAACGCAGAATACTTTCAGCTGTGGGATGTTTGAAGGTTTCTTGCATATGCATATGCGAAACCGAATGTCAGTGGCATTGGATGCAACTAAAATGAGTGATGGTTGCTTTTCCCTATATGGGAGATATACTGATATAAAATATTGCTTTTGATTAGTAAAGCAGGCTGTGGATTCAAGTAATCAAAATATGTAGCTGATCCCAGTCAGCTAACCCGTTAACTGCTACGGCCCAGTCTTTGGTCAGATAGTCCCCCTATATGTCCTCAAGGTTTCATCCTGTTAGATTTTTCTTGCAAATGTTGCTTGGTCAGGGGTCAGGTTCTAGGTTTCTGTCATGCCTAAAGGCAATGTTGACTATAGCAGACAGTATACAATTACATTTTAAATGAAAAAGAAATTAAAGTAGGAACTTTGATCATATTAGTTATATCATATCAGTCATGTGGTCATAGTGGGTGGAAGACAGAGCTTTATTTCTATAAATAAATAAACTCTTAACCAATGTCCAAAATGGTTTATGAAGTCAAAGAATGTGTTGAATAATCTTCTCCAGAGAGACAGTTTTAATTTCTTCCTGTGCTTGTTTAACTTTATAGTAGTACATCGAGAACCAATTAGCATTTGTTTTTTTCCACTCAACGCTATTTACATAAATACTGTGTATTGGGATGGCTTTTATTCACTTTTCTGTCATTACAAGATAAAAAATACAGCCATTTAGGATTTGCATACAAATTGAAACTATTTATGCCCCATGCCCCTCCTCCAGCATCTACACTGAGTTAAAAGCACAGTGAGCTCACAGACAAATGTGACATTAAGAGCAAATTTTGTGCAATGATGCCAAACCTTTCAGATTATTGCAAAAAAAACATGAAGTAAATAGAGTAAACTATCACACAAACTGCATATATAACAAATTCAACAGTTGAATCAGAAAAGCTGTTTAATATTCTCTCTGGGTTGCATGTTTCCATGTCGATATCCTCAAGATAATACATAAATAGAGGCATTACATGGTGAAGTTGACACTCATATATTCCTTCATATATTCCTGGTTCATATAAGACATAGTTACCCACTGTATCCATGATGGATCCATGCACCACATTGATCTAATACTCAAACATCATAAGCACATTTCCTACAGAAGTACAAAAGAATCACACCATCCACCAGTTCGGTAATCGCCAGTATCTACTCAACCATGAGTCACCTATGCTACTGATGACACTCTGGTGTTCTCCTCCTCTGAGTATGGGAGTTGAACCAGAGCAGCTGAAGCAGTCACCTTCTGGGGTGTTAGACATGGTACTGGCCATACCATTTTCCTTCAAGTGGGGGGGGGGGGATTTTGGATTCTGAAGTTTTGTTATGTTGTAAGGGGTAAAACAGAATTGGGTAGTTATAATGATTTGTGTGTTTTATATTGTGTTAGTGGGTTTAATGTGGGACTTGGGTATGAATAAGTGTTGGCCAGAAATTGCTTTTTTGCATGTGAGTTAATTGGAAATTGGTTGGGCTTGGGGAGGGGCTTAGTGTATATAATGCTCTGGCCAACATGGTGCTCGAGGACGAGCTTATGGGATGTCACACAGTGAACTGTGTGTCTTAATACATAACCCTGCAGTTTAATTCTTTTGTTAATTCACTTACTTGTGACTCCAACCATCCTTTTTTCATTTGGACTTAATCACTGAGACTCACATTCTTGTGATGTATGTATGTATGTATGTATGTATGTATGTATGTATGTGTGTATGTGTGTATGTGTGTATGTATCATGTCCTTATGAATGCTTTGGGCCAAGCAGTTTCTAATTAACCATTGTCTTTTTTTTTTTGTTTTGTTTTGAATTATCAAGCAGTGATTCCTACAGATGGCCCTCTCCTCATTAGTTTCTCCACGATTACTACTACTTTCAGGTAAGTTTACATATAAATTCCCTCTACCAAGCTCTGTGTTTATCATAGTCCCATTTACTTAACTGGGGCATAGCCTTGTGGCAATTGGAGTACCCAGCTGAGCAACACAAAGCCATGGTAGGCAATTGATGAAACTTGTTTTTGACAGATATTTTGGTCATTTCTTGTCGAAATGACACAAAACATGGCATAGCACACAACTGTACGTATGTGTGACGTGCTAGTAATTTCCCTATATGTAATTTCCTTACATAACCCTGCATTTAATGTATATTTTTTTATATATATACTTTTCTATCTTTATTATTAAAAATAAAATGTGGTCTCGAAATGTGTTGCTGGAGAAGGTGTATCAATGTAGCAGCACAATTCTGCAATTCTGGTGTTCACACTGACCCACCCACCCGTGTCAAAGCACCCTCGGCAAGCTTATCCATGTGCCCAAATCCAGCTGTTAACTACATGCAACTGTTATTTAAACCACTGTCATCTGTAACATATCAGAGCCACTCTCGGTCGTTACTTTTGATAGCTCTGTCCTACCAAACCCCACTTATAAGAGGAAAACCATGTTGATATAATGTTGAATGTTAAGTTCAGAATCCAATATATCCAGTAAAAGCTTATGCTTCTTTCTGCACTTCAATAATTTTCATTATTGTATCTTGTTTTGTTGTAAGTTGTTTTATCTTTTCAGTCATATAATAGAGGCTGTGATGTATAACCAATCCCAATTAATTAGTAACTGGAAAAAGAAGAAAAGCAGCTCTTGTGTATATCTTACCATTCAAAATCATGAGCTCGGCAAATACAGGACTCAGCTGAGAGGATTCTGGAGTAGTCCCTTCCCAGCATGCAGTAGGTTCCAGGCCTTCTCTTCATGAAAATTTGTTTTTGTCCCATTACACAAGGCTCGCCCTGTTGCCAAAACAAGATTGCAATAGTGAAGAGTGTTATTACAAGAAAATATTATTGTTTTAGAACACATGTCATTTTAGCTTTCCCTACCTGATTATGTAAGTGCCAAGTCTGATAGTCTTCTTCTGTGCATTTCCTACTGTAGATAGATTTATAATCTATCTTGATTAACTGCCATTCTGAACGGTGGCTGAAATGGCCAAAAAAGCTGCAGAGAAAGAAAAGCAATCCAGCTCAAAAATTTCCAACCATTTCCACTTGCCTCTGGTGTTCCTGGCAGTGTAGCTTTGGTCCCCTGATAATCATGAACAACCTTTTTTTTTTCTCTGTTATATTTTCCAACCATATAACATGCTATGCAGATGACATCCAGCTGTGCACCAATATGAATCGTATATATCTCGGCTATAACTATCTCTCATACTAATACTGCCTCAAAACTCTGCTGCCAGCATAATTTTCTGTATTAGCTATAAGCTCTTCATATTTAAGTCCATTAACAATCTTGCCACTCTTTATCTTTCTCATCCACATGCCTAGCTGTTTACTCAGGTCATCTTCCTGATTCTACTCATGATTTTATCTATTTAATTTCTCTAATTTGTCATTTGCCAGTGATTGTGTTAGATTTGTAAGGTGACTTTTACTGTCCTGAAAGGTACATATTCAAATGAAATGTGTTATTCTCATATTTATCATCATCCTCGTCATTAATATAATAAAAGGTAAAACATTTATTGTACAATGACTGTAGCTTAATAAAACAAAGCCAACATTTGATTTGAACAATATGACACTTGATAACTGTGTTACCACAGGAAAACAGACATGCAAGCACAAATATGTCTATATCTCAGGAAATGGAATGAAATGTAGCAATAACAAGAAGTAGTCTGCAACACTATTGAACCCCAGTTTTTAAATATATAGATGAAGCAAGAATGCATGCTAAAAAAATTAATGTATCACTGTTCAAAATTAATGAATCACTGTTCACTGTGCGATTTAATTGTTAATGGCACACAAGGTCACATTATGGTGGGAATTATCAGTCAGTCTAGATCCTTATAAAAGTAAAATAAATATATCTTAATATTCTAGACTTACGTCATGATCTGATTCTCAGTTCCAGCCTCCACTAACACTCCATCCACAAACAGAGGCACAGGTGAGAAGCTGTATTGGGTCCACTCCCTCCCTTCATCAAAGCTGATCCTGTGTGTCAAATGTATTCCCATCACAAAAAAAACATCAGTCATTGAACCAACTTTTTAAAAAGATGAACATTAAAGCTTCACCAATCCGGTGTAACATCATGGCCACTGAGATGTGAAGCAAATAACACTGATTATCATCTTCATCATGGCACCTGGGATCTATTTTATCACAAATTAACATTTTGTCCTCAGAGCTGATGTGTTGAAGCAGTAAAATGGCTTATTGTGCTGTTAGGTGAGGTCAGAGTGTCTCCTAAACTGCAGCTCTTGGCCAAGATTCATGCATGTGCAACGGGTGCAAGGTGTGCCAACAGCTCAAGTCAATGTTGGTCCTGACAGAAAGTGTCAGAAATATACTGTAATATAATTTGATGTGTATAGCCCTGCACCAATGCAGACCAGTGTCCTCTGCTGAAAGCACTAACAGCAGGCAAATGAGCACAGTTGTCTGGTTTAAAGAATCATGTCACAAAAGTGCAATCTGGTATAGGCAGTGTGCTACTTTGGGCAATGTTCTGCTGGGAAACCATTGGTCTTTACCTTTGACACATATCCTTTACTTGTATATGGACTATGCTGATTCTGACAGTTTCTGAACATTATTGCAGCAGGTAAAATGACTCCCTAAATATAACCTGCCGGGTGCAAGCCCATTACGAAATAAAGGTTGGGGATGAAGACTGATAGGAAAAGTAACCAGAGATCCACAAACATCTTTCCCTTATTGAATTTTTGTATTTCCTCTACCAGTGCTCCTAAATTGGGTTGAGACAAAGCATAGCAGGATACACTTGAATGGGTCTAAATCTATTTTCAGAATTGCTGCAAAGACACCCGAGAGGATCTGGTCTCACCTGGATAAGCCTGCAGTGAGGTGCACTGATTTGGCAGCAGGAAAGTAATATGCTCATTAAAACACTAAATTGGAGGTCCACAGGTTGTTCACTTTCAAAGATAAGTGGTCTGCAGAAACAATTTAGATCCTGAGATCAGCCTTCTTTTTTTTTTTTTAAATATAAAGAATTGTGCTGCGGTGTGCTAAATGTGCTTAACAGATCAAGTGTAATGCAATTTAAAAATCAACAATGTGGACTTACCATAAGTGTCGAGTTGGCACTGATGGCTGTTTGACAGCAACAAGTGCTCCTCCTTTATCCAGAAACCACACATTGTGTTCCTCTTCAAAAATCTAAAAAACACATAAATCCTTTTTCTTTCTTTTTAATTTGTATTTGTATATATATCAAGAAGTCTGCTGTATTCAACCAATTTCTTCCATACATGTATTTAAAGTTATTTGTAGACTAAATTCTACCTCTGAGTCTGTAGCTGATTGGTACATGCATGCGGTAATAGATTGAACCATAGTGCACAGTATGTTCCTGCCTTTAGCTCAATAACTGCTGGAACAGGCAAGAAATCTCCTAAATTGAATTACACAGCAGTAAAAGAATAAACAATAATGGATGTTTGACACAGAAATTATGTTGTAGTTAAGAGAACTAAACAGATCTATTATTGTTTAACAGACAGTGTAAAGGCTTATTTATACACCTAGGTACGAACCTGAATATTTATTTATTTATTTATTTTTAACCAGTAATATGTACCAGCTGTATTCCAGAAATCTTCATCTTTACATGGTATGTTGCTGCAACTTCCTTTAATCATAGTCTCGTTAAGGTTTATACTGTGCTTGGCTCAGTTTGGTGTCTCCTGTGCAAGAAGCTTTGATAATGCACACTTTCCATAGGTTAGTGGGCTGTAGGGATCATCAACCACATATTTGCCAACTACTTCTCCTATTTCATCTGGTGTGAGTTTTGACTCTATTTATCTAGCCAGAGTCTCTCTCTGCCTCTCTGTGTTGTGTGTATAGATGATATTGGTCATCCAAGAGGTACAATTTTAGAGGTTTAAGTTGAGTAGGTTTAGTATCGCAACCACATATATGTGTAGCACATTGGCATGGGCAGGGCTTAATGCACTGCCCCTGGTGTTCATTGTAAATTCATGGTACCTCAACTGACTCAAAGATCAACTTCTCATTTGCTGAAGCTGATTAAAACATATTTGCAGAATTAGGAACTTGATTTGTCAATGTGTGTTTCTTTTACAGCAGATTTCATTTGGCATTAAGGACAATTTCTTTTTGACACTAGGCTGCGATGCCAGTGTTGTATATTGTGATAGTGGGGTGTAACGTAAGGTAGATCTTGGTCTGATTCTTAGTGTAAACATACCTTTCTCCAGCTATTGCCAGCATCTGATGATATGAACATGCCAACATTGTTGTAAGACAGCTCCGCTCCAATATTTCCTGTATTGGAAAAGCCAACAGAATATAGAACACATAGAAACTGCTGTAAAACCAAACAGACAGTAGATTAATTCCTGTAGAGTGCAGGACTATCACTATAAGTGCGTGCATGCGTGCGTGTGTGTGGTGGGAGGGGCAGGTGACCCCTCTCATTGATTTTGCAGTGTTACAACACACAGAAGTAGAGAGCAATGCAAATGAAGCCTCTCGCCAATCAAATTCATAGCATGTGAGCTTGCATCCTTTGTTCCTTTGTTCTGTCCTTGCTCGGTACTGCTGTAAGTTTCTTGCAATTCATATTGCATGTTCTGCAATTGGATGGTTGGCTTTTTGCATGTCTACTTTTTAAACAAAATCCTTTTCATCTTTAGTTTTTTATTTCCTTTTATATGCATATATTTATTTAATTCATATTCATACATTCATAATGGAAGGCAGAAGAAAGGCTCTCACTGTACAACTGGGCATTCGTTTCTGTTGTTCATATGATAATGACAGCTTTGAAACTGAATCTTTGATTTGTTTGATTTGGATTGTGTTCATCTTGTTTGTGAGATGATACCTTCACCAACTGAAGATTTGGTAAATCACTTTGTGGGAACAAAGACTTGGACAACAGGTACACATTTTGTACAAAGGAAACAATTTTCAATCATACGTGTGTCATGAATACATGCTTAGAAATACACATACAATCACTCAAAAGCAAATATGTCTCAAGGTAAATGAACACCAGGTGAACACATTTTAAAGGAAAATGTTGAAATATCATCATGACACTGTTTGGGTTGAGGTCATCAAGCACAACATGACAATTTACAATTATGTGTCTTCTCGAGTTCTCACACTCTTCTGTGAAATGACATAATACACTGTCCAACAACTGTCAAGTTTCCCCACAAGTGTAATTGCTCTGCCCATTTTATCAAGTATACATCAGAGTGTGCAGTCCCCCCCAAACCCCTGCGAAGAGAGCAGCAGTCATGTTGATCTGTTCAAATACTGATGTTTCATGATCCTGGTGGGATTATGTTTTTAAATAAAAATATTGAAATATTTGGTCAACAATGTATAAATCATACCTGTGGCAACAATTAGACCTGGTGCAGAGCTCTTGGTTGAGATTGTTCCTGACAGATAAGGATTCTCTGACATTTGCAGTTGTAGATGGAGTGAACAGAAAGGCTGCAGAATGAAAAGAACAAGCATATCAAATTTAGATAAACAGAACTGTGATGTTAAAATGTTACAATTCATCAACGTATCAAATGTTACAAGAAGCATTCATGTCAGAATAGTTGACAAAATCAAATTTCTTAAAAAAATAATCAAGAAAGAAAAGCCAGGGCCATTTATTTCATTCACCAAAGCCAGTAGTGAGTCATAGGTTTTTGTTAATTGCTTTTAATCAATCATTAATACAGAGTGTGAAAAAATTTGCATTTAAATATGAAGCCAAGTTCCCAGGAGATACACACAAACAGAAGATAATTACATGTGTTCATAGAGCAGAAAAATGATGCATGCCCTTAGCAGCAGACAGCATGCCAGTAGAACAAGAACATCATGGGGAGTGAGAGGGAACATACTAATCAAAAGTTACAGTATCTGTTGCAGTGATTGAAATGTCACATTAGTGCACAATCAGAGGGAACCTATAAACACACCACAGCCCCAGATGTCCCTTTAATATCCTGTTATAGTTGGTAGGGAGTAGCCAGGTTTATAAAAAGGTTATGCACAGTAAAAGCCTTTGCACACCGGACTGGTTTGAATGAAAAAGTCAATAACTTAATATGCAACCGTGGGGTCTGACGGAGTGGGATTGATATATGCAATATCTTACCAGCATGCAGTGAATGTCATTTCCATCGAGATCACTTGCAGGAGCCTGCAGGAGCCTCCAATCTCTGCCTTTATTATAGGTGATATAGGTCTTCGCCTGGTTGTCCTGCCTCTTGTTAGCAATCAGCATGCCTTTAATCCCTGCTACCTGATGAACGGAAACACCTGGTTAGATCTTATTGCAGTGGTTTCTAAATTGGGGGGCATGCCCCCTGGGGTGGGGTGCGCAGTGGAACTGCAGGGGGGGCGTCAAAGGATCTCCTTTACATATCACTTGAAGTGATATATACATATTTTAAAAAGAAAACATCTTTATATAAAGTTTATATAATATTCAATTTATTCAAAACAAGAAGATGCATTTGATTTACGGTGGTTGGGATCAGGTGCAGCGAGGGGTGGGGGGCTTAAAATGTTCTTATCAACAAAGGGGGGCTTGAGAAAAAAAGTTTGGGAGTCATATCTCAATGTAACTTTTCCCTGTCCTGAAAAAAGGACAACAGGTGGTTATATTTAATCTCTATATTTGATTTAAAATAAGTTAGCTTGTGTGGTGTGCTTATCCTTTTGTGGTTTGGCTGTGAGTTCTGGTGGGCACCATCAACGGTGTCTGCTGCATGCAGAAAGTGCTCTCTGTAATGACATCCTCACAGTCAGGACTAGCGTAAATTCCCATCCAATCATGGAACATGTTTGACAGAGACTTCAGGAGAGCACTTGCAGTACATGTGAAGTGGGACAAACAACATGGCTCCTGTTGGATGTGTTGGCTGCATTCGTGTCACTGTAAGGGTCATTCACAGGCAGGGTATCTGGCAATTTGGTGAGAGATGCTGTTCAGAAAGTCTCCAGTACTCCCTTGTAATTCAAAGGAAATTGTCAACCACTGCAGGATTTTTTTTTTTAATTCTCCACCTTATTTAAATTATGCTGCTGCTATTGCATTAAGTCAGCCAGCAAAGCATTTTTAGCCATCCAACTTAACTGCTGCCTAATCAGGGTCACAATGGGCGCTGGAGCGGATCCTGGCGGGATACACCCTGAACATTCATCATTCCATCACGGAACTTCCACACCATTCAATCCCTATTTTAAGTTTTTAGATTTGGGAGGAGCCAGAGTACTTGATGAGCCCACACAGGCATGAGGACATGGCGCCTAAAGTGAACTAAGGACCTTTTTGCTAAAACATGACTTTTTCTTTCCTTTTCTATGTAATTTATCCACTGCAGTAATGCTTTTCACTCATTTTAGATCTTAATTTTAGACAGTTGTGTAGGAGGGTTATTTAGCAGTTCAGCGGTTTTCTAAGACACCACAAGAAAGCTAAGAGTTTCAATTAGGCATTAAATCAAATTATGAACTAGAAAGTAATTAAAGTATGTCAAAAGTTCCACAGTACATTTTAAAATAAATAAATCTAATTCACAATACAGCTATATTGGGGCTCAGAGTTTTATGAGTAGCTGAAAGCAATGATTACAGAAATTAATTAACAAAAACATCACTCAGCGTCAATAAACAATTTATTTTGAATAATCACTGCCTTTTCAGTTCCCTGTGTACAGAAGAGCATGACTTAGAACGCAGAGTGGAGGATAAAAAGACCAAATGGCCCTCTGGGAACATGACGTCTACACTGAACAACTTTCATACTCTTTGCTGTCACTGGGCTGACTGGAGCCTTGTCTTTGCCCTGGAACATTAGTTCTGTGAAGTGCAGTTTGTCAAAATCGAACAATAAATGAGATGAGTTCCACAGCATAGATCTTCCCTGTGTGTAAAGGCTCTGTTCTTTCAGAGACGGCAGTGTAGCAAAAATCTCTTGCTTGGGTTGTGATAAGAATCTGTCTTTGTGACCAAGTGGAAAATGTAATTAAAATCACGAAATGGTTAATATGACCCACTCACACATACACACAAGTAAACACATGCACAGATAGTGCATTAAAAATTACCGTAACTGTTGCTGGCTAATTTGTCCCTTGTTACCTTCTTTTCAGTCACACCTGGCAGTACAGGAGTGAGATAAAGTAAATGTATCTTTCCCACTATGACTGCTAATTAAGACACAAAAAGAGTAGCTATTATGTAACATATTATCTAACACTTTAGATTAGGGAACAAATATTTACCATTAACTACAGTATATGGTCACCACAGGTGGTTTGTAATGAATGACAATGTAGTATGCTGCTAATACATATTAGTAAGCAAGTAATTAATGAGAGATATGTCCCATAATCTAAAGTGTTACTACATGGTAATTACAGGTCCAGAGGGGGAAGGTGGTGGTCCCATTAAACTTAGAAAGGAAAAAAAAAATTATTCCAGTTTAATTTCCAATTATGTGCATGAAGAACTTTTATTTCCAAATAAATGACTGTGTCAAATCTTGTTTTGAGTAACTTTCATCATAAATAATTTTCTTAACTTCAACCATATTTTGCAGTCCCAAAGGATCGGCTATGCTTTTGATGGCCGCTGTGTTGGAAAGTTTCTTTAATGAAGAAAATGAGTAGAAAAGCATATATGTGAAATGAAAAAGTGTAACATTAGTTGGAACTTCTCTTCTAACTCAGGTGCCTACCTCATACAGGTCCAACATCTGGTTCCCTCCAATGCCCCTGGTGGTTTTCACGTTTTCCATTGCCAAGGTGAAGTAGATCCCTCTGGTGTCGGACAGATAGAGGTTGTAGGTGTCATTCTGGTTCCACTCCTGCACCGCTGCAAATACTTGCTTCTCATTAGTGCTGACAATGTGTAAATCCTATCAGGGAGCAGGGAGAGATTAAGAGGAGTTATGACTGGAGGCAGAGAGGTGATGGATTAGAATATGCTGACCCTGTGGGACCGGTCATAAGATCAATGTGGGTCTGTGAATATAAATGGCTGATGACATCTACTCTCTCTACACAGGGGCTTGGTCTGACTGCAGAGCTTCTGCCATAGGTATGACTTTAAAGGACAGTGTGACTGTTTCTAAATGCCAGTGGCACACCCGTAACGTAAAAGTGGTGCCAGCTGAGATCAGGAGATATCGATATGTTGTCAAATATTCTGGTTAGGCTATAGTGATGACTATAATACAGCCAAAATGCAGAGTGGATATAAATTCACCTTCAGTATGATTGAATAAAGTTTTTTGTTTTGTACTTACCTTAGGTAGAGAATATTTGGGAAGTTTAGTCTGCGTAAATGAATCCCTCTTATAAGACACATAATAGGTGGCTCGTCCAGATGTTGGAACCTACAGCAAAAGAAGTAGAACTTAGTTTCATTTATTTTCACAGTATTTTCAAGCATTCTAAATCTGGGTGTCACCTCCTTTCCCATTTCTTATTGAAGCATTTTCAGCAATAAAATTAAAAAAGGGTATTTTGTTTGACCATTATAGCTCTTTCTTGCATTTAATAGATAATGCCCTACAGGGCAACACACTTGATGGTTGCAAAGAGGACTTTGGTAAATATCTTGTGGAACAATCAATAGCCTCATTAATCTTTGTCAAGAAAAATCTATAAGTTCCTTAACCAAATCTCATCTGCCATTAACAAGTTGTCCATTGTGAAGTAGACACTTTGCAAACACCCCGAGTTGTTAGGTGATGGCTTATGCTTCATGGCAGTTGGCAGCTGTTAGAGTCGCCATTAGCCTGGAGCCCAGAGAAGCCAGCAGAAGAATATAGATCCATAACCAACTTCCTCTTCAGCAATGGCACAAAAGATCTCCAATTTCCTCGCTGAAGGGACATCGACATTAATGTTGACAATGTATGACAGGATTGGATATTTTGCTGAATCTACAAGTGTTCTGAATTGTTTAGAAGAGGCAGGAGACGATTAAACGAGCTAAATGAGAGCCATGATCAACAGTCCCACCAGCGATAGAGTGCAGGAGAGGAAGATCGATGGGCAGGTAACCAGAGACACTTTGAATCGTAAGTGGAATTAGTGTGTTTGATCCCCTCTTCCCATCCGCCCTTGCATTTCACTCCTCTCTGATGTGTTCAAATGTGAAGGTGCTAGAACTGAATAGGATATGTGACTTCTGTATTTACTTGAGCATCTTTGCAGAGGCCAAACAGAAATAACACTTTTCTGCTTCCTTCTTTTTTTTGGCACAGCTCTACTTTTGTGTGTAATGCACAGGCACACAGGCAAGGACAGGTTCCATGGGGAAGGCTTTAAGTATAGAGGATAAATATAAACCTGATGTCCTTTTTGATCCCTCTTAGCCAAACAATGAGAGGGATCCAAAACAATTCAATTTGCAACTACACTACTTTATTAAAATCAATACAAATAAAAGGTTGTATTTAATCAGATCTTATCAAGGTAACTGCCCTAGTAAAGGTGATAGATCATTCAATTTGCCTAACTAAAATTAACTTCAGCAGATTAGGTATGACTGCAGTCGTTAGTTAGAGGTAGCAACACAGTCACGCTGACTTTTCCTAATTAGTTTTAAATGTATGTCTCATTTACATATGTCAAAGTAAATAATATTCATGCCGTAGAGCAAATTATAATGTGACTAATTTCATAAATCTGCTTTACTTGGTATTCAGGACATTACCATTTCATGCTAATAATTTACATGATTAATCCCACAAGTATATTTGAGGAAATAAGATAACCTAGATAATTTATGGTCAAATGTCACATGACTGACAGGACTAAGCAGGCAGGACACAAATGCCAAACGCAAGACAGACAAATGAGAAACCTTTAACATTTTATTCCCAATGTATTCAGGTCAATACTCTAAGCAGTTGTAATCCAACCCTATAATCCAACATGAAGAACAAGAGACAGGTGGTGTGCTGGAAGCTTTTACAAAACAGTCTGGTACAGGCGGATGGATCCTTACAAATAAAAAGGAATTTCAGTCACATAGGGTTTGAGTAAAAACAATAATTAAAAGTCTCCTCTGACCATTTTCTGCTTCTTTAAATATGAAGTTTTGGACCAAGACCCATTCTGCACTGTTCACTATATCCTTTAAATTTAGGATTCAGTTTTCTTTTTGGGTTCTTTGTGTTCTTTGTTTTCCTGTTATCTTGTATTTGTTCCAGCATTGTTTTGGGGTTTATTTTTGTAGTGTTATTTGTTCCCTCTGTGTGGGTTTGTCCTCTGAGCCTCATTTCGTGCTGTTCTCTTTCTTATTATCCTGAATGTCGACGCCTGTTCTTCTCAGCTTTGCTCCCACTCCTGTCCCTCATCAGGTAGTTGATCTATGTAGTCGATCACCTCTCGATACAAAACCCTTGTTTGTAGTTAGCTTTCCCACAATTGTGCCTCATATACCTCCAAGTGTGCAATTCTGTCATTGTCTTCACATTTTCTCTCATGTTTCTTTTCTACTTCCTACCTTTGTGATGTGAGAAGTCATGTATCTGGTAATTCAAATTGTCCCAGTTGCGCTCAAATTTTAGGGTTTCAACTTGAGCAACTGCAGCAGGGGCCCCTCTCATACTCAGGCAGTAGCATGCGCACAATGAAACGGTCGGTCAACACAGGTCTGCACCTTGCGTGCTCGGTGTGACATAGCCTTAAGTCTGCCTCCAGTGATAATCCCAAAGATCATGACAGCACACTCTGATGAGATGTGTCCAACAGATGGTAGGCATTTTTTTTAACCCCAGAGACTCAGATGCTGTATTACTACAGAGCCACTGGAGGTCTTTCCAGATAAAGGAAATTTTTTTGTGCCTTCCAACCTGCTCCAGATAACTTTTGATCAACGTTCTGGTTAGAATTCAGCCAGCTACCTTTGGGACTGCTCCAGCCACAGGGTCCCTTGTACTTTTTCCCTCTGGTGAACTGATCCTCCCCCTGCTGGAAACCTTCCACCTGGTCCCGCCTCTAAGTCAACTAAAGGTCAGCTACACCTTGTAGCTTGGGGCAAGCACGGTGTCTTCTTTGTATTCTTACCTGTATGAATATGTAGTCATCTTGAACGACTAAAGAGCTGATCTCAATGTATCCCTGGAACGGATAGTTTCTGTTTGCT
Organism: Lagocephalus sceleratus; assembly: GCA_911728415.1. Taxonomy (NCBI): domain Eukaryota; kingdom Metazoa; phylum Chordata; class Actinopteri; order Tetraodontiformes; family Tetraodontidae; genus Lagocephalus; species Lagocephalus sceleratus. The sequence continues at coordinate 5,199,600 of CAJVRN010000232.1, read as the reverse complement.
TCTGTGCACATTTGAGCTCTGCACGTGACATACTGTACATCTGTCATATAGGAGAAAAAACAAGCCATATGATGTTTATAAGCACTAATTTTACCATGCATTCTATAACACATTTCATTTTATAAAATGATATTGATATTTGATTCTCTTTGTCTTAATGTATTGCTTAAAATTTTTTATAGGCATTGTGTGATGTTTATGGGAATTCTGGATAAAATTGTGTTTGGCAAAACTATTGGTCTTCTTCATAGTACATACCTGGAGATCTGTTGAACCATTACAAATAAAGTAAATGCATAACTGTGACTAAGGCTACACATCAAATGCAAGTGCAGAGAGACTCAAGGTCATGCATCTCCTGAAATTTCACTGCACTGTTACACATAGAAAGCAGTTACACAAAGAAAGCAGCATCATGGTTTAAAGAAACTAAAGTGCTGCTACAGTTTATTTTTGGGTGATTAAAAAGTACAACACACAATCGAGACTGATTTTTGCTCTTTAAGGTGAACTAGTGTTCATTGCACCTACTTCCATCTGGTGTGTGGGCCTCCAAGTGCACCAGATCTGGCTCCTTGTCTAGGCCCAACACAGACCTGGAAGAATGACAAACGGCAGAATTTTATTCATGATCATTAAACAAAACACACGGAAATAATTGAGCAAAATTATAACTAAAAAGCAAAGCGGTGAAAGTCACTGGAAAGAAAGGTTGAATGAAGAAGTTCAAGAGGAGCGCCAGAGGCATTTTGCTCCCAGTTAATCATGTCTGGAAAGATTATACAGCAGAATTCCAAATGTTATGACAAGCTTTGCCACTGTGTATCAAAGCTAGTTATATTCCAGCTAAATGTAACAAGACAATGAAATCCAAATTTAGAGTGTTCATCAGTGACTGGGTGGTGCAGGGTTACCGGTGATCTATGTGTAAATAGCTCTCCTGATCATTTCTCCGTTTGTGTATTACATTAGGCTGAATGCAGCATTCACATCCCTGGGGGGCTTGTGAAGCCATTGTGTGAATGCGGCCAACTGGAGGCTTGCCTATCCATTGCTGGAGGCCCATTGAGTATTTAGATGTCCTTGAAGAAGCTTTGGTTGTAAAAGTAAAAGCCAGCAATGGATCATGCACATTAGTCTGGATTATACCTTGCCAGTTTGGAAATAACTCCACATGTGTGCGTGTAATTTTAAATGTAGCCAACAGTAAACTTGAGTCACCTCAGAGAGAGAGATCAATGAGCGAGAATTGATTTGGGCTGTGCTGTGATGAGTGTGCATTACACACACATAAAAGGTAGACTGCAGGGAGGGTGACCATCAAATGTTACATGATCAAAGGTGATGGGAATGTCCCAGAAACATGATTAACTACAGTTTCTAATACTCTACACCATAATTTATTCATAATTTATTCATTTATTTAAAAAAGAACACCATTGTTCTACCTCTAAAGTTTGAACAAAAAGTTAACTGTTGTAGAAATCATGTGAGTCACTAACAAAATTCTTAAACTGAATGTTAGTGGTCAAATGAATGAAACAGCATCATAAGTAAAAATTAGAAAAGGAACTAACCAATAGAACCTGTTTGGTGTGACTTGTTCATGGATAAGCTGCCACTTTCTTCCGAAGTCAATGGAGCTGTACAACTGTAAAGACATCAGAGAAAAGAGAAGGAAATGATGGCAAAGTGGGTGCGTGTCCTCCATGGTACAGCTTCTAATTACATTGGTTTTAAACTTAGAGGAGTCAGAGTGAGACATGGCTGGATAATTCCAGGGTGGAGGTCACTCTGTGGCCATAAAGCAGAAACAGAAGTGAGTCTGACAGAGCTGGATGGCTTTCAGAATTATCAACTGCTTCTTTAAGCCAACAAATCAGGATCTATTTAAACACAAAAAGAAAGGATTTAATATCAATTAAAACAAACAGAAATGGGTAATCAATGTGGCCACTTTATGCGTAATCAGCAAAAAGATTGGTTTGATAAAGGTTTTAGTCTGCTAAGAACAAATGCTGAACATTAAACTATTCCAGGTTTCTCCACAATGAGCACATAACCAATGATGTATAGCTTTGTTGACAAGTTGGTGTGTAACCATTGGCCCAATTTCCATGTACTAATTGCATTTTCTGGTGCTCAGGTAAACGATTAATAATCCAGGTGCATTTCCTAACATTATTGATTGATGGAAAAAAAACCTCCATTATACCTTGCTGTATGGGCAAATTGTTATTTTTTGCAGAGCAGCAAATCGTTGTACCTGGTTAAGGTCTATGCTAATGTTCATACTCTTTTATCACAGTAAATCTGATATTGCACTGATAAATGGAAACGCATTTATCACCTGCTACAAATTTGTCAGCTTACCAGGGGAATATGTACGTCAGCAGATGTATTTAAACTTTAGGTTAGCAGCAGGGTGATCTACACAGGCTATCCATCAGAAATGCCAATTATATTCCATATTTACTGGTTTACTTGATAATGGGGATTTTTGAACATCAAAGTATGAAAATGTGACTTTTTACCACCTTTTCAGACTGTATGGAACACAGCTACATGTAGTGGTAGAATGTGACAACATCTGATGGCATAAAAATGGATCCTGTGTCAAGTGCCAAGTTTAGCAAATGTTGGTTCTAATCACAATTAACTGTGTATGTGTCAGGAATAGCAATATATTAATTTAATCATCCAACATTCCTTATAAAAAAGCAGATGCAATGGGTCTGTGGGGTACTGGCACAACATTTGCCAGGAAGATGGCAAGATCACTCCTCAGAGAATAAAACAGATGTGTTCTGCACGGGTCTATGCCATGTAATTTACAATTTCTTTTTTTCAATTTTTTTTTCCATACACCTTCTGGTAGCTGCTAAATATTAATCAGGATCACAAGCCTGACTTCACTAAATTCCTAGGTGTACACATCACAGTGGGTCTCCCATGGACACCACAGCACTGGCAAAGAAAATCATCCAGCACCTCTACTTCCTCTCCAAGCTGGGAAATAGCTAAAGCCTCCATTATGTGGCTCCCATTATGTGTACAGAGGCTCAATCAAAAGCATCCTGAACAGGGGCCTGCACCATGTCCTGCCAGAAGACCCTCTAGTGCATTGTGAAAAAAACCCATTTGTTACAATGTTTTGTTCTTTTAATGGATATTTTTTAAGGTGTTGAGTGCGTGCCCTTTTGCATCCATTGATCTATAAGCGAGGCCAAAGCATTTTGATTTTGCTGATCCACTGACAGGTTTCTCTCACCTTGGTGGTTTGTAGCTGTATGTCTTTCTCTCCTCTCCTCCCCTCCTGACTCTTGTAGGTCATTGTTTCATTAACACTCCCCCTCTGTATCCATCTACAGGTTTCACCGACCCCATAGTTGTGCATTGACCTCCCAACCGCCCTCATTGACCCACTCAGTTTTAGCTTTGCTTCATCTCTATAATTAATGGATTGCATGTATGATGTAAGTGTCTATTCTCTCCTTTCTGTTCTTCTCCTCTTCCATTTTTACCCAGCTGGCCATCAGCAAGAGGGTCCCCCAATATGAGCCTGGTTTTGATCAAGGTTTCGTCCTGTGAAAAAGGAGTTTTTCCTTGCCACTGTTGCTTGTTGGGGGTCAGGCCCTGGGTCAAAAAAGCAATTGGAGTGAATTTTGATTGAAACAGACACTAAATAAATAAAGATGCATTGAACTGAGTCACTGGCTGTAACATAAAAAAAAGAAATTGTACTACCTGGCAGAACAAGCTCTAATATAGAATGTTATTTATACATTGTGATTTAGTGGCTTCATTTTTTGTACAAAAGTATGAAGTGGCATGCTACCTCAATTTAATTTATGGAAATAGTTTTGAAGGAAAATATAACAAAACCACATGAATAAATAATATACCTGACTTTTTAAGGTGTTTTGTTGGTAGTTTGGATGTCTTGTGAAGCATTTGTTTTGATATAATACATTACTAATCTTAAAGAATGACATTGAAAATTAAGATCAGAGCTAATTGTGTTTTTCCTTTATTTTTTTTCCTCATTGTGCTTTGTGAGCTAACAATTCCCTTCTCATAAATAAAACTTTAGTTTTCTCATGTGGGTGTTTGGCTTTGGACAAGGCAGCAGGCAGTGTTCCTCATCACTTTGTAAAGTGACATATGCAGCCAGTGGCCAGATTGAGCCTCTCCTCCCTCCATATATCAGTCCAATAACATCTTAAATTCCAAAGCCTCTGAGCTGTCACAGTCTAAGCTTCATATTTTCCCACTCAGGATGATGAATCAAAAGGGTCCTCTGCCAGATGCCAGTGCCACCTTATGGAGTCAGCCACAGAAGTTGAGACCAAATGTGATACAGTAAATAAAGATCATAGACAGTTAAACACTAACAGTTTGTTGGAATATATTTCATTATAGAATTTTGTGTAGTACAATGAATGCTCAGTTTTGATCCTTTTTATTCACATAAGATTAGGAGCATTAAGGTATTCACAAGCAAGGATGAGGGGTTTGCCATTTTTAGGATGATTTCAAAATCAATGCATTCTGTGTTTATTTAGTTTGCACATGATGTCCCAATTTAGGAATAAGGGTCTATTAAACCTAAAGTATGTGTTTCTTCTCATATTTGTGCCATCAAAAAAAAAAACACAAGTAACAAGTCTCCTCCTCAAACTCCTTTTGAGTTAGTTCAGTGAGTGTGGCTTCTAAACTTTCTGGTGAGTCTAACACAGGGAAATCTGAAAATATCTGAAGGAGATATGGCTATTTGAATGTAGGCACTCCTCAATCTAGTTTAGTGACAGAAAATTTGTGCAGAAAATACATTTCTGGAGATTAGTGTGTTTCTTTTGGTCGGTCTGACAGTTATACATCTGGCACAATATCACTTCAAAAGGTGAAACATGGATTAGTAGGGTAAAATAAAAATGCAGCAGCTGCACCTGAAATTCAGTTGAAATGAGGAACTAGCCTTGGTGCTGATAGAGAAGGCCGTCCATATTGGATTAGAATGAGAAAGATTTTCAGCTCCAGGAATATCATTTTGCTTTATAATAGCAACAGCTGACCTGGCCACTAGTGTCCAAATGAGCTACTTGTACCTTCAACGTTTTAACCCCCTAAATCTTGTGAAAGCTACAAAACACGTTGATGGCAAAGGAAGCTTATGCTGTGAGCATGAAGATAAATAACTATGCTGTCTATCTTGGAACATATATCAAAATAATTCTAAGCAATTAGCATGCTGTTATAGACACTAAGGCCGATGTATGGCTATTGTGATAAATACTTTAAAGAAAGAATGAGGTAGAAACTATGACAGATACTGTTTATAATATCTTCATTTGCTAAAACTTTTATTCCTCTGAACATGACATCCCCTAACACTTCTATGCATGTTCTACTCAAATCTGCATGTCCCTTAAAAGAAATGATGATGGATTCCTGATTCCTCTACTTAAGTTCATAGCCTTATACTTTTGAAATTGAAATTTAAGTGAAGGGAAAACTGGTTATCATTTTAGACCCATTGGGGTCTTTGATGTTTCATCTTTTGACCTGGATCTCCTGAAAATTTATTTTAAACCCATGGTTTTAACCTGGACTCTGTGCTGAACCCCAGCTTTTATCATTTGAGGTTGAGTTTTATTTATTAAAGATATTGAGAAAGTGATTCATCAATCCATCTGGCTACTGCAATCCCTGTGTTAACCAGGTCTCAGCTCTTTGACTTCTAACTAAGTTGTGTGGTCTTGTTCTTTCTCTATTTGATTGTTTGTGTTTTATGTGTGTTTTAGTTTTATGGGCTTGTTCATTTTATATTATTTTCCCTGTACACCACTTTGGGAAGCTCCTATTTAAAAAAAATGTTTTAACATATCATATAAATTAAGTTGATTGGATTTACATTGCAATGTCAAGCCTAAATCTGTAGAGCATTAAGAGAATAGCATTGTGTTATTCTGTTCCACAATACAATACAGAAACATCCTGCTTCTATGCATAAACCTAGCAGTTAGGTTCCAAATAGTCCTGCCTTCCTGCAATATACTCTCATCACATCACAAAGAAATAGAAAAAAAAAATATTCATTTTAATCAATATGACCGATTTATATTGAGGCTGTCCAAGGAGTTGGACACAGCTGCTGTCCTTGAATGAAGTGTTGTTTACATCACATGCATAATGAACACTATGTGCACTCATTAGAAAAGTATGTATCCTGACCTTAAAGTAATTAAATGCATATTTTTTAAAATCATGTTGATGCATGGTATTTTATTTTACAAACTGACCAGTTCTGTATTATTTTTGGGAAGTTTCTATCTGGTTACTGTCTAAAAGAGGAGAGTGGAGGTGGAACTTCTGAAGTCATCTGTGGCTGTGGCAATGGTGACAGAACATTAAAGGAGAATAAAAGGTCAAGGTTTACAACTGGTAAATTAGCATCTGTCAAAAGCAAAAAGCTGAACATATAATAAACCTGTGGGACATAATCGGGGAGGCTCCATGGTGATTGCAGCCATTAAAAGGAAACATTACACAGTTTGACATATGTGAGGATGACGTTGATAATAATTAGATTGGTGACTAAAAGCCTTTAGTAATAAATGTGTGGCAGCTGGACACGCTATTGATGCTTAGGCTGCAGGGAAATTCAGACTCAATATCTAGAGTCAATGGATGCACCGCAATCACTGAAGGACAAACCCAGGCCATTACCTCATTTTGAGCTTAAGGCAGAAAAGCCAAGACAAAGTCCCTCTTTGGATTTGCCAGTTATTGTAGATAATTTAAGGGTTTTAATCAATAGATGAAGCAAAACTTTAAAGCCAGGTGGTACATGTGAATGTAGAGATTTGATACACAACCCAGAATCCTGCCTGAAGGTGACCCTCAGGCTCTGAGATGCCCCCTGGCATCTCAAAGCAGCCAGTGGTGGCACAAATAATCTCATCAGGAGAAAGGGGTCTCAGCACACTCTGGTTGGCACAGCGCCTCCATGGCAATGTGAAGACATGGACAGTGAAGACAGACTGTTAGAGTATTGTTGTTGCAGTTTCACAGCACACTGGCAAGAAATGTCATCAAAGATGAATCACTTCCATTTTTTTTCCTTCGGTCTACATAACTATTGCTGCCCATTGAAGTGTTGTATGCTTTTAATGACAACTCACTTACCAGCTTGTGGTACCTCCATGAATCCTGTTTTTAGTATTAGAACATTACTGCAAAGCTGAAGAGGACAAGAAAAAGAAAAGTTGTGCACAAATCCCATCTAACAGGCCCACATCCACCCCCCCACCCGCTCCAAATTTCCCTTCACAATCCCTCTAATGAGCCAAACTGACCCGGCAGCTCGTAAATCTCCACAGTAGGAAAAGGAAGTATCTTATCATTATGCAGCCTCCACCTATCTGTTCAAAGAGCATTCACATAAGGCCCCGAGGACAGCAGCAGTGCTTGTTTAAATCCAATCTCATTTCAGCGAGCTCGTCATGCCTTTTTTCAACTTAATGACACACTTTAGCCAAACTGTTGTCTTATGTGTACTGTGCATGAGCTCAATTACTCTTCCGCTTGACTCGTGGTGATGACTGAGTTAAGTCGACAGAGTCATTTCAGCTGAGGTGACATTGCTGACTCTTGGTCCCCAAAGAAATCATGGAGACTTTCAAGACTTCTTTTGGACAGCTTGCACCTTTCTGGGACCATGGTTCAAGTATATACCTATTCATATGCAGAAAGTAGTTCAGAGTGCTTTATTTTCACAGTTGAAGGTGACTTTGTAACTCAGCCATTAAGTTAAGGTGCACAGCGATTTCTCCTGGGATTGGTCATGTTCTGAAGCACTGAGCATGTGTTGTTGCTGATTGGAACAAATGACACATTTTTTTTATGAACTCACATTTCTGTATATTGTGTAGAGGACAAATACACATAGTTAATCAACATTGTTGATATAGCTGTAATAGGCTTCATGTAATCTAACAAATATAATTACATTACAATATAATTCTATTGTAAATACACTACTACCTTAAGTATGTTTTGCCATAATATTTTTAGCTGCTATTCAGTTGTCATGGCAATCCATTTGTAACACAGAAAGTAAAAAAAAGAGAAAAAAAACAACTTGGATTTCAGTTTACATGAAAACAATAAAATCCAAATCCTCTAAATGATAATTTTGTAATATCAATGTTTTCTTGTGAACATACTCAAGTAATGTACTCTTTATTGGAGTTTTAAAGAAAAAAGGATTTCAACCTGGAATTTTCTTTGATATTTGCATCACCGCTAAACATGACAAGATATTTGTATCACTGCTAAACATGACAAGTTATCTTGGGAACCCAAAGCCCACTAAAATGCAAAGGTCCTCTCAGAGTCTTTAAGCCTTTAAAATACAAACATTGTTTGATTTAATCCTTCCTAATGATGCAAATTTATGCAGTTAATTATTTTCAAATTGAACAGCCACCTGACTAAATGTTTTCAGAAAGCAATTGGGACATCACACTCAATAAATCAATGAGATGAGAAATTATTCTGGATTACTTTTTCTTAATTTCACTTGCATCAAATAAAAAAAAAAATCTGTTTTGTAGCAAACCTATTGTGGATGGGTTTTGTTGTTGGTGGCTGTGACTGGCATCGTTCAGTGTTTTCCCTTTAGTATCTTTCCATGTCACTGAAAACTTAAGCTGACACCCTTTTTGCCTGGTAGATATGGTCCTTCATTTATATCTCCCATATTGGCACATACAAAATGCATATTATAATGTGAAACAGAATAAATCAGTTTGCTGGTAGGAGATTTTGTTTCTTAGATACGGGCCACAGAAAGGCATTTCCTTTTATAGTACAGGGAAATAATATGTGGCTATAAAATGAGCCTTTCATTTTCCTGTATTTCCTTTCCCTCAAAAAACCCTATATCAGATTTATTTTGCAATCTACAGTTTCTATTGATTTCAAGAAATAAAAAAGAAAAGAAATGTATACATCAGAAAAAGGAATACAAGCCTCAAACTGCCAGAGCTTTTAGGAAATATTGACAGATTCAAGTAATGTTACTTAAAGATTCAAAAAGAATCAAAGACCTTTTCTTAGAATATGTAAAATGTATTTTTAATTGTAATTGCTGATTCTAATAAGACAGGCATTACTTAAAATTGCTCAAACCACACACACGTGTGTCAAATCAGGTGCACATGATTCAAATATTTTTACTCAGAATTTTGCATGACAATGTAGTGTGAATGACAATAATGTCTCAGCCTAAGTGCAGAAGGCTTTGCCTGTTTAAAACTTAGTTTTTTTGTGTTCCTTACTGTTGAAGTAAGAGTTACAAAAGACTGTAGCGGCTTTAGATTCTTCCATGTCAAATTATATCAAATGATTTTGAAACCAATTATTTCATTTAAATTACATTAAATTTAATTACAATACATTTACATTCAACGACTGCCAATGTGCCCAAGGTTTGACCTGAGCAACCTGGAGAGCAGGCTGCAAGATGGATAAAGAAGTATCCAAAGCCCTCTACTCACGGTCACAGGATCTTTAGCAAGCTCATGCTGCAGTTGACAGGAAAATGCATGGCTCTATAATCAGAAAGAGACTGTAAAATGTAACTTTCATGGGAGGTCTGCGAAGAGAAATCTTTTGCTAAGTATCTTGAAGCCCAAGCTGATGTTTGGCAGAGAGAAAGTAGAAAAATTCCAGGATTTAACGGTCGGTAAATGGGTATAAACTCCTCTGCTGGTGCTTCAGCACTAACTCCATTTGTTGCTTTTACTGCAATAGTGTTTGCAGTGTTTCAAGATATGCAAAGTCTCCCATTGCTTTCAGAGTTCAGATTTAAGATCACTCACATTTAATGTTCAGTTTGCAGTTTATGTAATTTATAAACCAAGGTGTAGTTGGACATCTCAGGTCAGAAAGAAATAACAAAATTTTATTTGCATCAGATATATAAAATAATCTGATCTAGGATCCACAGACATTTTCAGCAATTAGCTAACACATTAGAAACATTTTAACACCCACTTGTTCCAAGAATAAGCACTGCCCGAATTATGTTGGAAAGTTCACAAATAACCAAGTTATACCAATTAACAATTGATGGTGGCAAAAAAGTCTAATTTGTAACAGATCAAAAAATAAGAGATGTTTAAGATAAGAGAAAAATTGCAACAGTGTATTATTATTAAGTATATTTTATGATACCATTTTTGATGCTACTGGAGAAACACCGCATTGTCACATTTGCTTTTCTTTGCCTCACATTCTCCCCTCAGTTGATAAAGATCTGCCAACATATCCACAGAATCATTGTAGTTTTCTTCTCAGATAAGGTTTTTCATGAAAAAAAGTGGAAATGAAAGAATGCTCTTTTTTGTCACTATATAAAGAAAAAGCTTTCAGGCAGACCTTTATATCTAATCTACTGAGAGCTGTGAGAACAATTATTTATAATGTGCATAGCTTTTTTTATGCCTACTATTCTTTTGTGTCAGACAGTGCATACAACCTGGCAGTTTCTATACAGCCAGATTTTGCTTAAATGTAAAAAAAAATAAAAAGTAAAAATAAGATAGAGAAATCATGACATCAATAGTTCTAAATTGAAAAAAAATATATATTTGAATGTTGCTATGATTAAAAAATCATGAAATGAAATAAAATATTTGAGAAATGCTTCTCGACACCCTATTTGTCCTGGCATGGATCCAGACGCTGCCATGCTAAAGAGTTGTCTTCAAGTCCCTGGGGGTTACATTTAACCTCAGTGGAGCACCAGCTCACAGCTGATTAAATTTAGTGTGGCCCAGTCTGTAAACTATTAGACACTCAAAAATACATGTATTATAGGTTCCAGCTGCCGGTACTGCAGTCATGATATATCAAGGCCACAGGGGGCATTGGGGTGAATTTGAGTAAGCTGTAATATCAGTGTCAACCAATTTTTTATTAACTATATCACTGACATATTCTTTGTGTTGGCCCAGGGCAGGTGTATACAGCATGACACATTTAACCCAGCAATGGTGGAGGGAAAATAGGTTGAGTGAATATGGCAATCACCTCTTGATTTGAGCCTCCAAATAGCCTTACAATTTACATTATGGTCCCAGGAGTGCAGACATCAAACTCTATTCCTCATGCTGAACTGCCAAGTCAAAATTTCCATCTTTCTTTTAATATTCTTACTTGTTCAACCTTGCTATATTTTTAAGTCAAATTTTAGTCTTCCTTTCTAAAATAGCAGCAGAGTATGGTACATTTTAATACCACAAGATCATGTGTTCAAATTTGACCTCAGCAAAACCTTGGTGAACAAGGATTGAAAGCAGGATGACAAATAAAATGAAAATTATTATTATAATGAACATGACTGTATGTTTAGCATTTTGCTGTCACTATGCAGGAGCATCCACGTACAAATATATACTGTATAATATTTGATATTTTGGTAATATATTTACAATGTGGACAGAAAATAATAATGAAACATGCCTCAGTGCAAATTTCTCTTATAATCAATCAATCAGCTTCTTAGTTTTGTAATAAATAATGAAAATTATGTGTTTAATTATGATAAAAGAAAAATGACAAAAAGGTTTTGGTGTATAGGTTTTAAACACACTTCATAGTAAAGTCGTCATATCACCCTGTTTAGTAAACATCAGAGATTACCAGCTGAGTCTTTTTGTTCGGTCGAGCCCTAGGACTGTGGTACTGTATGAGGAAGTGTGGAGTGGCAGTGCAGTACATCAGAATGATGCAGGACATGCATGAGAGATGGAGCTGGAGGTGGCAGATATGAAGCTGTTGAGGTTGTCTTTCCGAGTAATGAAATCAATCAGGACAAGAATGAGCACATCAGCAGGACAGCACATGTTGTGTGTGTTGGAGATGAAGCCAAAGGAGCCAGAGTGAGATGGTTTGGACATGTCCAATGGTCGGACAGTGAAATTGGTAGATGGATGTGGAGGATGGACCCATCAGGCAGGAGACAGAGAGTGGTCCAAGACCAGATATATAGATATAGTTACAGAGGGCATGCAGTTGGTGTGAGAAAAGAGAATGAACAGGGTAGGGGGACATAGAGGAGGACCAGTTGCTGTGATAACCCCTGAAGGAAAAAAACAAAAGAAAAAGAGCACCCATTTGTAGAAACCATTTTCTCTAGAAGCGTTTTTTTTTTTCAAATGGTGTGTTTTTGTTTCCAGAAGTGGTTAAGAGTCATTGAATCTATTCTTTACCCTTGAAACCTTGAAATGTTCTCCATGCCAGTGGCTGCAACACAACCACAAAGTCTGATCGATCCATCCTCATGCTTCAGAGCAGACAGGTGATCTTTTCACTAAACGTCATGCCCTTTGTTCTCTAAACATGCCTTTGCACATTGCAGCCAAGGAGCTCTGTTTTAACCCCATTGATCTACAGGACTTGTTTCCAGGAATGCTTGTTTCCAGGAGCGCTTGCTTTTGCAAACATCTGATGCAGGAATTTTGTGGTGAGGACACAGGCAAACACAGATTTTGACTCACACCTATTAGCAGTGATATTTTTCTTGGTCTGAAATTAGCGTCACCTGACCTCAGATTCCTAATGAAGACTGTAAACAATTCATGGTGGGACTGGTGTAATTAAGGTCTGCTACCTTTGTCAAAGTTATCCGAGAGATCAAATCTCATGACGTTCCTGTTTGTTCGCATGGGGCTGCTTTACCGTTTTCTCGAAGAAGTTGCCCAACAAAAAAAATAATACATTGATAGGCTTAACTCCTCACCTAGCAGGAAGTGTGACTGAGGATGCTGAAGCTTTTGTATTGGACAAAGACTGAATAAAATCTGACATCAAGAGGAGACTTACCTTCTGATCATGACTGTAGGCTAAGGCCCAGTCCTCCACAGTGGGGTGGAATAGAAGGCTTAGGACGTAAAAAGTGAGGCGATACTTCTGGTAGCTGGCTCCTTCATCAGAACTGATGAGCACACTGCTCTCAAACTCTGGATCTGTCAACACCATAATCTGAAAAAATAAAAAAAGTAAAAAAAAGATTGGAGCGGATTTAAGGTGAGCTTGAGTGCCGACTCTGATGTACGCCATACTTACATCAGGATTCTGCTAAGAAAATAACTACTATGCATTTCCACATTCATTACACAAAGCTGACTAGTTCTGTTTCCAAAGCTATTCTTTCCAAGGTGGAAACTTTAACAACGTTCCTCTAAAATTAGATAAAGGTTGTATACTCTGTGTGAAGTGAAATGTGAGATAAATTAAAGTTGTAAAGCATTTACAGTAGGGAAAAAGAAGCAATTTGACCCAGTACTATAACAAAAGGCAAGAAAGCTTATGTTCTTGATGCAATTAGGTGGTACACAATCAGGGTGTAAAGCAATGCTGCACAATTTCACATAGTGGAGAATGTTATTGTCTTCCTCCGTTATTCTTTTACATGTTGTCTTTTCATTTTAACAAGCCCACAGTTGTCAAAGCTTGGATTTCATGCTTGAACTGACTCTACCACGGCTATCAGTTATTACAAAATTCAATGAGAGTGAGAATTCCCCAATGCATATTTCTTTCCACTAATGACATTTCAGTTTGTGTGTGTGTGTGTGTGTGTGTGTGTGTGTGTGTGTGTGTGTGTGTGTGTGTGTGTGTGCGTGCGTGCATGCGCGCATGAGTGTGCGTGCGTGCATGTGTGTGTGTCCTCGGTGGTTCTACGTAGAAACCGTGGGTGTATGTGCCCTTATATGTATGTATACTATCTACATACATGTAGATGCAAATCTCTTAATGAGGCCATCTATCTACATAAATGTAGATGCAAATCTTGATGATGCCATCTAACCTTTGCTTTATTTTGGACTTATAATTTGCCTGCACAATCTGAAAGAGAGCTATATGACCTATGTAATGTTCAAGTATTTTATTGATCAGACAGACATTTGAGACCTGAGAATTAAGATTCAAAATCCCATTCTTGGTCTTTTCTCCATTACAAGCAGGTCTATAAAACTGGCTTTTAACTTTTCTTAAGACTCAGTTTGCAAGGTTTGTTAATACAGAGAAAAGGGCTGTAGTCAACTATTAATTATTTACCACCAGAGAAGTGTGAAAACTGCCACATTTTTCATTCCTTCCACATTACGTAACAAGCAGTTTTCTTTATGCTTCTTCTGTAATTAGAAAGACCGTACAACCAATCACCAACTGGGGGACAATTTCTAACCCGTCTGACTCTGGCCTGAAGACTAATTATTCACTTTCAAAACCCCAGCTAACAATAGCATTAGGTATGGGTAATTAAGATTTCCTCTCACGGCTTTCTCTAAGGCCTTAATGAGAGGGTAGCAATGAGAAATCTATTGAGGTTGAAGAGACAACTGTTTCTATTTTATCACTTGCATGCATTAGTGTTAGATAGGCTTCATCTCAGTGATAGAAGTTGGCAGCAGTTAAGTATGGGTCAGCGATATATAGGAAGAGACACCCCGCAGCAAGTAAATCACATCAACTACATTAACAAGGCTCAGTCTGGTTTTGATGGTAAAAGCAACTCACTGCAATATGCTCATTAGCCATGGATCAGGACATAACCACCCACCCACCTTTAACCTAGCCTTTTTTTTATTTGTTTTAATGACCCATTTTAATGACCTAATTTTACTTATTAAAAATGACTCCTTCTATAAGAAATAATACCAGAAAAAACATGAAATGAAGTGTGTTTGCAGTTAATGCCATTACTATATAAAGGTCACAATGTGATGCAGTAAAAGGTCTTCAGGGGCAGTACAGGAAAACTGTCTTCATATATTTATGTTACTATTATTTATCAATATTCTTATGGTTGAAAGGTTGCATAGCCACAATTAGGAAATTGTTTTTATCAATTGAAACAGAAATATGACCACTCGGGTGTACAATGAGCACATTTGAATATGGTCATGCTATACAGGTAAAGGACCATACAGAATACTTAATCCTGGGATCGTAACCCCAAGTGAAACTACACATACTGTGTATGTTTTTAACTGGATTAGATTTTTTGCCTGGCTGCAACTATGACAACCATAGCTAAATGCCCAGAATGTTTGTAATAATTTTAATCAGCATTAACCTTTAGGTGACAATTTTATAATGTATGTTGTCAACTCGTGCATTCAATGTAATCTACAAATAAACCTGCAGCTGTGTGACCATCATGCTTTATAATTGTAGCTCTACTCAGGTGGAATTACTCTGATAGTGACATTATCCGGAAAACTTATGTAAAACAGAACTAAGTGGGATAAAACTAAACCACAAGTGGAAATGATAAGAAGTACATTTAAAAAGTTGTAGCTTCTTCTTGCCTTTACAGACACCAAGTAAGCTGCCATGCACATCTCTTCATGGCAAAAGGATTGTCATGCCATATTGCCTTTTTCTAGTTTGGTCTGTTTTTATTCTGTTTTCCTGTCTCATCCGGTGTCAGTTCTTGTACTTGTTTTTCTCCTTTGTGATTAGTTGCCACACCCCTGACTGTTTACACCTGTGTCTAATTGCCCCCCCCCCCCTCTGTCTTGTATTTAAGCCCCAGTCTTGGTCTAAACCATCGTGTGTTCTTCTTGTCCCAGTGTCAGCATCCAAGCTTTGTTTACTTGGCAATTTTTGTTTGACCTTCCACTGTCTGCCAAATTTATGCGATTGCCATTGTTCTGATCTCCTATTTACTGGCTTGTTTTTGCCTTATTAAACCCATTTGGATATTGCCCGTTGTTGGAGTTGTGGATTTCAGTCCAGTGAATTAAGTGTAATAAGAATGATAATAACAATGATGAAATTGTTTAGAATCTCACCTTTCTCTTGTTGGTTGGACAGACATATAGGTAACTCAGGACAGTTTTGGATCCAATTTTGTCATTCATTCTCTCGTATGTTGAACCGTAATCTGTGGACCTGGATGTCAGAAATAAAAAATCCAAAATACAATTAGAAACATATTACATGAGATGAACACAATTGAAGCTTGATGACAATACATATAAATCAAAGGAATTCATCTTTACTATTATTATTTTTTATTTGTATCAATCACCAAGAATGCCATATCACACCCATCACATAAATGACACACAGGAAGATGACAATCTTTATATATGTCATTTTGCACCAATATCTATAGGTGCCAATGAAAACATTCAGAGACATTTGAAATGTGTTTTTGATAACTAATGACTCGTATGATATAGAATAGGGCAAGCAAACATTCCTGATCCTATGGGCTTTATTCATTTAACAATGGAAATATCTTTTCTGCTTACCTACTGCCTCCCTAATCCATATGTATCCATCACCACTAGTAAGTCTGCTTCAAGTAGAATATTACAGCATTTACTGTGACTTCCATTTTTTTTTTCCCTGAAATCTGTTTTTTTATATGTCCAGTTCTGAAAACATGTCTCTCCGATGTGACAAAACCACCCATTCAAAAGTGCAGCATAACTCTAATTTGGGATTTCTGTCTCCATGGCAAGAAAGTGAACATGCTTCTGGCAGTATTTCTTTTTGCTTGGCAGGGAGGAATTTCAGTGGAGAACCTCATTCATATTAATTCCCAAAAGCCTCTGAGATACACAGTTGTTATGATTACAAAGCATGGTAATGAGTCAGACAGACATTATTGCTTCCACAGCAATGTTAAAGTGAAAGTGTGTGGAGAAGTGATGGGCCGAGAATGACCCTAATCAAGCAGAGACAGTAGAAAATATTGCATATCTACCCAGAATGTTTTCTCTAGACTACTTTGTTTTTGGCATTACATGGCTCTGGACCAATCTATAATGTGGCACTTGGAATTGTTTGGCTTTGGATCAAGCTCCTGACCCCACCCTGCACAAGAGGGCTATAGAAGCACTTAACAATTACTGTAAAAACATTTTTCACACTTTGAAAACTGCTGTTCTAATGGGCAATAGAACAGTTTTCAACTACACTATCTGAAATTATATTGCTTATAACCATCACCAGAGAATGATTTATACAAGTTTAGAACTGTACTCGAGAGGATTCAAACATTTATGATTCTGGGTGTTGTCTACATCTTTATCACAGGGGAAGGGGTTTAAATGCATTACAATTAGACTTAAAAAGAGAAGCTTTTTTTTAAATTATTTTTAAATTCTGGTTTTGAAATCAGTTTACCATACATGTGTGTTTTGCTGTTTTACATTGTCTACTTTTCTCTATCCTCAATATACAACAAAAAGGAAGTACATCTTAAAAGAAAAAAAACATCTCCTGGGAGCAGAGTAGCAAAAGACATCAGACTGCTGATCTTTTGATGTATTTTCTTTTTTCTTCACTTATAAGCCTTTTAAGATCAACTACATTTTTCAAATATTTATGTTGAATCATGTATTAATGTGTACATGATATGTTAGGATTGATTAGCAGACAGTCTTAGATTGGTTTACTCATCACCTTGTAGTTCTGGTCAGAGCTACGTAGTCATGGCATATATCTTTCCCCCTCCTCATCCTTTAAAAGTTCTACTAATTCCACACAGTGTTGCTTTCACTTTCACTTTCACTTGCTTGACAACAAAGGTTTAATTGAGACTACCAATGTCAGAGATGTTTCACCCAAGGTCCTTCACCACCTCTATCTCTGTGCCTGAAAATAGCTGGAGCATTACAACATGCATCAATACTCCAACTACTGTACACAATTCCAATACTCCAGTGATGTGATATTGCAAATTTCAAGTTATTCACAGCAAGAAGGTTCCAGGTTTGAACTCCCTGGGGTTCAAGGGGCTTTTTGTTGTGCAGAGTTTACATGTTCCTTAGTCCTGAAAACCATACCCTGTCTCTCAACCAAAGGCAGATTTGTGCAGCTCAAAATGTAATATATATGCATAATATGGGGGTCCATTATCAAAAACATATGACCTTCCAGTGACCACTATACCACCTGAGCTTAATGAAAGATAAAATGAAGCTCTGCTAAAATGACCTGCAAAAGCTGCAATGATAGGCATAAAAATAAATAAATACATGTGGAAAGGGAAGGAAATGTGGAAAATAGTTATTTACACTACATATTAATGCCATTATCATTTCTGTTCAGATGGTTTGCAAGCTTTGCAATGGCGGCTTCAGACCTGTGGTGAAAAAAGAGCAACTGTTAGCACATCTGTGACTATCAGAAAGGGAGATTTAGGCGGTGATGAATCAGAAAGTTGCATCAGACTCTCTGGAGTGAAATGTTTACTGAGTCTCTGACCATAAAACGTTTTCAGCCACACTGGAGAGGGGGGTTCTTGTGTCAGAAAACCTCTGAAAATAAAATTCAGTACAAATAATAAAAATTGCATCTCCGTGTGAACAGTGACAAAGTAAAGGGTTCCATATTTATTTATGATGATATGAGAGAGAAAGAGAGAGAGAGAGAGAATCAAGTGATTAAGGAGGCGGACAGACGGGAATTGCACCAGGGAATGTTTGTACATTTTTGCCAGATGGCTGCCTGTAAAGCAGAACATTTGCTACCACACTGTTGCACTGGGGAGAGACAGACAGACAGACAGTGAGACAGTGAGACAGACAGGCAGAATGGCAGACCAACACAAAAAGACATTAAAGTTTCTCTTGCTCATCTCAACTCTGCACCCTGATACACAGGCTGGAAAAATTGTGGTTGATCAAAGAGTCTTTCTGCTGAAGCGCTGACTGCCGTCACAGAATGAAAAATATGCTCGCATGTACAAACACAATGAGAGCAGAAAACACAAAAATCAATATTAATCACTGGCCTGAATCCGAAAGCATCATGTGGTTTTCAGAGTCGAACCGAAGCAGCGACGACTCAATTGCCTGTCATCGCGAAGAAAGTCGTGCAGAGCTGTAGGAGGATCAGAAAGTGAGAGACACGGGGAGAGGAACGGCTCCGTCGTGAAGAGCCTCGCGGCAAAATCAAGCCAGGAGACTCCGAACACTGGCTGACTGATGTGTTTGAAAAACACTCTCTGCACTAGAGATGCCCAAATTTACTGTAGACACAGCTACTGCATCTGTCTGCTGCAGTTTCTTGTTGCAGGAACACACTCGCAACTATCTTCTGAGCCAAAGGCTGTTTATCCATCCAGATAAAATTAACAATATACTATCTGTTTTCATTTTTTGACTCAAAGCATGTAATTAAAGCCAATCCCTTAAGAGTCATACAGTCTGATCTGAGTCTATTTTTCGTGTCCTTAAAAACCCACAGAGGCTGCATTCACCAGTCATTCGCATTTCATTTCACCTATTCTCATTTTCATTTTGATTTGATTTTTGAATTTCTCCAGCACTTAAAAAGGCTTCCAGAACATCATGTTTTCTGAGGTTTGTTTCTGGTGTTATAACTTAGTATGAAACTTAAGCCTGAACAGCAGATGGCCCAGACCCTAGTGGATCAGAAATGTCCATGGGGTAAATTGTGATACGTTTGTTATTGCAATGGCCCTGCGGTGACTGGTGACCTGTTTCCTGTTTTTGTACTGTTTCATCAGTATTGGGTCCGAGGCATCATAGGGGAGGTCTGAGCTAGTGAGGATCAACGAAAGGAGTCAGCTAGAGAAAGGGAATGGCTAGACGACTGCCTGCAGCGTTTGTCCAGTGCTACATTCAATTAAAAGATTATCAAGCGCTGATAACCAAGGCACTGAGGTCACAGTGAACAATGAATCACTTTAACCGAGTAGTTTGTTACTGCTTATTTAAAAAGAAAAAGTCAATTAACGAAAGAGGCAGGTAGGAACAACAGCAATTAAACACATGATCAGGAAGAAAAAGGTTCTTTATTAAGGCTGATTCACATCAAATGCAGAGTCACCACGGAATAGGCCTATTTCTAAATGACTAAATAGGAACAGTTTTTTCCTGCTGGTTTTGGTTTGCAAACTGTATTTGTTACCGTTTCAACATAAAGGCCAGGATTTTGTTCTAATTAGGAGTAAGTAGGAGGAGGAGATGAGCAAAAATCACTTTCAGCACATCAGTACATCCAAAGTATTGGAATCTTCTCTTCCATTGTGCTGTTTGAACCTGCTACTCTCCGTCCTATTGTTTTGTTGTTGTTGTTATTTTATCCTTGTTCTCTCCAGCGAAGAGGAAAGCTGCACTGGCATCTGAATTCCTTTTGGTGCCAGACGGATTTTGCTTTGTCAGGATGAGTCTGTTGAACCCTCCCTTATATTGGACGTGCCGAGATGTCGTCATGGCACGCCGTGACACCAGAGTGGCGCGCTCGTGCATGGCAGAAGCACGTGCGCGCTGAACGGGTTGGCTGCCGCAGGCCTGCGCTTTGCACGTTCAGCGTGAAGCAACCTTAAGTCCCCTGAGATCTGCACATTGCCATCAATGGGGAAGAGTGTCAGAGTGACTGCCACTCTGAACATTCTGGGGGTTCGGTATCTTGCTGAAGGGTACTTCAGCAGTACTCTTGCACCTTTCCTGCTTCCAGCCCTGTTTCTATTTTTGTGGGCCTCAAATGAGACTCGAAACATTAAGGATTAGCGGTTGAGGTATGAGGCACTGTGATCTATTTATTGCTAGGAACTTAAAGTGCACTATATTCGACACATTTTCTACAACTGCAGTGAAAGGGCCAAAATGTGCAGATGCAGAAAAAACAGAGCTTAATTCATCATTTGTGTATCAAGCTGGACACCTCTCGCCCAAAGGCAGCTGGGAGAGGCTCCAGCCACTCTGCAACCCCATTAATGGATAAAGCGGATAATGATGAATGGATGTATCAAGCAGACTTCTTAAGTGAATCTCAGCGTTAACGTATGTAGGCAGCATTTAAAGTTTTTGGTTACCGCTACAGTCAAATGACAAAATCAGCTTTCTTCTGGCTTTCACAGCTTGTGAAGTTTTAATTCTGCGAGATGACGAGGAGCATTAAGCCTCAAGCGGAGGCAGCAGACATCAGCAACTCCTAATCATCACTGCCACCATGAGCCTGGCGTATCTCAGTACACACAGCCATGGAGAACTTGCTGTCAAGAAGTGGATGATACACTCACCCTCAGGAACGCATTTGTGTGAGCTTGCAGACCAATCGAAACAGACACACAGCCCAGCTGTCTCGCATGCACCCACAGACGCAGCCATATTTCCATGTTTTCACCTCAGGCGACTGCTTAATAGTCTCCGATGTTTAATCCACTGAAGCATAAACGGAAAGCACTTTGAGAACCACCACATTAAGAGTGGAAGATACTGTACTTGCAGGTGTGTCTGTGGTGCAGAATTAACATTATGGGGGATGGTCAGGTGTAAAAGAAGATTCAGTCACAGAGAAAACAATGCAGAAACACTGTCGGACCATGTGAGTGTGCACGATCATGTATATCTATGTTAGAGCATATGTGTCTCTTTATTTGGCAGTACAAAAGCAGGAGAAGCATGAAATGTGTCTGTCAACCTTACAAGAACACACACTGGCTTCCCTCCACACTGCTGCATGCATGCACGCACGCACGGCAGCGACAGCAGCAGAACTTGACAACATCTCAACGCTCCTCTGCTGTATGCGATCTGCCATCAATCAGGGGCAATGAAAATCCACACAGCCCATTTGGCCATCAGGCCTCACCGAATAAAAACCCAGCTCGTATAATGCAGCGTTGAAGAAATACCTTAAAGGAAGAGCAGGACCGCAACAGAAGTGCTGACATTCACAGATCGCTTTCAGTGACAACATGTGTTGTGTATCTTGCTCACAGCTCCTGTTCTCTAGTCAACCTTGACAGTGGGTAGTGAAGTATCCTTATTTTATACTCTTTTCTCATATGCTCTGCTCCAGAATATTTTTCTTTTCGAGAATAAATCTTTAAATAACACATGAATTTTTTAAAAAAATGAATCCTCCAAGATACAATGACATTTTTATGAAGTCGAGAAGTTGTTTTTTTTTTTTTCCTTTTTTAAATAAAGGCTGTCTTGACATCTGTCTTGTTATCACAGCTTGAAGGTCAGCTGCTGATTTGACCAATAGCATTTCTCAACCTTGCCCAACCCCTCATCTCCTGCTCTGTCAGCTCTAAGGAATGGCAGCAATGGCTGATCACAGATACACTGTACTCAATGTGATGCAAACCGTGGCGAGAACCCCCCCCCCAGTGTAATTTTCAACCCCAGTAAAGCTGGTGGGCAAGGAACAACCAGAATGACTGTCATTCATTATTCATGCCACAAGACGACCGAGAGAATTTAAAGGTTCGATTACTGCACAATGTATCGCAGGGGAAGGACAGCAACTCTATGTTCCTACAGAGTCTCTGAAGTGTTGTTGGTGATGATATAACTGACATTAAACAGTCAACAGGAAGTACATTTACTAACGATAAGAGAATACTAGGATACTACAACAGTTGCAGTCCACTTCCTCCTTTGAGTCTTATGAAATTTATGTGTTTTGTTTTTGAAAGTAGGGCTTTTGTTCTCTTGGGGGAACTTCATGGAGGTTTGGCACCTTGCTCACAGCAACATTAAACATTAACAAGCATTGATAAATTCATTAAATCGTATAAATCACCATGTGAAACATGCATTACTTCACCAGGACTGTGCTTTCTAGTGTTTTCCAAGAATTTTAAGAAATTACACCATAACAGTTTGGATACTTCATTATTGATCTCAAACCAAGTTTGTAAATGTTATATATAATGATGATTACCGGGTCAGTGAGGGGACCCTTCCCCAAGTGGAGGAGTTTAAGTACCTCGGGGTCTTGTTCATGAGTGAGGGAAGGATGGAGCAGGAGATCGACAGGTGGATCGGTGCGGTGTCTGCAGTAATGCGGACTCTGCACTGATCCGTTGTGGTGAAGAGAGAGCTGAGCTGAAAGGTGAAGCTCTTGATTTACCGGTCGATCTTCGTAGGGTGGCTGGGCTCTCCCTAAGAGATAGGGTGAGAAGCTCTGCCATCCGGGAGGAGCTCGGAGTAGAGCCGCTACTCCTCCACATCAAGAGGAGCCAGATAAGGTGGCTCGGGCATCTAGTTAGGAGGCCTCCCGGGCACCTCCCTGGTGAGGTGTTCAGGGCACATCCCACTGGTAGGAGGCCCCCGGGAAGACCCAGGACACGCTGGAGAGACTATGTCTCTCGGCTGGCCTGGGAATGCCTGGGGATTCCCCCGGAGTCGCTGGGAAAAGGGAAGGCTGGGTTTCCCTGCTGAGGCTGCTGCCCCCGTGACTCAACCCGGATAAGCAGGAGAAAATGTATGTGTATATATATATATATATATATATATATATATTTTTTTTTTTTTTTTTTTCAAGAAAACTCTCACAAAATAACTTTCAACTAATATTAAAGTATCAGACCACAAAATTGTGCTCAGTAATGATTACGCCAATTTTCACACAGGGGGGTTTAAAAAGCACATGACCGAAATACTAGGGAGGTGCAAACCTGTAGCTGAGCACGCAAATCCATGGCAGGCAATTGATGCAATTGTTTTTTGACAGATATATTTGTCATTTCTCATCCAAACAACATAAAACATGATGCTGCACACACACCTACTAGTCGTATGGAACCTATCAAATTTGAGATTAATCAGATGAGCGGTTCAAGAATTAGTAATGGAACACAGAGACAGACGTTCCTTACAATAATAGATTTATTTGAGAGCTGTGTGTGACAAGGCAAAGAGGCAAAAAGAAAGTTTGGGGACCACTGATTGAAACCCTTAACATTGCATAAGAGAGGTTACATAATCTGAACAGTGGCAAAATACAAATACATGTCACTTTACATACAAAAGAGAATATAAACATTGATTCAATTCTGAATAGCCATGGAAAATGATTATCTGTGTCTAAACTTATTAGATTTCACTAAAAATAAAGGGATATACCTTCTTTTCAAAAACCCGATGAAAGCACTGAGGCAAACGGTGAAAGTAAAAAATGTTTCCTTTCAGAATATGTCACGCTTCACTGACAGCAGCAACTTTTGTATCCCTCTGAGTCCTTTTCAAAATGCTGTGCTGTAATGGATGGGGGTAGCAAACAAACTTTTGATTTATATCTGCCATAACACCTCTGAGATGTATGCTCACCGTGCACTTTGTGTGCAGAATCCAATTTTAAATCATCCCCTGCTTTCCTCTGTATAGAAGTTGCAGGAGATGAGTGACTCATAAATGCAAGTGTTCAGCAGAGCACCAACTCTATCTCTGGTGGAGGCTCGGTAAAGTAAGAGTGATAAAAAAAAAAAAAAAAAAAAAAATATATATATATATTTTTTTTTTTTTAACAACTTTATTATTTATTTATTTATTTTTACATACTATTGTGCCGGAATGGGTAAAGAAGAATTTTCTTGACAAAAGCAATACACACTTAGAGGTAAGTGAGTGCTATCCTTCACGAGTTTCCTGTTGCTTTTTTTTTTAGTGCTTTTCTTTTCTCTCATAGGCAGCTCAAGACAAACTTGCCTAGAACTTATGTATTGCTGAAAGAGGTACACAGGTGAGAAAAGGTATGAAGAGAAAGTTTATACTTGAAATTTTTCTAAACTTTCTTCGAGCATTGCATACACTATTATGCAGCACTGTAGCACTTTTTTTTTTTTCTGTTTCCAGCAGGGGCAGCCTAAAACAATCTCAAATCACAGCCATACTACTAACAACACTGGACAAAACAGGCCATGTGTTGTTACAGTACGCAAACCACACTGCAGGTGACGTTTGGAAACATTTTTATAAATTTAGATCTCTATTCATCATACTCTTTTGAATAGACAGATTTATTGGTATAACTATAAAGGGGTGAAATCACATCATGTCAGTCTTTCATGACAGCCTTTCCATTTTTGTTTTAACTTGGGTCTTTAAAAACTAAAAATCCTAACTATTGTTAAACATAATTAACACAGACAATTACGATATTGCAAGGTTTATGAATGTAGGCTCATTATTTTTTGTTACTGTCTGTTAAATATATACTGTTTTACATCCTCTCGAGACCCAGAAAGATAAATTCTTACACTTACTCTTGCTTGCTACAATAAATTGTTCTGGGATGGGTAGGAGGATTGTTCTGGGATAGGAGGATATCATGGTGGAGAAAAGTTAATAGGGAATTAAAGATTGATTCACATTGTCATATAGAAGTGTTACCAAATTCAAAAATATTTGTAGAGTCTGGACAATGCCCATTCAATTCAATTTCAATTTATTTAACTATTACAGGCAAGACCGTGTGTAGACTCTCTCAAGAAACCCAAAGCCTGACCCCAAATAAGCAACAATCGCAAGGAAAATGGGAGGAAACCTTGAGCAGCAAACAATTTATTTGAACTAAAACTGACGGGGTCAGTGTGGCCATTAACTGATTCAATACAACCTATCGGGTCAGCCATACCTGGACATAGATAAACAGAGGACAGGACAGAGTGGAAATGGTCCATAAACAAATAACATCTGAGAAATCAGTCAGTGGATCATGCTTTAGTATCCCACAAGCCCAGGTCTATAGCAGCATAACTAAAGTGATGCTAAAGGTTATATACTGTTTTTTGTAAATATGACTATTTGTGTAGTCTAGAATAATAACTGTAGCTACTGAATTATTATCAACTTTCTCATAAAGCCTTTACTTTCTTTATTGCCATTCTAACACAACTAGATCATGGAAACTGTTTGAACTCAGTTTTATGACAACAGAGAGTTTACAATTGGATGAACTCAGCCTTGCTAATGCTGTATAACTTTACAAAAAGAGATGAAATTTTTATACATTTTAAAGGTTAATAATAGTAATGTAGTTTTGTTTCGTTTTCTCCCGCTTATCCGGGTCCGGGTCGCGGGGGCAGCAGCTTCAGGAGGGATGCCCAGACAGCCCTTTCCCCGGCCACTTTCATCAGTTCCTCCGGGGGGACCCCCAGCTGCTCCCAAGCCAGGCGAGAGATATAATCCCTCCACCTAGTCCTGGACCAGCCATGAGGCCTCCTCCCGGGGGGACACGTCCGGAACACCTCTAAAGGGAGGCGTCCGGAAGGCATCCTGACCAGATGCCCGAGCCACCCTAACTGACTCCTCTCGATGTGGAGAAGCAGCAGTTTTACTCCGAGCTCCTCCCAGATGTCCGAGCTTCTCACCCTGTCTCTAAGGCTGAGCCCGGCCACCCTGCGGAGGAAACTCATTTCGGCCGCTTGTATCCGCGATCTCGTTCTTTTGGTCATCACCCAATGTTGATGGCCATAGGTGGGGATTGGGACGTAGATTGACTGGTAAATTGAGAGCTTCGCCTTCTGGCTGAGCTCCTTCTTCACCATGACAGATTGGTTAAGCGCTGGCATCACTGCTGACGTCGTTCCGATCCGCCTTTCGATCTCTTGTTCCATCCTAGTCGTGAACAAGATCCCGAGATACTTGAACTCCTCCCCGACCCGGAGAAGGCATTCTACCTTTTTCCAAGTGAGGACCATGGACTTAATAATAGTAATTTTGTTTGTTGATCTGATTTATGTCCTAACATTGCCTTTTTGTTGTTGGTTCTTTCCTTTCTCAAGTCTTAGCTATCTTCCCGAATGGTTACAGACATTTATTGTAGATTATCTGTTGTTCCATCCTCTATAATATTGTGTCACAAGTGCCCACAGAATCTGTATCAACCTTAACCTCTCCAAAATCATTTTTGCTGAACTACTCTTGAAAACAGTTGTGGATACCAGTGAATTGAGGGTTGAAGCAAATACCAAGTCCAATTTTAAAAGGTCACAGACATCAGGTGGGCCTCTCTGAGAGTGCCAAGCGCTTATTATAGGCACTGACCTGTGAAATATAGCATAGCCTATGAACATGCCCAACAAAATGATATAATTTGAAAGGATGTCACTCCTTACACCAAGGTGACCCCAACCCTAGTAGAGCAGGGGAAGTGGAGTCTACAAACAGACATCACATGGAACATTCTTTTTTCTAAATGACCTGATGTTTCGCTAAACCACTGGTTTTAGTAAGCGCTGCTGCAACAGTACCTGGAAACATCCTAAAGTTGAAAAAGTCAACTTCCCCGTAGACACTGGCAAATTAGTGATGATGATGATGATGGATTACATCTCCATGTTTATACATTGCTACTTTATCAGTTTATCTTCTTCAAGATAAACTGCTTATGAGTACGCTAGCCTCACTATTATTTAATAATGAATGAATATCTAGCTAGCTCTATCAATTACATATTAAAAACATCGTTTGATGCAGATATTTTTACAGCAACAACAGGAATGCCAAACGTCAGGGGGAAAAAAAGTATATGTTTTCTGTTAGTATGTTTCTATTTTTCTATTGGCATTGAGCAATGTGTCAGTAGAAGCTGTTTTATAAGAGTATACTGGATGTGTTTTGTTGAACTGATTAATTGATTAAGAATTGGGCAGTAAAGATCTGTAGAAGCCAATCAGGTATATTTATTGCAACTGTAACTATTTAAAATCAAAAAGGGAGGATAGTAGGATAGTATATAAGTGTGGAAAGGAGAGATCAAAATCCAAGCAGGACAGTCAATCTCTTTCCTGTTTTGCTGCTTCACTGCATTTATAGCCAGGGCGAATTTGATATGCTCTCATGCATCTGGGCCTTAATAGAGAGACAGGCTGATGACAAATACTTTATAATCACTGTCCTCTTTCCTGATTCTCCTTTTAGCCAATTATCATAATAATGAACAACTGTTTATAGCAACCAACAATGAAACTGTAATCAGTATGCTGTTTTTTCTGGAGAATACAAATCCTGAAGGTGGTATAGGGACTGTTTCTATGAGTCAAACAATTTTAAACTAATTAAACTACCTCCAAACATCTTCCTTTTTTGTCTATTTAAGTGCAGATTGCAGTGAAAGGGTGCACATTTAATTTGCAGTGATTGTACATCCATAAAACATTACGACTACAACTCAAATTGCATTGAATTGTTGAATTGTGGTAGTGTGCTGTAAGTTTGGTCATAATCTGTAGGCTTCTATTTACCCACTTGTGAAAAGTGAAAAGCTTGATTTCTAATATCATTCAGTGTTCATCTAATGCACTGAACTTGTCATTATTCATGGTTCTCATGAGAACAGAGAATGTTATGTCGACATGCACCATATAACAGGATATTCTGAGTTTTCATGTCAGTTTTATTAATGTAGTCTGAGCATAATTGCATTGCAGAAATTTTCAAAGTGTATGTCATGTGCAATATGAATATGACAGGGCTTATCATCAACAACTCTTTAGAGGAAGGACGAACTAAACCACCTTTGGAGATGCCTTGTGTTCCCTAGTTGATTTACTGTCAGCCTTGAATAGTCTGACTTCACTTTTATCCACTCAGCCACATTGATTTGAAGACCCCTTCAAAGTTATGCACAGGCAGACTGATAAGCTTTCATTCCTTAAGGTCAGGGTGTTCATTAAAATTGACAGACTGACCGGACGATATTTTGAGGCCACTGACTTGACCTTCACAAAAAGGCAGCATTCAACCTGCCATTTGGGACCTTTTCCTGTGAACTTGTAAACATTCTATACAACTGTTCATCTCCAAGCTTAATCAGAGCTGTGATTTCAATTAGCCAACAAGGAGGAGAAGAGTCGTAGACCAGAGCTAACACTAGACAGGAAAACAGCTCTTCAGGCCAGATTTAAAGCCAGTCTCAAATAAGTTCTCTCCTGTACTGACACCTATACCTGTCAGGACCCTGACACCTACAAGGTCCTTTAAGGCCTATCTGGAGAACCCGATATCAGGATATTATCGCAACAATCTGTTTTGCTCTAAAAATGCTGGTTAACTTGTGGTTCCCAGAATATTTGAAAGAGGAACAAGCCCTTCTGCTGTGAAACTCTCCCTACCCAGGAACAAGACACTGACACCCTCTATACTTTAGAAATGAACTTCTTCTTTCAGAAAGTTTGTGGTCATCATCATACTAGTAACAATAATGTTCATAGTTAGAATTGGGGCATCTACCCCCTCAGCTGTTTACTTGTGCTGCTACTGTATTACCGGCAGAAACATGATCCACTGATAGGTTTCTATCACCTTACTGGTTCATAGCTGCATAACACCCTCCTCTCCTCTAGTCCCTACTGTTCGACAAGTTCTACATCTTCAGTATGACCAACAATTTGCTTGTATGATGCATGACTCTGTTCTCCTCTGTCTCTCCCCCCTCCTCCTCCTTTACCCAGCCAGCTGAAAATTATATTGTAGAAGAATTTCTGCTCTCGCTGAGCTTTAACTTTTCATTAAAATTGCATTTGTGCTTGGAACATCATCTGCAGCATGTGAGCATTCATTTCCGTGTGCCCTAAAACCTCGTCTGGTACACAATGGTAGAAAATTAAACTTGGTCATCTTGTTTTGTTGATTTACCATAGATCTTTCACTGATATGAATTTATTAAAGTGGACTTGCATTCAAACATAAGCCTCAGTGCTTCATTGATTATGTGATATATTGATATGATCATATTAGACAGGATGAAATAGCACACATGCTCCATTGTGCTATTTCCCACCATTTGCAATAGGGATGTATTTAATTTGAGTAACTCAGCTTAGGCCCAGAGGGTAATAAGATTTGAAGTTTTTATTTTTTTAGGAAAGATGTGGCAAGGCCTATTCATAATGGTTTTTGCTGCTAGCATAAAAGTACTCATACACTCATATAAAAGAGGTAAGACACCAGAGAAACAAACACATCTTACTGCTTTCCCAAATGACTGAATGTTCTTTTAGATGGAAAAACAAACAAACAAGCAAATACATAAACTGAGTAAAGCTCAAGTTAATAATTTGATTAATGATTAAAGTTTTAGACAGTAATGGGGGTACTTTTATTTGTCCTTATTTAAGGGTGTTTCTTAGGCACTCTCTGATGCCCCAAGTAGTTGGACATGTTGATGCATGTGTGTTATGTGCATGTGTGCAATATGTATGTGTATGCATATATTTAGGTAATATCTATATTGTTTTCTTACTTAAATTGTAGGTTATGGATGTATGTAAAATCCATCTAAAACAAGTGAACATTCAGAAGAGGTGTTATGTTCTTTATACTTTTGATAACATACAAATGCCATGTGATGCTCCAAAAAAGGCAGTGCAACTGTAATTCTTTGTACCAAAGGATAAACTATGTTGTATGTCACAAAGCTTTATATCTTTAAATGTGTTAGACAAGCCAAACAAGCATAAAATAAAAATGGGTTCTGTGCAGTTTTGGCTCATCTGGGATTTGCTTGCCGTTATATATGAATCTTGCATGTGTACCACATATAGCATCACAGAAGAGAATGATGAAGAGACATGAGGAGACTGAAATTGCCTGTGGGGATAAAACTGATGGGTTTTCATGTTTCTCACTGTAAAATACATTACTAGGATTTACATTTAGTAATTGCCCAAATTAAATATCAGTTATATGAGATTTATTTAAATATATGAGTATGTATAAGAACTCACCTCCAAAGAGAGCTCTCTGTCACGCTGCCAATGTGGAAGTCATACAGCTTGGTTAGAATCAGGATAACCTGTAAGGAAAATAATTAAGTATTACAGTCTTGACAGATTTGTGTCAGATTTTACTGGGTTATTGTGTGGGCCAACAACAGGCATATTCCTGTAATTGTACTGTTTTTGGATACTTTTTAGTCTTATATCAACTACTGTTAGAATATTTCATTAAACTCATTACCCTTTAATGAAATGAATTGCCCATTTGTTTTGTGGAGAGTTCAGGAACCTGTCATAAAAGTCTGATTTGCCATCTTTTTTCCTCCCAACACTTTTCCAACCAATATGTGGTTTAAAGTTAGCATTTCATTTACATTTGTCTTAATATACTTTTCAATTAATGTCTATTAGCTCAATGGAGTAGAGGGAAGTTTCAAAGATTGTAAAATAAAACATAATCACATACAAAATAAGTCAGGTTAATGGCTGAGTCACAGTGATTCATGTTTCACATATCCTGTTGGTTTGTTTATGTGGAGGGAAGAATCAGGAAGAATGTGAATGTAAAAAAAGTTACTATACTATAAATTTAAACAATTCAAACTTAGATGATCTTATCTAAAATCTTAAATTATCCCCATTTATATGTAATGCATTCACAATTTATTCAATCCCAGAACCCAAACAAAACATTTTTAAAATTGTTTAAACTTTCAGTTTTTCTAATAAAGATAAAAAAGATGTAAGATAAAGATAACCTTTATTGATCCCACAGCGGGTAAATATGTAGTGTTAAAACAGAAGAAGATATAAAAAGTTAGTGCAGAAAGTACAAAGAGCAGCACACAGGGCATAGTTATAAATAGCTACTTGCTCCTTTAAGACAAGAAAGAGAAAAGATAAATATTTACAAGAATAAATGTAGGAAAAAAATCCAGAATAAGAAGAGAGAAATAAAACATAAAAAGGAAGTATTTAAAAAGAGAAATAAAACATAAAAAGGAAGTATTTAAAAAGTGCACTCTATGGAGTTAAAACAGTATTTAAAAAGTGCACTCTATGGAGTTAAAACATAAAACATTTAAAATATCTCATATTATCTTGTCAGATATTTTCCTTCAAATAATCAATCAATCCATCAATTCATAAATTCATTTAACATTCATTGCGATGTTTTGCAAATTATATTACAAAATTCAGGCATTTTAGACACCCAACAGTCACACAAAAAATTGTTGCATACTATATACGATAAAAAGTACAAATACTGATGGATGACAGAAATAAGATATGTTACTGGAGAGCTAAATTACAGCCTGATGTCACAACAAGCCAAAAACATCCCAAACTTAAATGAGTATGTCTAACGTTGAGAATCACCTGATCTGTGCTATATACATTAGTAAACTCTGTGGATTTTCTATTTATGTTGTTGGTCTATCCTGTTTGGGGGGGTAATCTCCAGGTTTCCTCATAAATGCCAGTTCTGTGTTCCAGTTTCCATCACTTAGATGTGATAAGTTTTTCCATCACTCAGATCTGATAAGAAACAGTGTTAACTACTATGAGTAAGAAGAACCTTTTGAAAAGATGTGTGCACCCCACTTCTTTCCTACCATCTGACAGGAAGAGCAAATGTGAAAACAAAGGAGAGTGCATTGAAGCAGTGGACATTCTTTTATCACACAGTTGGCTTGACCTGAGCACAGAAAACATCCTTTCATATAATAGATGCTATTTTGGTCAACCAGCCTGTGCGCGCTCTCCTTTTTTTCCCCCTTTCTGATTAAATGACTGTTGTTTGTGTTCATCTGTGTCGATGACTCTCAGCCGCATTTCCCTCTATGCAACTAGCTTACGTTTGTTTGAAGCACCCTGACAGGCTTGATTTGAGTCACTTAGCTGGGAGGGGTAGGAAACGTTGTAACGCTGAATATTCTGACAGTTACTAGGGTCAGTGCAGAAACTGAGACCCTGCAAAAAGGATCATGCAACTCATCAGTTGCGGTGCTGAAGAAGCCTTTCAAATGGGAGCTGAATCATCTCTGAGAGCCTAAAGACTTTACATTAAGTCCTTCTGTCAAAGAGCATGTGTATTTCCTGTCCTTCTTTACCTCTTGTGAGCCTCATTTATGACAGCCTGTCTCAGCAACCAGCGCTCTATCCGGGACCTATGTTTCTCTTGGCAAGCTGTGCCACATGCTCAAGGGATGTTCTCGCTGCACTTCGGAGCTTCGTGTAGGTCAGGCCATGTGAGGTCGCAGTGCTGGGGTGAGGGGCCGTGTTGAATAAGATGACAAATGGTTTTTGCTGAGCAATGGCGTCACTAAGGAAACAGAACCTATTTGTCATTGCACATATCTTTGTGTGGATACTTGCTTACATATTTTGATGGAAATGTATGTACGTGCCAGTTTTGGAAGTAGGGTGCCTCAATGTTTTCTCAATGTGCTCCTGTGGGCTTGTCAGAGTTTCGTGGTCATGTGGTCCGCTTGGGGGGGTGACACACACGACTCAAATTATCTCATCCCACCATGATAGTTGGATAAACCAAAACTTGGGAAAAAAAAAAAAAACCTTCTGTTTTTACTTATACATAGTATGACACAGTATGTATATTCTTACATTATAGTGTTTCCTTCTATATAATATCCTGCTTTTAATAAAAAAGGTTTAATGCCTTAAATAAGAAAACCTCAAGGATTTCAAGGACTTTTAGGTTTCATACCCTGAGAATTTTTTTTTTTTGTTCTTGAAGAAGCTGTTTAAAATTGTGTAACAGTGGGAACTGCAACCAGTGACACTTTAACAAGTTGACAAGCTCCCAGTTTATAGCTATTTGGTGCAAATGGGGCTGCAAGGCAGCAGACTCCAGTCATGATGTCCATGCTGGCCCCTATCTGCTATCTGCCAACAGTGGGAAAACTGGACCTGCATCTGGTCACAATGCCAAAGTGTCCCGCTGTTTCCATCCTTTTTGAATATACAGCTTGGAGTGATTCATCATAAATCAGAGCAGTGGTGGCTGGAGAGGTATCTAAAATCTAAAATGTTTATTTTGACCGCCACTGTGCGTAGGTAACCCTTTTTACTCTGTTTACTCCTTCCAAAATTGATAGCACAACTCATAAAAGCAAATTCCATGCTTAAAAACAACATGTGCCTATTTTTTTTCTTGGTTGGGCTCTAGACTATTCGCTGTGACGAATATAAAATTGCCTCAAACTTTGCAGAGTTAAAGACAAAGAAACAAACTTTAAAAAAGGCAATAGTTAAATCAGTTGATCAGATTAAGCATCCTGTGTGACATCCATATCATATTTCACCATATTCAAGGGCTGGAATGCGATCAAAGCAACTCATTAAAGCAAAAGAAATGAACTTTTCAGACATTTGGAAATAGGTTTAAAATACAAAGACCTAAAAGCTTTGTGCTCTCCACTCTGACAGTGGCACATTCACTGTCCCTGACTGCACTATATCATAAAGCTAAAAACAAGCTTTTAGAGGTTGGCAAACAAACACCAACATAGTCAACAGAAAGATGGAAGCTGGAACTGATCATCATGTAGAAGTGATTAAGTGGCATGTCGATGGCTTAGCAATTATTCTGTCATTTGGCGAGAAATTCCTGGCAGATTGTCAACTGGTGCCTTCAGAGCTACCACTTAACATCAAGGAAAGACAAACATCTTTTCACACAATGTGGCACCACCACAAGGGACTATCGACTTAAGTGGATAAATACATAGTGGTGTGCAATGTGTCAATTGAAATAGTTGTTGTGTAGATATAAAGATAGAAATGATGTAAAAAGCAAAGAATTCTTGAAAAAAAGCAGAAAATAACCCAACTTGAACCTGTTCATGCCATTTGTCTGATATCCGTGTAAGTCAGACATCTTTATTTATTGGTAATAAAGAAAAGATAAACTCCCATTAAAGAATGACATTTATCTAGCGCAGAGCATCAATGCCACTTTGTGAAGGCTCGTCAATGCCAGCCTGTCTGGGCTTTGGCTCACAATGCGGGAGGATGGTGGAGGGTACCCCCACCCTTTCCATCACTGACTGTCAACTGTTCTACATGACTGTTCTGTGTCATGGGCCTTTACAGCAACAGATGTAGGAGTCATGTGGTATGGATTGTGGAGGATGTGCCTGTCAGATTTGTTTTATTTCTTTGCTCTCCTGATATTCCCAATGCTGTACCTTAAAAGCATGTAACTTGTGTTTTTCAGTATGTGAAAAGACATTTATGTCAGCGATTCTTAACCATGGGGCCAACAGAGCACTGAAGCCTTCAAAACTAAAGCAGCTTTTGAAGCCAATCATCCTAAGTTGGCGCGAATGTCGGTGGAATTTTTCAAGAGGAAAGGTCTGTCGTGTCACTTACCAGCGACTCTAAAGGTGCATTGAAAGTGAGCTAACTGTAGCCAGAATGGTCCCTGAGTGCAAAAGCATTCACCCTAAAGGAAACGGTGGTTCTATATCCACAGCAGGAGACAGTGGGGATGGGGGGTGGGTGCACAATGATGGTGTAGCATGAGTGAATAACATGCATTACATTGTGATCATACAACAGATGATAAATGAAACCACCATTTTTTTTTCCATCAAAAAAACTTTCAAGTAAAAAAAAAATGCGACCACAGTTCCACAAGGTGATGGATGGAAGTCTGAAAACCAACAGCTTCATCGAATAAATGTTTTGCCAAACTTTGTGAGGACATACAGGACATCTATGTCACAGTGAGTGAATGCATTTACACTGGGAATGAAAGAATTGTTGAGTTAGAATGTGTGCTGTTGAATATTTGGAAGAAAGTGATTTTATGCAACTTAGATTAATATGCCAACAAAATGATGCAGTAAAAGTGGCCAGGCTCGACAGACATTATTTTTGATTAATATGTTGACTGTAACCATAATTGTAAAGTTGTAATATTTTACACGTTACATGTCAAAGAATTAAATCTTTTGCGGTAGTGTTAATCTGTTTGATTAGGTCCTATTTTAACACAGACACCAGCTAAGACAGTTAATTGACTTGTGTTATTGTGTGGATACACCACAGCAAATATTTTAAGATCTACAGACTGAAACACATTGTTGTAATATTTTAATTTTGCGTTTCTATACAAATATCTGTGCTAAAGAGATATATTTTGCCTCTGGTTTTACAGTTCTCCAGCCTTTTTATTGCCACTTGTTTCATTAATATTACATATAAATTAACTTCTCCTAAACTAATTTAAGAATAGAAAATAAATTGTTTTTGTGCATGCAAAAGCAATGTCACCCACTGCCTCTCTTATACTTTCTCCCCATTACCTTTTGTTTGCCTGGCTTGTTACATAATTTAATTTGACACTTTCCAAAAGTATTCTGAGGTAAAGCCTTAGTTTAATATGCTCATAACATATCTGACTGTTTACAAAAGTTAGTGTGCTTCTTAGAAATAAAGGGTCATAATAAAATTCATAAAATAGTACACAAGGACCCAGTAGTTACGGACACAATCTGGGGTCTATAATAAATGCTAACTTGCATGTAAATGTAGAGGCCTATGTAGTTAACAGTAACTAACAGAAGCTAACACACACAATAGAAAAATGCTCCTGCTGAATGACTCCTGACCTCTGTGCTTCACTGGAAATGAATGTGATGACGTTTTCAATGTCTGGGGGAGACATTCTTAATGTATGGAGTGCTCTTACTTGGAGGAAATTTTGCTTTTACAGGATGGCTTTGTCATTTGTGGAGCACCATAAACCTTTGCTTCAAGCAGGGTGGTCTTTAAAAAGAATAGTATGGCGCTTCAATGTGATGTACAGGTCATTATCTGAATTACAAAATAATAAAAAATAAAAATGACCTCAAGCAGGACAATTCTGTCCAGCGCATGGAGAAATACTTTCCATACTTGAGGCTAGACATACAATAGAAATGCAAGCAAACAGCCACTGTCCTTAAAGCAAATATTTCTGTTACTTTATTTGCTGCCATTTATAGTGCATTCAATTTGTTCCAAAATATTTCCACTCACAAATGTCATCAAGTACAAATGAATCAAAGCAATGCAGCTTTTTCAGCTTCATTGATGTTCACTATTCACAGGCTGCTGTTTATTATTATTCATTTTTTAAATAAATATATATATATATAATTTCAAGTTCCTCCAGGACAACAGCCTTAAAGAAGTTTGCTGCACATTTTCTCACTTCCCAATGATACATCTGTCTCTCAGCCCAGCTTTCGAGGAAGTCAAGCGAAACAAACTCTATCTGTCTGACCGGGGAGCCTGCACTGAGGGTTATAGCTTATCGCAGAGCAAGCGAGGGTGCAGATAAAACAGAGACTGCTTGACTTCTAAACCACCATGCAACACAACGCAGGCATCACAGTGGTGGAAGATATTTGCCATAATCTCACAAACACTGATGATTTAACATACAATGGAAAATTAAATGTAGCCACATTTAAACTAAAGAGCAGGAAAGGAGGCCAAGTTTTCTTTGTTCAATGCCTCAGATATTTGACATTTTATCATTTAATTCATGGAGGGTTTGTTCCGCATATGCTCCCAGTAACAATCTGGGAGATGTTCAAAGAGATTCTGTCCCTCTGAAGAAACTATTTTCATAAGAATGTAGCCCTGTGCGTTCACTAATTAGATAACTGTAGCCGCCTTGTGTTTGGGAAGAATGTCTCATGCGGAAACATTCATCTCACAACTCTTACACAAGAAAAAGATACATACAGCCTAAAAAAATACAGCATATATTGATTGCAGAAAATAGTTTAGTCTTATTTACGCAATAAAAATCTGGTCTGAAAGGTTATGGAAAATGCGATCTATACGTGCATAGCATTGATGTTGGTTTCTGCGAAAATGAGTGACAGATATAATCATGTGGAGTGACACAACTCTAACAACGACACCTACTGTGTGTGGAGGCAGTATTCAATAGGCATTACCAAAAAAAGGAATTTAAATATAGACAACAGGGAAGTGACAGATGGTGTTAAACTCCATCCATGAGACTCAGAGGTGAGATATGAGCCATTGTTAAAAAAAGATTTGAAAGAGTTTTTCTTTTACTGAGTAGATTTCTCATCACACACACACTAATAAAGTCTGCTTTCTTTAGTCTAAAGTAACATAAATCACTATGACAGATATAGATCCAAACACACCCTTGATGACAAACTATCATTAATTTAAACAGAGTTTTTTTTTTTTTTTTACTCCAAGAATTAGCTGTGGCACGTCAATTATTTCTTTATATTATATTATTTATATTATTAATTCTTATTTTTCTTCCCCAGCTCTGGTAACTTCCACACTAATGTCAGATAGAGAACAGGAGAAAAGAGTGAGGCAGAGGGGTCTAACCACAGGGTTAACACCAGGCTATGTTTTAAAAACACACATAAACACTTAAATGCATATTTCTTCCTCACTGGGAATCTGTTGCTGGTCTGAGAATGCTCAATACTGTGGGTGAAACACACAAAAAGTATCTTGAGTGAGTTTGACAATATTAAACTTGCAACATATTGTCCTCTCTGTGACATTGTGCAATCCATCAACAGCTTGATCTATTGGCGAAGCTCCAGGCAAGGCAGCTCGATGATGGCTCAGAGGCTGCAGATGCTCACCTCTGCTGCTGTGACAATTTTGGATGAAATTCCTAACTGCTATCCATTTTTGTCATTCTGTCTACTTAAAAGTTTGTGTTTCCAGAATCATATTGGTCCAAATATACTTATTTTTTTTCAGTAATTCAATATTGTATACACATAAAATATATATGTCTAAGTTGTTTGTTTCTAATGACACTTTCATCAAAATCTGTAGGCTTTCACAATATCTTCTGGTGTGCACACAGATGCATACACACATCATTAGTGTTTCCTGGGGTCATTGGGGTCTTACAACAGACATACTCACCCAGGTGACCCGACCAAGTGTGATCAGACCTCAGCCCCACTGGGTCTCTTGACTCAGCCAGAGCCATTTGGATGCTTTTTCTACCTCCACAATGTTTCTGATGGCTCTTCTTCTGCTGGCTCAGGTTAAGCAAATCCTCCCAGTGCCTATTTCTACCGGAACGCACCTGGTCTTCCACCCCCCTGTATTGGCAGTCCTCCCCAGCACTTGGTATTTCGCCTGTTTACATTTATCCATCCTCTCCTCCCAGGGCACAGTTAGCCCCAGCAAGACCAGCTGCCTTGATGCCTCAGAGACAAGAAGGATGTCTGGCCTCATTGTGGTGTGAGTGATGTTTGATATATGCATTCTGGCGCTTCAGGTCAACAGTCCAGAATTGGGCTGTTGGGGGTAAGCCAAAAGAGCGGCTACTCTCTACTGTTTTCTCTTGGGCCTTTTCTCCCTCCATTATAAAGCCAGTGGCTTGAGCTGTTGCATGCAATTTTCAACTTTCCTTAATCCCTTGACCGATTGCCTCTGTGATGGACTTGAGGACCTGGTCATGCTTCCAGTGACACCAGCTATCAACTAGGTCCTTGGGGCAGCTGCTTAGGATGTTTTCCACTCTTGGAACACAGGGTGCATTCTGGTACCTCTGGTTTGGAGAACAGGTTGGATGAGCTGGGAAGGATATTTTACACCAACTGAATGAGGAACTCGATCCTTTGGGGGGATCCACCAGATGTCATTCTATTCCGTCAGTAATACCTGCAGGTAATAGAACCCTTTGCTAATTTATTATGGTAAATTTATGCATGCATGCTGTG
This sequence comes from Lagocephalus sceleratus, assembly GCA_911728415.1. Classification (NCBI taxonomy): domain Eukaryota; kingdom Metazoa; phylum Chordata; class Actinopteri; order Tetraodontiformes; family Tetraodontidae; genus Lagocephalus; species Lagocephalus sceleratus. The sequence continues at coordinate 5,160,315 of CAJVRN010000232.1, read as the reverse complement.
CTTGTTTAGGGGCAGAAAGACTTCCGTCTGACACCATGTGGATACACTAGCTGTAAGGGTGCATGAATTTGGCTTTGCTACTGGCTTTGCTATGCCATGTTTTTCATGGTTATACAGCCTTAAAATGCTGTAAATCAAAGTTGGTGTGTAATTAGTTGAACAGGAGTGGGCCCAAGTCACCTGAATTAGGCACATGGTTCTACAGAGTCCCTGTAAAGAGACACAAATGAGTTGTTTGGGAGCTGCTATCAGGAGAAAAAGATGGAAACCTTAAGGCTGGGGTAGAATATGTACCAAATATTTTGTAAATAACTGTCACCGTTGCAACCCCAGTGATATTAGTAAGAGAACAACCTTTTTCTTCGAAACCAACAACTGATTCACCCAGTTCAAATGGTAGTCAATAGCCTAAGGTCCGTCCCAAGTACAACATAAACTTTGCATGAATTTGCCTTTTGTAATGGCAGACACAACGTATGAAGGTAAAATTCATCATCCATCTGCATGAAGTGAAGCCAGTACAAAAATCAAAATTATTAGAAGTCATCACCTTAAGTCAGTGGCTAGGAAAACATGAAATTAATTGGAAGAGCATTTTCTGACACAATATCTAAACAAACAAAAAAAACAGCTGGTAAATCCTCAGCCTGCTGATACACATTTTACACATCAACGATTTTGAATTTTCCACCAAAAATAATGACAATGAAGCCCAAATATCCATGGTTTGTTATAGCTATCAGCAGGGAAGCATTGGAAGGCTACAAAAAGACTCTCAAAAGACTGTCGACGTAAATTGGCTTTTATGTAATGACATAAATTTGAATCATTGAAATGAAGAGCACTACTTGTGTATGGATCATTGTAATGAAAAGGAATCCATGAACCAAAATTGTACATAACAAAGCATCACAAACCGGTGGCTTAATACACTTTATGGCCAACTAACAACAGTACATTTGAGACCATGCCAGTCACACAGGGCTATGCAAAAAAATACATTCAAAAAAAGGATTTAGAGGTGTTTTTCCTCATAACTTGCCTGCATTTAGAAAATAAATATAAATATGCAAACACATGAGAGACATTATCTTCACACTAGGAGTCTCATTTGACATCACAACTTGAATATTGCACATTAATGCATTTAGGTTTGTTTATCTCTTTTCTTTATATACTGTGTAACTGTGTGGTTGGCACTACCATTGCACTAATACTATAATTGCACATTACCTCAGAATTCTTACTTTCTTTTTTTTAAACTAATTTTTTTATTATTGATCCTGTTATATTTAGGTTGTGAAATCTAAGTATTTCATTGTCAGTATTGTTGCTGTAAATATTGTGCATATAACAATAGTACTAATCTTGACCCTTGCAACATTGCAGCAGTCAAAAACAATATATTCAGTTTCGTTGTGTTGGATATAGCAAATAAAAAATTGTGAGTGTTCCACTACAACTGTGAAATACAAAGGGGTTAGTGTTCATGCACAGAGTCATGCTATTTATGGAAATGACAACAACCACAAATGCAGAAGTGTGGTTGCTACATAATAGTCTCTACTCTAGATTAAATCTTTTAGTTAAAATGACTCCTTTTAGTTAAAATGACTCCTTCCTTCATTCACAGTGGCTTCGCTATACAGCCAGAAGAATTAAATCCCCCTCTACCCAGGGGCTGTGTGGGGTTTGCATTTTCTCTCTGTGTCTACATGCATTTGGGAGAAAAGCATGAGTGACTGGTTTGGTTCCAGCCCTCCTCTGCCACGTCATTTAAGTATAAAGGGGTAGAGTTTGGATGGATAAATGATTGGAATTAACTTGCAATTGCAGACACCACCACCAAGATGTAGGAAAAATAAATAATAAGAAAATTATAATAGTGAGGAAAGCTAAATGATGGTAATTATAGTGATGTGTGTGTGCGTGCGTGCGTGTGTGTGTGTGTGTTTCGTATACACACATTCTGTTTTTACAGTGTTTGTCCTGTCCTCTGTCTCTGTTCCTCTCTCTTAACCCTAATTACCCTCAGGTGTTTCACCCTTCTTGTCCCCGCTACCCTTCTTGGGTATTTCAAGCCTTGTTCTGCTTGGTTTATTGACCTGCTTGTCTTCATCTGCTGGACTGCCTTATGGTTCAAACTCTGCTAAATAAAATGTTACAACTTTTCGATTATTTGTCTTGTGTTCTGGATTGGAGTCCAGCCTCACCGTCTACCCTGGGGAGCCCAACAGTTAAAAATAAATGCAAAGGCCGATAAGATCATTCATTAGATTATTGGAACCAATGCCCATGTCTTTAGTTTTTTTTATTTTTTTTTATTTTCTGAAATTGCTTCCTTTGCTATTTGCACAAAGGTTTTATGAGTGTGACTACTACTTTATTTTCTAAACCTATCTGTTCAAAACTTTGAAGAAGTTTAAAGCCATATTTTTAAATTATATGAAATGTATTATTAGTATACATATCTCATGAGGTTTTATTTCGAAGATGAGCAATTAAAAATAAATCTGAAAGAACTTCTGTTTTGCAAGCTTCTTTGGAATTGCCAAATGTAATTTTTACTAATTAGAGGAGGAAAAGGTCAACCTAGCCTCAAATTTAAAAAAAAGCAATAAAGGCATGATTGGATCAGGTCAAACTTTTTGAACATATTTCTAAGGAATTATTCGTCTGAGCTGGTCTGTGTGGGATCATTTATGCTAATCCTACAGATGAAAAGCACAAATTCATCTAAATCATAATACACAATCCACACCATTGCATTTATTCCAAATGTAGCCAATGGATGACAATTGATCATCTATAATTAAGTTTTGGAACAACCACATGAGGCATATGTTACTTATCTGAAAAGGGTAATGTGGAATAGAAGTTGCCACTAATATAAAACTGTTAGATCTTACAGTGTTTTAGATTATTTGTAGTAGTGTGGACACAAAGTACGAAGCAGAATCAACATTTAGTGACCTTTATTCAATTTATGAACATTTGTCCAGTATATTAACAATAATTGCTGACAAAACTACTACCATTAGTAAACTCTATTTCTACTACTGCTACTATCACTGAGTCACTCAGTCTGACTTGCCTTATATGCATCACACATACCAAAAGAGCTCCAGTCTTGTGCATTGATTAGATAAGTTTATGCTGATATTATTATACATGTATTTTTTTAAAATAAATAGTAAAAAACTTGTAGAGATTTGCATGCCCATCAGAAGAACAATTACATTTTCATGCCATGTCTGCTTTAGTGCTTCAGATAATTTTGACTACATTCTGAATTTTACCACTAAGATGGTTATCCTGTTAATGCATGTATAGTCATTGAGTGACTATAGGGTAGAATAGAATACTGTATTGAGTTCTATTATAAAAAAAGCAAAAACTATTGCACAAACCTGAAATCTAAGCTATTGTCTCTGTTCTTAGCTCAGAGAACAGTGCAACAGCCTATGCAGAGGCATTGGTTTGACATCAGAAAGAAAATAACCGATTTTCTATTGATGCAGGCAATTAGAAACATTAGGTTTCATTAAGCCACTCGATTGTAGCCTGCATCTGTGCTTTTCTAGCCTTCCATCAAGTCTGCTGTTGTAGACAGCAAAGTCCTGATGTGATTATTAGAAAGAAAAACAGGGTTATTCTTCCTGTCATCCACTCAGAAACAGCGCTTGATGCCAATGAATTTCTGAAACCACAAACACAATCAGGTCCAAAACAAAAGAAAAAAGTTTTGTCTTGTTTTTTCTCCTATTGTTGGTTACAAACAGAAAGAGATGAGAAGGAAATCAAGACATCCATAAGAAGGAAGTCTGACTACATTATCTTGCCAAACTGATCAGCTTCACAAAATCCTTTTGAAAGCAAGATAGCCATTTGTTTTTCATGGTCAAAAAAAGCTTCAAATTGCTTTGTAAATGGCTATTGCATACTCCTCCTTTCTCAAAATGTTAAATGCAGAGTTGCTGCGTGTGCTCATTTTAAACTTTCCTACTTTCTGATGGCTGCTGCTCTTTGCATCTCACTCGTCTATAAATAGGGATCCTCAGAAAAGCAAGGTAATAAAAGTGTCACGATTTTTGTGATGGAGAACGATGCTTTTTGGGGGGTTAACATTATATATTGTCCTGATATATCATTGAAGCAGTCTTCATTGTCAACTGGGAAAATTGCAAGAACCACCTACTTGGAGAAGGAATGTCCCTGCTGGACGTTAGCAGATGAATATGGATATATCTTTTTGTTGCAACCCTCTACTGTTATCTTCTATCCTTTATTCCTTTTCCACCTTATGATATTCCTGATACTGGTCTCTATGGCCTCTATGTTTCTACAGGTGCTATGGGGGTGGTTGACTTTTTTTTTTATTATTTGTTTATTTTTTAAGGTGCTGTTGCTATGAAATAATGGGTTATGTGTCGCGACTCCTTTCTACTACTTCACATCTGTCATGTGCACTCACACAGCCTCATTCTCATCTTTGATAGTCCCTGTAGGCCGTAAAATGAACCCAGTTATTGTTCAATGTCATTCTACACTCATAGTCCACATCAGTTTTACTTCTGAACAAGATACATTTGGGATTAACTAAGCAGCTGGTAGTCCGTAGATCATAACCCAAAGTCAATTTGAAATATTGTCCAAAATACACTTTAAGTAAGCATGGGATGAATTAAATCCAAATAATAAATGAAGCAGTCTATTTTGGGGGTGCTATGACTAATCTCGATGGTTGCTATAGCCCACCCATACTGCAGTCACAGCAAAAAGAGCTTGGATACATGCTGTGAATGTTTTAGTGGTTTTAAATAAAATTGGTGGTGTGGTGGTTAGCACTGTCGCCTTACAGCAAGAAGGCCTCAGGTTCAAATCCCAGTTGGGATGGAGGCTGGGGGTGGAGTTTGCATGTTCTCCCTGTGCCTGCGTGGGTTCTCTCCAGGTACTCCGGCTTCCTCCCACAGTCCAAAGACATGCATGATTGGGGTTAGGCTGATTGAATACTCTAAATTGCCCGTAGGTGTGAGTGTGTGAGTGTGAGAGTGAATGGTTGTTTGTCTCTGTGTTAGCCCTGCGATTGGCTGGCGACCAGTCCAGGGTGTACCCTGCCTCTGCCCGTTGCTCTGGGATAGGCTCCAGTCCCCCCGTGACCCTCAGTGGAGGAACAAGCGGTAGAAGATGGATGGATGGATATGCGATATGTGAGATCAGACCTTGATTGCAACCAGTACAATGGAATTGAGGCTTCATAATAGTATCATTTTATGCTTAATAGATGTGTATGTCAAAATTAGTAGCAGGAGCCATTGCTGAAATGAATAAGTGTATATAAGTATGAAAAATGAATAATTAACCATCATTTGCTTCAGGAACAAAAACTACAACAACAACAAAAAAAAAACACTCAATGAAGGTGATAGTGGATATGTGATAGGTGTTCACCGCAGGGATTGCTATGGCCGTTCAACTGTCTCCATCTAACCACCTCCACGTTACACAGAATATCCACTTTCCTCCTTTGCATCTCTCGCTTTTCCTGTCATAGTCCCAACATTCAAAGCCCCTACTCCCAGTCCTAGATTCTTGCCTTTCCTCTGCTCTGTCTGCCCATGGACAGGACAATGAGTCATAATCCAGCATGAAGAGCAGAAGTGTTAGCAGGGTGCTAACACTGTATGTTATTCTGGCTCTGAGAAACAAGTTTTTAATGAATGTCTTTCCAGAAAATGTACACTGTGTTCTTAAATTCCTTTTCACAAATATCAATTAAACAAAGCTGTTGGATCGTGAAAAGTTAATAAGCGCACATTCTTTTTAACTGAAATTATGTTTGGTGTTATGATCTGTCTACAATCCCCTCTACCGTAAAATTGACACTTCATTGAAACTTCCATTTCAAATCCTGACCGCTGTATCTACATTGCTTCAGACTGCAGTTCAGTGCTTGTATTCAAACACCTGCTATTATACATAATACTGTATAATATGTGTTAGTAATATGTGTTACTATACATCAATAATAAATGCCTTAATGCCTTAAATTACATTTCTAAGACCATGACCACATTTTTTTCAAATAATCAACTCAGAATTTTAAACATGTTTTACTTGCTTTGCAAAATTTGCCAATATACTTTTGGTCAGTGGCAGACATCGATTTGGTAATTTCATAAAAACCTCACGGACCCATAATTTCACTTTCACTCCATTTCACAATAAATAACACATATAATAAATTAAATTGGCAAGGTGCCCATAAAAATCTTTCAATGAAAATTTGCACACTCTACAAGCTGTTCTCAAACTTTCTCTGATGTTAATGACCATCAACAGTCATAGATGTGAGGGTACAAATTAACTGAAATGCATAATCAATTACTGTATAGTGCAATTGGGAAGTGGCTTCCCTGAATCAAACTGTGTAGGTCACATGCCATAAAAATCCGAGTTTATCAGTTCCTACCTTTTAATGCCTGCCAAATAGTTAATCTGAGCAGCTTTCAGCCTGTTACACACTTTAAAATATACTACAACAGGAGTACACAGCTGCAGTGTGGCATAAATGCACTACATATAGGTACAACACTCTCTCTCTGTTTCTTTCTCTCTCTGTATACACATGTATATGTATAAATATTGTTCTTCAATAAAGTGGTATAATTAGGAGTGCCTGTCAGGTCCTGCTGTACGCAGTGCAGTTAGTCGCCTCTGTTCGATGAGGCTGCCAGTGGTTTGAGCACCCGGTGACCTTTTCAGACTGCCAACACACGCGGCCCCCTACAGTGACCTCCTCAGCTTTTACTTAGCATATGAAGACTTTGCTGAAGGCCCACCCCACAGGCATCACTCTGTGGAAGTACACACTCTCGCTCACATATCACACAATAAAACCACTTAAAGCTGCTCTGGCGTCCTGACAGCCTTATGTAGTCAATCACCTGCCTCTCGGATTGCGGCCCTCCCTTCTGCTCTCACTCGCCATCACATGCAAACACTGTTAGTGGATCAATCTCCTTAGATTGGATTGATGCCCTCCCAGCTCCTTTGCTGACTAAGGCTTTGTCAGATATGGTGAGTTATTGAGAAATTATGCTCAACTGCTACTGTCTGGGATGGTGATCCACTTTGTCAGTCTTGATTTTTGCTGCTGTAACTGCAGTTACCACCCAGCATGTGGGTATGAACTGACACCATTGGTGTCAATAAGGAGCTGATTAAGATGGTTGACCCATTTCTGTTCTGATTAACACAATAGTTGAGGGGTTACAGAAACAAGCTACTGCGATTATTTGTTTTTTTCTTTCTTTTCTTTTTTGTATGCCCCGGTCATCTCCATATGTCCCCCATGCTCTCCTACCCATCCATCACATTTCACTCAGGGCAAGACAGCTGTCTGGGGTTGAAACATATTCACAGTTCAGCAGTCCATCAAATTGCTCCAAATACAGTAATTCTTCAGTCACACTGGGACAGAGGGGTGGAGCGATGGGAGGCAAACATGTCAAGGTGGCTGAAGCCAGCCTTAATCTTTTTGACATTCCTTAACATGTGCTGGTATAATTATGGGCGTAATATACTTTTTCTTTAATTAAGACATCAATTGGATCAGATCATTTGCTGAATTATGCTATTCACAATTTATCAGGTGAGGATTTTACCTGAACCTGATCATCAACCATCCAGCTGCATTTTTCAAAGGAGACCATTAGCTTCAAGTATTAATTAATTACATATTTAATAGAGTTGGATAATAGAACTGGATTTTCAGATATATGACTGTAAGAAGCGCTACATTCTCTTTCAAGGATAGTAGGTCATCAATATCTATTATTTTATGCTTCGTATGTATTTTGAATGTTTTTCAAGATTTAAGTTATTCAAAAATTTAACTCTTGTGCATTTTTACCTTTACTTTTTCGAACGCTCAGATCTTTTTCTGATTTCTCTTCCCAGATCCCCCACTCGAACTGCAATGCATCATAAAGAATAATAAGAACCTGAGATCTGAGCTCACATTGAGAATATGGATTATTGAACCGTGCATCTGAATGGAATCCTAGACCTTAAGAAGTTCCTAAATAAGATACATTTTTCATGAGATGTGTAATGTTAATGTGACAGTTGACCAAACCTTAATCAAAGTTGTGAGTGGGAACATCTGCGACACTAATTTCTTCATCACTAATCCACAAAACAAATTTTTTTATGATGTAAAAAGTTTGTAAAAAAATCAGACAAATAATCAATAAAGGGATTTATGGACAACAAAAACCAATGTATCAATAGTTTTAATTTTGAACATTAAATGTTCCATTTCCAACAAAGAAAGCTGTTATGCTATGGTAACAACAAGAGACAGCAGCCTGGACCAAGTATACAGATTACATTTCAATATTAGTGCAGTTAATTAACTCCAAAATATTGCTGGCTAACCAGGGTGACAGTTTTGGAATATTAGCCTCTGACTTGGAAGACTGTGTCAAAATGACAGGTAATTTCCTTCCATTTGAAACTGGCTTTGGCAGAGATGAGAAGTTCAAGGAACGAAAATGAAACACAGTGTGCCATGGCATGCACATGTGACTTCCTTCAGAAATGAAATACTCAAAAACAGTATTTAAACACAAGTTATATGATAGAAAAGGAGGTTATAAGATGGAGAATTCCTTATAATGTTTTATTAATGGGGTCTCTTTGCCTGAGGGGCAAATGTTTCTTTTATAGTATCACACATCCACGTTAAGGAATCGATCATTCTGCTCACTAATAGGAGATCATCTGTGTTGGCAGCACACAAATTCCTTTAAAAGTCCCGATTCCTTAATACACTGACCAGAAATGCTAATTTGAAAGAAAATTATTTATGGTCGTGGCCTTTTCCCCCAATTTTAATGGTTTATGGAGATTTTTTTTTTTAAGGACCTAACTAGCTCATTTATACATTATCAATCACTTACACACTCAAGTGGAAAAAGTGATAAAAGCACAGGGTGACGATGTTAGGAGAGGTGCATATTGCAGTTGATTTTAAACTGCAATAAAACAACAAAGGCTCTTCTGCAGAATCTTCATAACCCTGCGCCTGAAATTTCACAATTGGGAATAGAGTACCTCTAAAATTTAAAATGAATCCGGCCAGGTGCACTCATCTCACTGTGTTTGTGCCAGTACTGAGTGCTGCACCTGTAAATTCACTGTGGGCTTTGCCATTACAATATTTTATATTATTACAACCTTTCTTTTTCCTCCAAGCAGAGGCTGAATCCCCGAAAACTGGACCCAACTACTCACTCACTCCAACATCATTCACAGAGCAGACATGACAACTCACAGCTGCTACACATTCATCTTCCAACTTATAAGTTTCACAATATTTATTTTTATTTTTTAATTTTTTTATTGTGCAGTATGTGTGATGTAATTTAATCAATTAGTTATGTGTGCTTCTTTTAGTATGTCTTATTATCCTACTCAGTGGCTTGAAAACAGATCCATGACAGTAATTTTGTTCTTCAAATTGACCAAGGACAGTGTCAGAGTTGATTTTATTAAACTCTTGCTGATAAGTCTGATAAGGGAGATGTACAGTCACTGTGGCAACAGAAAAATGGATTGGCTTGCCATTTGAAAACCTACCTATAAACTGTCACAATTCCAAAGTAAATTAGAGAATATGTATCTGGCAGACATCCTTGGCTTTATTCACTGCAGTGTAGAAAGTGCAGAGTAGCCACAGAGCTAACCTTGGCCACCACTTCCACTGTGGGTGGCTAAGAGAAAAGTGCAGGAGTGGAAGAGTGGAAGAGTTCACGACCTAGCCCGCTGGAACTAAATGGATGATTCAATTCTATTTCACTAAAAACAGCAACGGGAGCCAGGAGGAAGTAGAGTTTGTATCAGTCCTCCTCCATTAATAACACAAGCTCCTTCACCCAATGGTTAGATACCTCCATATAAACGCCTCCTTCTCACACAATTGCTCCTTTACTATTTTTCTGTTCCTAACCTGTAAGCTGATTGCATCCATCAATTTCTGCAATGGCATGGTCTCCCTCAGATTCCTTGATTGCCAAGTTCATCCATTTTCTTTAATAAATCATTCATCCTCTCACATCTTTCTGCACTGCTGTGTTTTGAACGTTTGTAACAAAGGTCTAAGGCAGAGAAAGAAGACCACTGATACCCCGTTCACATCATAACTAACAGTTAACAAAAACATCTAAAATGTGACCTTACCATGCAAATGACCTAGATCTAAATGCCTTTTTATTTTTCTGTCCATTTTTTCTTTTTTTAGTTTATTTGTTGTTTTTAAGCTTAAAAAAATAAAAATGAAATAGAATATTCCACTCTGGAGTGGAAAGGGAAGTGGCAGTACTGGCAGGAGATTTCTAATGCAGGACACTTGGAAGAGTTGCTGGAATAACTTGGATCAGAGCAGATTCTGTGTGCTAGTGCACAGACATCACTCCTGGACTCGATTTGAGTGCATGAACATACACTACCCTGTGCTGAGCAGTAATATAAAAATCCATCATGTTTTTTTTTTTTTTCTTTTTACAATCAGGGAAATTACAGTTAAAATGTTGAACTCTCTAACTGTGAACTCTTGTCCTTTTTAAAAAGAAACCCATGTATCCAAGCAAGCAACTCGCTTTAAAGAAGCATTTCTGTCAATCAATCAGGCCCGATAATGTATTAGTGGTAGCTGGTAGGCTCGCCTTTATCAAACTGGAGTCGTTGGGTACAATAATAATTGTGCATATTATAAATGTTACAGTCAAGGAACATTAAGGATAAGGTAAGCCTACTTAAACATTAAAGAGGACATATTATGCAAAACTCACTTTTCAGTGTTTACTCCTTATATTTACATATCCAGAGTCCCTGTCCATCTTGCAAATATCAGTTTTGACAGCTAATTCAATGTTTAGCAAATTGCCGTAGGCTGTAAATGTGCCTCAAAATAATTTGTTTTGTACTTCTGCCCTACTGTTATGTAACAGGGTGATTTGAATAAATTTGGCCTCATGCTAGGTAGCTCTCTATCTATACAACCACAGCAACCTCAGCAAAGAACTGCCTATGTACACCCACCCTATCATGTTCTCCCCCGGCAGAAGAGACGGGCAGAGCAAAGGTCATCTGCGGGTGGAGCAAAGACCGTCTGTGTCGCTCATTAGGATTTAGAGGAAAAGGGAGTCAAACCGTTTTGAGCAGGACTGTGAAACAGGTGTGTTTTTAGTCCTATCAAGGATCATGGATCAAGGAACCATGTTAACTTGTAGAAAAGCACAATATGCCACCTTTAAATGGCTTGGTATATTTCCCTTAATAAGTCTGTGAAGGTGAGAATGTATCACAGCACCGAGATGAGTCAGTTCCCTATTTATTTGCAATTATTGTTTGCTTTATCTATATATTCTTTTTACATCTGATTTACTGATAGACTTATTATGTATGGTATTTCTCCATCTATAAGTTTTGGTTTTTTTTTTTCTGTGTAAAAATTAAAAAATCATTATGCTTCCACTATTTCTTTGCTGCTGGTTTTATCAAGTTGACATAGACCGCAGTGACCAGTATTACATTTTTTTTCCCCTCGGAACTGCATACACATCTATATTTACTATTACCACTGCCAAAAGGTCACTAACTGTCACAGTGTGTGATAAAAACAGACTGAGGCACAAAGACAGCCAGACCATAAAAGTGCCAAAACATTGCCTCAGGAAAATCATTATGCCACCTTCAAAGACCTCATTGAGGCAACTTGTTCCTTGGGTGCCTCGGAGGGGTAAACATACCCCATCAGTGGCGGAACAGTTTTGTTAAGACACTTTTGTTGTAAAGTCAAATGAAGGATAAAGAAACAATCCGTCTCATGTAGCTCATTAGAGGAGAGATGAGCTGGGTGCTCCCAGCAGAGTCAGACACGAGTTATCAAACACCTGCTTTCCATGTCTGGGAGACAAACACAGAGAATGTCACAAAGCTGAGTACTAACAACCAGTAACGCAGGGCTTCCAAAACTTCTGCAAGAATATGCCGCATCATTACACTCAATAAACACAGTCCACAAGTGCGCAATACTGTTTCATTGTAAAATTCATTACGACTTCTTGATCCACAGTATACAGCATACAAAGTTCATCACAGTCTTAGAAAAGCTTTAAGGGATCTGACAGCTTCGTCTCTCTATCTCTCTCTCTCTCTCTCTCTCTCTCTCTCTCTCTGGCCAGCTCTGTTGAGCATTTGGCAACCAGACATACATGTAATAAAACTAGAAAATAATAAAATAAAAAAAAGTTCCTGTCTGTGGGTCAGGAGGGCTGCAGACACCCAATTACAAATTCAACTGATTGGTTCAGATGTCAGTTGCGGTTGGACAGTGCAGTGGTTTTCAAAGTGGGAGGCCGCTAGGGGAGCTTTGGGAAATTGCAGGGGAGGATGAGAAAAACTGCAAAAATAACAAAATAAATTCAATTTTTAAGTATTATTATGAAATACTTACAATAAAATAAGGTCAAAATCTTATTTGCCAGGATCGCTTCTCTAATTGCTGGCCTGTCAAATCATGGTTCTTGCATCATAATATATGTTAACCTGGCAGTACGCACCTGTCATCAAACTACTCTGATCTTCAAACTACCATGTTGCTTGCTAGTGCAGAAATGTAGAAGTTATTATAAAGAAATAGTCCCAAAGCAACAGACTGACAGCCCTGTTGCAAAAAAAAAAAAAAAAAAAAAACAACTCAGAACTCCTGCCTATCAAAAACATATTATGAGGCAGCATTCCATAATTATGACTTAACACCACATCACATTGTCCTATGGAATAATGAATAAAAGTAAGAAAATAGATTCTTTAAATTGTAGTTTCTTTATATATTTTGTAGTATTGTTTGCGTTTGCAAAGGGGGTCAGGAGCTGTTTGGGGGATCTTTTAATGGAGAAATTCAGAAACCCTTTAATAGTGCATTGCTTACTCAATGTGTGCAACCGGAAGAGCTCAAGACCTCATGGTGATCTTGACTGCAGGGGTAATATGAAGACAATGTTGCATTGGAATCTGACATTAGGGCGATGCATCATCCATCCAAGTCACAATCAAACCAAGATCCTGTTTGTTGTAAGGCAACCATACTAACTGCTACACTACTGTATATTTGCATTTTAAATAAATAAAAACTGTCATGTTAAATTTAACTCAAAAAGAAACCTTAAATTTAATGTTTCAACAGAGTGAAAATGCAATAAGTTAAATTAGTCTGCATTATACCACACATTGAGCTTACATTTTTGTTTTAACCCACAGCTTCACTTGAGAGGAATGCTGATTTTGTCAAGCACGTAAATGATATTTTCGCCTCTCTGGTTTTTCCTTGTTTCACAATGCAAGAGACTCAGTCTAAATCTCTTCACAAAATGGGTCTATAAACAATTGGAAATTCAACAGACATCTTCTATTCCATTCCATTGGAAAAGGTTGAAGTTAGCCTTGGGCAAAGCTGTTAGTACTTCATGCTCCAACAATCTGGCAACCACTTCTTCTGGGCAACTTTCATGCATGGGTGAGAGAGGTTGTGTATTCTGCCAGGTGGTACAGAATGTTTTTCTTACTCCTCCTCCTTTTTATTTTTCTGCTCTTCTAAAATGACAAATTCACTGTAATCACTATACATATGCAATAATAATCATAATAATGGCCATCATCATTATGCTTTTGAAAAATCCCAATGTAATTGATCCAGCTTTTGAGTAAATGGGTGATTATTACTCTTAAATTTACTGTCTTATCTGTCATTGTCTTTCCTTTAACCAATTATTAGCCAGAGGCACACCTTGCTAAATATTGGAGACACTCTAAATTTATTGGTGCATCTCATGGGAGTGACGTTTCTGTGTACCCTTCCTTATCCGTGATCTGAAGAAATGCTTCTGTCTTTTATGGGGTTGGAGCCGTGTGTTCTGTTCTCCTCTGTAAAGCACCAGAAGGGATACTATGCAATGTCCTTGCACATTAAATCAGGTTTATATCTCTTTTGAGGAGGCCATGTCTTGCACCCTCCTCTGCTACTTTTAATAAAGGAGTTCATTGCATGTCAGTTGCCAAGATGATCTTCACAAAATATGCAGGGGGAATATAACAAGACCATCTAAAGTCTTACTGAAATGCAAACAAATCCTGTTTAAAAAATGTTTTATTCATTACAATACTTTTTCAATACTATTTCAATACATCTTATAAATGTTGGTACAAAACTGTGTTTTACAAAACTAATAAACTGTAATACGATTTATGCAGGAATCATTGTACTTTTATTCAAGGAAAACACCTGTTCAAGTACTCTGTATTAATGTTGATGTATATATATATATGTGTGTGTGTGTGTGTGTGTGTGTGTGTGTGTGTGATATATGTCTATGTGTGTGGGTATATATATATGTATGTATATATTTTGCAACTACTTTATTTCAACATTGTTGTGCCTCAATAGGCCACATTTACATGTACACTTTTCACTCTATCATCTGATAGTTATCATTCTGTTTACATATATGCAAAATAAAGTGATCCAATTAAAATGCGTTTGTACATGCATGAAGCAATTAACCAAAATGAATTCACTGTGACATGCAAGGAAGTTTCGGCTGGCAAATTTGTTGAAAACAACTGAATAAGAAGCTTTTCCTCCGCAAACACTGTCAAATTGCTCCTTACACCCCTCTCCCAGTGCACAATCTTTTTTATTATAGGATAAGTCTGGGAATCCTATAAATACTCCCTCATGAGTATAGCCAAGGGGCCAATCGGATGACGGATCCTCCTGAATATTTATGAGGTTTCCAGATTTATCCTATGAAAAAAAATATGGCTCCTTTTCCTTTTCCCCAGTATGTGCCTGTTGCCTCTTCTGATCACAATGAACCTAAGTTGTGAAATGCAAACGTTACTTTTGTTTCTGTTTTTTTCTTGAGTTAAGCTGCTCCCACAAATGTCTACACTTTTCCTGCGATCTTGCACGGGACACTTACGCAGTAGGACCACTTTGATCAGATTAACCTTTAGATAGATCTTGATCCAAAAGTCAACCGGCACAAACCATCCGTCTTGATTGCAAAGACATTTTTTTGTGGCAACCAAAGACAATGCAGCTATCTTATTACAAATGGCAAAATCACTTGATGCACCTATAGTTCATAGCACAAAAAGTACCTTAAAACAGCAACAGACCCTATTCCACCACAACTTGAACTACTGCAGTTTTAATGAAATGCCTGAGCGTTGCCCTGGGCTTGAATGTTAGCAGAGCCTACCACTAGTCATCAGACCCCATAAAGCTACAATATTCGCTTTCACAAAGTATTTTCAAATTGAATGTGATGAAAATATTTGTAATATACCTCCCTCAGGATTTATATTGAAAACAGGTGAAAAACCATTTGTGATGTGCTTTTCTTGTATTCTTAAAAGGGAACTCTGGTAAACAGTCATTTATTCAAAACGGACTTAAATCTACCCCATGCTCTCCTACATGACTATAGAAAGCATCATAAAAACAACTTTCTATAGGTTCACTTCCCTACTTTCTCTTCTCTCCATTGCCACCTTTTTCATGCCCATTTTATATTCAGTTGAGACAATTGCAGACATATTTCACATTCATGTCTTCCTCTTCAACTTCCCACCTTTGTTTTTTCTCTTTCCTGAGCTTTCCACCTCTTTGCATTCTAATGAAAGTCAGAAAAAGAAAAATCACTCCAATATGTGTATGTGTGCGCAGGTGTGTTTCATATATATATGTGTGTATATATACACACACACACACACACACACACACACACACGTATATATATATATATATATATATATATATATATGAATGAGCTATGCCCACAGATTACCACATATAGGCAGAACTACCATGTGACGGTCTTAACAAAATCTTGGCAGGACTCCAACACCCCCAACATTACCATCGAGCTAGCCAGCTAACACAGGGTTGGCTGCGGAGCAGCTACAGTTCCGCATTAGCCAAATGGACTCTACCATAATAGCAGCAATAATCATATCAACTTAAAATCTGTCCTACATTCTTCCTAGCATCAGAGGAGAAATCGATCATGACACACCAACATATCAGATGCTTACAATCCAACGCCACACCTGGGCATTTCTGGCCATCTGTTTCTGTCCCTGACTCCCCTACACAAGCTGAGGAAACCACTTCAGGCCAGCAGAACTGTTTTGACACCATGGAGTGGGAGCTATTCGCTGAGGGGATATACCTGGAGGGACAGACATCAGCTTTCCACTCCAACAGTGACTTCTGTTCTGAGAGAGTGGTTACAATAAAACTGCCAAAGTGCTTCCCAACCAGAAGTCTTGGCTCAACAATTATGTGTGGATACTGGTGTGAAGGCACGAGACCAGGTTCATGTGGCAGGGAATTAAGACACTCAGGCAAAGTTAGGCACACCACAAACAGTACTCTACTGAACAGGCAGTTCTTTGCTTGTTGACATCCAGCAGAACAAAGGGGCCAACACCTCACCAAGAACATCCCGTACAGATGCATGTGCAATAGATTATATCCCCCATATACAGCATCAATGTGAAAAGGGTAACTGAACTATATGGTGGAAATGTTAAGATCTGCACCTGCTTTTCATCACCACATAGTCCAGGGAATCATGAAATTATGAAACCTTGTAAAATCATCACCTTGTAAAATCAACATGTGACGTTAACAATGATCCAAAATAGAACATGTTTAAACTGGATGGGTCCTGTCAAATTTCTGACCTGAATATCATTAAATTGTTGTGGAAGAACCTGAAGTAGGCAGCTCATACCAGATACACATCTAATCTCTCTCAAACGTCTACCTTCTGTTGGGAAGAGTGGGTGGAAATCACCCAAAATAGATATGAGAAAATGATAAGTCACTCCAGAAACATTAGACTGAGGTTGTTACTGTGACAACTGTAAAGTACAATATAATAGTAACTGAATGGTTCATATACTTTTGCAGTATGGCTCCAACTGCCTCCAAGTGAAATGCAAAGCATCGAATGCAGTGGTGTAAAATACATTGCTACTGGGCTCTAGAGCAGTGGAGATGTATGTAGTGATGAGTCACACTTCTGCATCAGTCAATACGATGGACAGGTCTGGTTTTGGTAGTTGCCGTGAGAACGGCATTTGTCTGACTGGAAGTGTCAAGTTTGGTAGAGCTAAGGTGTAGAGCTGTGTTTTTCCTTTCTGTTTAGACATGACTGTGTACCAGTGCACAAAGCAAGGTCCAGAAAGACATGGATGAGGGCATTTTGGGAAAATGTCCTGATCTCAACCTAATAGAACACCTTTGGGATGAATTAGAGTGGAAACTGCAAGCCAGGCCTTTTCATTCAACAGCAGTGTCTGGTCCGAAATTCCCTAAAACACACTCATAAACCTTGTTCAAAGTCTTCCCACAAGAGTTGAAGCTGTTATAGCTGCAATGGGTGAGCCAACATCACTTTAAACCCTCTGGATTAAGAGTGAGATGTCACTCAAGTTCATATATGTGTGAAGACAGACGAGAGAATACTTTTGGCAATGTTTGTTGACAGTCCTGTTTGCAGAGTCGACCACAGAGCTCTGCGTTGCAGTATCTCTCAGTGGACTTCCAGTAGAATCTAATTATGTTCAGCTCTGCACTTGTAAAACATTGCAGGGACATTTTTCCCCCATGCCACATTATCATGCTTTCTGGGATTTCATCTGTTCCTGGTGAAAAACACAGATGGCACATTGGAATTGATGTGTTCAGGACTAAATGGGCCATGAACATTGTCACCTCTTGCAAAACCACTTCTCCCAAAAAAAGATTACATCTTCTTTGTCAAAGCTTTGCAAACAATTTTCTCTCTTTGCATCTGACAGTCGGTGATTCACTTTCTACTCTTGCCAAGGTTCTCATCAGTGAAATTTGCTCTGTCAGAAGGCCCAGCATGGTTTCTAATTCTAATAGTCAAAGTAATTTGCTGTTACATATTGCGATTCCACAGGGAGGCATCCAAATGGGCATGTGGACGCAGGCTGTGATACTGTGAAAGTCATTGTAATTAGCTCCTTGCCTTACAAATGCCGTCCACAGCATTGTCAGTGTGATATCCCATTGCCATGGTCATAGTCAGATTAAAGTAACAACAGACAGTAAAGCAGTCAGTGAAGCTAAATGCTAAAAAGCTTTAGTTTATTGTTTACTTACACTGAACTTTACAGGTAGTTTAAACTTTAGCACAGGAAAAATGGATACATGAAAAACATGGAAGAGTTGATACAGACAAATTGTGCCAAAATTGTCACTACAAAATCAAACTAATTTCATGGTAATGCTTTGATGATGGCATATTTTTTTTGTTTATCACCAATAAATACTTTTGGCATTTTGAAATTTCAATATATACTGTAGGGATGTTTGATGAAGTTTTTTTTTTTTTTCATTTTTGCAACATAGCAACCCCTTTCATTTCATTGTGTTTGTCTGAACAGTACATGACACACATGACAATTCATCATGGTCACACCGTGGCAGTGCCATTTTTTTTAGCGGAGAGTACTACTCCACAATAATGTTTGTTTTTTGTTTTTTGAATATTGGTTAGGGTATTGACAACCTTTATGAGTACCAATACTTTCAAATAAGTATTGGTACTCATAAATTGTATCCCATACCAATACCTCTCCCATCTCTATTATAGTGGTTTCAGAAAGTCCATTCAGAGTGACTTACTGAACGCCGACAATTTGATGTACAAATTGGTGAGTGTTACTAGCTTGCTAAAACATAGCACATGGATTCTCCTGTTCCAGCCATTAACACATCACTACATTAATGCTATAAAAATGTGTATGACCAGTACTGTGATTCCAGCTGACATGGTTGCTAATGAAGCAGATCCTTATGATGACCCCATTGAAGACCATTAAATATCTCAAACTAAGCTGGATAAATTTAATGAGACACAGTCACAACAGTGCTCAGTATTCCTGACATAAACATCTTGGTTTAATATGAAACAGCACTGTTGTCATTACTGAATGTGTTTTGTGCCTATTAACTATCTTGTGAAAGGTGTGACTTCATAGCTCTCTGGTTATACTCTGGGTTGTGTGGATAAACATATTACATTCCCTAATATTGGAAATTTATGTGTGGCTAATCATTTCTGGTCAGTTGATGTTTTTCCTCTTTGATGCTCCCCCACCCCCACCTCCATCTCCTTCGGTGTTCTTAGCACACGTGTAACAACACACATCCAACACACAGTATACTTTTCAATTTTGATGGTGCTATTAGAAATTATAAAAGTAATAAATAAATATTGTGTTGCATATCATGGAATTCCAGGATAATGTAATCCAAGTGACTCACATATATACCATAGGGAAAAAAAACCCAACTTGGTAACAAATGCAACTAAATACAACTTTTCATCATCAAGATGAACATTAAGACAAATGAAAGGCATTTTATAAGATAAATAAGACAGTTCAAGTAAATGGATAATGTCCCTTTTGCCTTTGCAAGATGATTATTCAGAGAAACTCAATTAAAATTCATATCAGTTTCATTATGCTCTTCGTCCTCTGTGTCCAATTATGCTACCATGCATGGTTGCGGAAAAAATACCAAAATTTACTGAGGAGACCAACAACTGAAAAGGGGTAGCACAGGTAGTGGAATAAAAGTAGCATACCTTTTTTTAGTTTATAGCTTTTAAAAATGGCATCGGATTGTATTAATCTCTTCAAAGTGAGATTAATGGGTACTGTATACAGAAAGATGTAGAGAAGTTTTAATTTGCAGCAAGATCTACACCTTGCTGCACCAATTATATGCATCTGATAAGTCCAGTGAGTCCACTACATTTGAGTGTTTTATGTGTCAGCCCTATGTTCTTCTGGATGTTTGCCTGAATTAAAGTGGATTACAATTTTAGCCGATAATCTTCTGCTCTTTTGCACACTTAATCGTGGGTATCAACTCCTGCTTCTTCAAGTGGAAAATATATGAACTGTGAGTACAAGACGACAAACCCTGAAGACTTCGGAGAAAATCCAATAAATCACAAGGGCTGACTGCAGCATTGTTTTTCACATTCTGAATTAGGGACGTACACTTTCCACAGTCTGATATTATGCATTTTTCATTGCAAGATGGGAGCAAAACTAGCACTCCAGTGCTCACTCTGGAAAAAGTGGGACATTAAAATTAAGTTTAGTCGGCTCTAGCATTTCCAGTTATATGTGATGTTTATACGTGTTGTTGGTTGTCGGAGGGAACCCTATGAAGACGAATGAAGTGGAAAATATATGAACTGTGAGTACAACACAACAAACTCTGAAGACCCTGAAGAAGAACTGAAAATCGTTTCACTTGTCAGTGGTCGGCTGTCGGGGGGCCCTGGTCCACCTACTTTTAAGTTGTGCCCATCTAGTTCATAGGCCCTGTTCACACTGCAGGCAAATCTGTGTTCTTGAAGATTGAGTGTCCGTACTGCCATGTGCAACTGATCAAAGCAGATTCTGTTGTATCTGTGCTTCAGAGCTTGATCCCGATTGGTTGGCAGGGTAACAACCTTGGCTTCAGTACATGCCCTAGTGACATGCTATATCATCTAATTTAGGCCAATCTTATGTTCAATCCACATTAGCTTTGTCACAACTTTTTTTTTCTGCACCCACCCATTTGAACATTTCCAGGCTACTGATCAATAGTGCTGAAAATATACCTTAATATACTGGCTTATACTATAGCATATATTATATATTCTAGTTGTCAGTGGGTTTCAATGTACGTATATAATACTGTGGTTTTGGTGTTAAACTCACCTGATTGGTTACTAACGCATCAGTTGTCAATGCTCTAAGAAGCTGCTCTTGTACAGAACCTCTATAACTTAAAATGCGTTGATCTTTTTTGAGCTTATGTCATTAGCAAGAGTTGAAAAGCTACTATGTTCAAATAAAAATGGCACAGGTATTGTAACAATATAGTTCTCAGAATGGAAGACCTCCTCTTTCCAGGCTTCGGTGTTATGTCCCTTGACACCGTTTGCTGTGTTTGTTGCTGTCCTGCTGTGGTTGCAGGTGAACCACCAGGGCTGATTGGTTAGGCCTGGCACATGCTCAGCGGGGTTTAAAACCCCCCTCCTCCATCTGGCCAGCTCTCTCTCGCACGGCCAATCTGCCTGACAGCACACACTGCAGGATCAGTGGCCAACCAGCCAGTTTTCCTTTGCATTATTAAATTTAGGTTCAACTGTTTTGCGTTTGTAAGTCCTTTATGCAACCACCCTCTGAGTAGGTACTACCAGCTCTGTCTGGATATAATAACCAAGATGTAATGGCAAACGCGTAATGGGATACAATTTATTACAAACAGAATGTGAAATGACAGTAGTTACACGCTGTTCTAACTGGCAGGTGGTCATTTTGATAATGACCTTGTAAATAGCATAGAAAACGCATAGAAAATGTGTTAAATATCAGTCATATTCTCGGTAATTGCAGTGACACAAACAGATGTCAACCTCCCAACACACATCAGGTCTCATGCAGTTAAAAAAAACTAAACTGAGAGGAGACAACTACTGTGGGAATTGTAACACAATGAAGTAATGACATTACATATTTATCAGTCATTAGGATTCAGGGCCTGAAGAGGCTCATCCAGTCCCTGCCAAGGCTCTTTAAGGAGCTTGCATTCTGTTTGGTCTACATTGCAAAGACAGAAAGTAAAGCAAGCTTAGAAGGCCTCAAGCTCAAGCCAAACAAAGCTTCAAGTCTGCACTGTTGAGGGAGAAATTTAGAGGGAATTTGGTGACTGAATGTTTATACATTTAATTAAATCACGAGACGAGACCCACAGGAAAGAGCAGAGCACTGCCGCGTTCGACAGATTGGCTATCATATGGATTTGAACAAAAAGCTTATTTCCTTTTTTAGACTAGCTTCTGCTTTATATTCCATGTTGACTGCTTATGTAATGTATCAGTGCGTCTAGTAATTAATGTTTGCACAGAATCCTCAACGGAGCAAAGAAAAGAAAAACCCAACAGAAGAAAAACAAAGTGAACCTCTGTTTGTCTCGGAGTGTATTTTCAGATGTGTGGTGCTCATGTTTGCTATTTTGAGTTTATTTTTCAGTGAGTCGGAGCTTTGCAAAGACTCCATCAGCCCTCGTTTCATAAGCCAGAGGTGATGAACTGGCGTGGAAGATGAGAAATGCCATTATTAGGTGAAGTCATTAAATGGTTTCATCAATAAATCTGCTGATGTAATATGCCCTATGACTGCACTGCCAGCTTATTCTCAGTGTGTCCTTACTCTCATACATCATCTGTGACAAAAGCCAAAGTGTTGCCAAGTCCTGATATCGCCATGTGGAAGGTCAAGCTCGACAAAAGGAATTATTATAGTCCTGTTATTTGTGTTTCTGTTATAATGGTCAATCATCTTTATGATACAGAGTCCAACTTAGACAACTTTACGTGTTTCCCAATTCATCACATGAATGAAGTTGTTACTGTTGGTTGTCATAGATTAATCTGCAGGATGATGAATCTGTCATTTTCTGTAGTGCAGAAATTTTGTGGGTATAATCCATTTTTAATATTGTTTTATAGGATAGGGTTTTCTTATGTTCAAACTACAATAGTTCTCATAATTAAATTAGCGGTTTGCATTTTGAACAATTTGTCTGTGCCCCACAGTCAAAAGAAAAAAAAAAGCACTTTGAATGTGGTCCTTTTTTCTTTCCATTGCTGTCAGAAGTCATATTTTCTACTATTACTTTGAACTATCATCCCTTGTCCATTTCCCAGAGGGCCAGTCACCAAATTTGCAAGGGGTTACTCGGTCAGCATGAAATTGGAAGGAACAGCACAGTGTGCAAACCAAGGCAGAAATAGGTCAATGGCAAAAAAAAGAAAAAAGGAAAATGACACTGACCCCCAGTGGAGCAGGGAAGCTTGAGGAAATATGGACATGCTACACCACAAGGTTCCGATAGTATACACAGGCGTGTTCTGTATATTCAAGAAAAAGTGCTGATGAAGAGCTATTTTATCTTTGCAAGCAGAGAGAAATGATTAGGTCTTGGTTGCACTTTTGAAGTAATCAAAGGACTAAAGTTGCTTCAGAGGTAATGTTCAGTTCAGATTACCCAAGCTTGAAAAACATAGTCGAGAGAAATAAAGAGTGTGTGTGTGTGTGTGTGTGTGTGTGTGTGTGTGTGTGTGTGTGTGTGTGTGTGTGTGTGTGTGGTTAGGTCCTGCACTTGATGATGAAAGAATAACAAAAGCACAATGCAGAATTATGAAAAGTAGCAGCACAAAGGCATGTTTTACAAATGTATTATGCAAGGCTGATATCAAGTTACAAGACTGTAGAACTGAATGATATAGAGAAATGTTTACATATATGCAGATATGATATACAATATACAATGAGCTCTTACAATATTTGCCTGAAATAAAAAGCACTTTGATGTGACTGATCAGAGAACTAAAACAATGATGTTTATATCACTGTTTCGTGTCTACGGTAGCAATGATATGTACAGTGTATGCGTGTGTGTGTGTGTGTGTGTGTGTGTGTGTGTGTGTGTGTGTGTGTGCGTGCGTAATTTTAAAATGACTAAGTCCCTTGCTTGGAACTCTCATAAAGTAGAAGTTGAAAGCTAAAGTAGGAAACCTGGAGCACTTTACCGAGCAACACAGGACATCATGAAGATGACTTGGAGGGAGGACAGGGGAGTTTGATTAGAAAATCTCAGAGAGGCTCTCTGTTTGGTCTGAGGGTTGTTAATTACTGCTTCTGTTCAAAGCAATTTCTCCCCCACTGTGCCCCTCCTTCCCCACACGCCATCAGCCACAACCTTTGTCACATGGCCACTCCTTCATCAGACTCCGAGGTCTATGGTATGCATCATCCTCTTTCCACTTGGGAGCGACGCAGTATCTGACTCTGTGATTAGTCGACCATCACTGTTCAAGGAAGTGGCGAAATACAGAATTCTTCAACACATCGGATGCTGCAGTAGATCTTTGTATTGTTGCCTTTTATTGGCGAACTTGGGGGCCAATGCTGACTTTGTTGTGTAAAGGTGTCAACCGTTGCATCTTCCCTGTCATGTGTGCTGCCAGTTTGCTTCACCGTTGCATCTTTGTTGAGTTTCCCTTGTGGGAAGGGAGCTGGAGCCTATCCCAGGGCATCCTTGGATGAGTCGCCAGCTCATTGCAGGACCCTCTGAGCATTTGAGGGTTTGGTACCTTGCTCAAGGGAGCCTCAGCTGTACTCTGAAGGTGTACTGGTACCTGTCCTGCTACCAGCTATTGTCCCTTTTGTCTAACATGGTGATTGAACCAAGAACCCACCACTTTGCCTAATCTCCTTGCTAAATTGTACCTGAATATCACAAAACAGTGTATATCTGGATTCTGTTACAAGAAAAAAGGAAGGTGATTCTGACTTATTTGCCCTCTGGTCTCATACAGATCTGTAGATCATGTTTATCTTTATCCATGGAAGAACCATCCAGAAGATTAACAGAATATATCATCCACCCATCAATCCATCCATCTTCAACTGCTCCTCCCTTATCGGGGTCATGCCAGGGGGCCCATTATCAGCTGCCTTGGGATGAGAGGTGGGGGCTCACATACATGTTGCTTTCATACATTAAATCAAAGTCTCTATAATCATTCACAACCTGAGTGACAGGGCAAGCAGACGATTTTCTAAACTTCACAGTTTTACAAATCTGCTTTTTCATCACCGCCCCACATGCTACCATTTTTAATAGAAGCGGTGAATATCTGGAACTGCGTTTGACAGCTTTGTCGAGTTTTGCGGTAAATTAGAACCGTTAAATGAAGCAAGGGCTTCGGGGTAAAAGAAAAGAAAAGTGACAGCAGCACTTCATCGAGAAGTCTGTCCATGACAGAGAGACGTGGCAGTCATCCTCTTACTGCAACCATTTTAATGCCATACTCTAATTGATCAGTTCATTCCATGTAGGATTTATGAAGGTATAGCCCACAGCTGCCTCAGAACTGCCACAGGCCTGACAGAGCTGAAGATAAATGGATAGGAAACCTCTCTAGTCCTCCACCAGTGGGAGGCGGTAGGTGCCTTCACAACGTACCGCGCTCACCAATAAAGTTTCACACCATTAGCTAGTATATGCCAATAAATCACAGAGGCATGATTCTGCCTTCCAGAATTTCACATTAGACTAAATGGAACAAATCCTTTGTTTTTAATTGCTATAAAATATCGGCTTCTGGGGAGGCTTTCATTTGTAGACAGTTCTGAAAGGCGTGAGTGTCCCAATCGCCAAAGGCGAAGCAATGGATTCATTAACCCTGTCTTCAACTTCAACGCGTTCAATGTCACTGTTTGGAAAAGATTCCCTCGAGACGATAGTTGTGTAACTCGGGAATTAAATGGTCCAACAACTGCACCAAGTGCACCTCCAAAGAAGAATATTCAAATTCAAAATGTCATCTTCCAACAGGGGCAAAGTGATGTCACATTCCCTAAAGGCTCAGCCGGCACTTTTCGAGGATGGATGGAAGGGAATATTATGTGTGTCTAATGGAGAAAATGGAGATATCTTCTCAAGGTCAGAAAGTGCAACTGACATATCTCAAATCCGCAGAAGGACCCTTAAAGGAGAGGAGGAGGTGTGCAAGCTGGGGATGGCTTAAGTTCCTGTCCTCAGGGAAATCTCCATCCATCTGGGGAGTCATTGAGAGCACAGCCAATTCAAATGTTCTCACTGCCTCTTAATTTGGGAAAACATATGCCACCGCTTTGGCCCTTTGGAATCCATTCAGATGGTGGGAACTGGTTGTTATGGTGGACATCAATGGAGTAATTTTTCTTTCATTTTAATCTCACCTCCTATATTTATCCTCTTTTATTACCTGGGACATTAAGAATGATTGATTTTTCTGCAAAATGGAAATGCTTGGGACTATTATCAGAGCACATGTAATCCACGACACAAATCAAAGACATTATTTTATGCAGAGATGAAGCCAATTAAATTCACATGCCATTACCAAGACAAATCTCAACCTGTTCATGCGGATAAAACCTAAACCACAAAATGAGTGCGATAGGAAGCACTCGGGTCTGTGGGAATAATAAAAAAAACAACACGTACGCATAACAAGGAAAAGGTGTATAAGAAAAATTCAATAAAACAGCTTTTGCACATCAAATAATTGATTTTTGCAGCCTGGCGGAGAAGAGTGAAACAAGCTGAAAACACAGGGGAATACACATGAACGGTGGCACGGTGGTTAGCACTGTCGCCTCACAGTAAGAAAGGGGATGGATGGATACACATGGAGCACACACAGGACATGACATTTGCAGACACGTGTATGACCATTTAGTCTAAGTATGATCAATATTTCCCATAGCTCTGGTAATATCTTAATCTGTAGCAGTAGGTTTGCCATTCAGGTGCTATTTGCGGTCTTAATATGAGCATGCTATATACTGTATGTACTGTATATCCTATCTATAATCTATACAATACTTGATGCTGACTATTCACAACCATATATCCACAGTGTCAAATTGGCAGTTTATTGTAGCTGCTCGGAGTCTCAGTTGTGCCCCGATGAAACACACCACACAGCTAAGAGAAGTTTGCTCCCACAGAGGTGGCCCCAGAGGGAGCACAGAAAAACGCAGAGTGGGCTCTTTCAGTAATTTCACTCCCCATTCCCACCATGCACACCAGAGCCCGAGGAGCAGATTCAGTCTGGGCTGTAAATCCGCCCACGCTGCATGTCACTCTCCATAACGTAGGAACGGAGCGCAGGCTATCTACTGCGACAACACATATAGTCCATGTCCATTTTAGGTTCTCGTTCACCCAGGTCATATTAATCCATAAAGGTCTAGCGAAGGGTCAGCTGGACTGATGAAAGCAACTGGAAGACTGGGAGTTTCACCTCTCATCCATATAGTCCATATGACACATTAACCCATGAACTCACACACACACACACACACACACACACACACTTGTTCCACAAATACTTCCTACAGTCCACAGAAATGCCAACCTTGGCACACCGCTGACACGCCTTGTAACTAGTTTCTCAAAGTGCTTGGTCCCATAAAAGCTTTCTTTCTGTCACTGCTCTAATGCTCTGGCTGCCCATCACTCCCAGCTCTGATGAAGGGGTCGGTGACGGCACGTCCCTGACCTCTGAACCCGTGTTGACAACAGAGCTGCCTTGTGTCGCAGGGGGGCTTCAGATGTGTCTTTACCGATGCAGGAGATGCCACAAGAGGTAAGATCTCCTCAATATACTGGAGGATTGCGTCAGTGGAAATACTGATGTCCTAGTGTATCATACACATTTTCCTGAGGACCCAAACACTCAATATTGTATTTTATTTCCAAATAAAAGGAAGGGATGGATTTATTTTTTATTTCTCATGTGTATGGAATTAATTAGTTCATAT
Organism: Lagocephalus sceleratus; assembly: GCA_911728415.1. NCBI lineage: Eukaryota > Metazoa > Chordata > Actinopteri > Tetraodontiformes > Tetraodontidae > Lagocephalus > Lagocephalus sceleratus. The sequence continues at coordinate 5,132,751 of CAJVRN010000232.1, read as the reverse complement.
ATTGCTCATTGATCTGAAATTTATTTGTTTTCTTTCCACCAAAAGGCTATCAGTAGCATTTACTCTATGTTATTACTGTTACATTTTGTAACAATAAGGTTACATTTTGATATATTAACAGAGTGTTACGCATATTAGATCTTGAATGTACCTTCAAACCCCCACAGATAAGATGATCAAATATGATAAATTATAGATGACCCATCTCTTGTTTTGGCAAAAAAAAGAGAACTATACCACACTGTAATAATTAGCCTTTCTTTCGCTACTGTGTGTCAAAGCATACGATCGATAAATTCTCTCGCCCCTGGGGAGCCTCAAACTAAAGCTCCTTAAATGAAGAAATATGCCACAGAGGCAAAGCATCTTTACGAGCTGGATTATCACCCTTGTAGCTCCTCGCTCTACAAATGCTTCTCTACATGACAAACCATGTAGCTTTAAATTCAATTAGGGACACATAAACATGTTTTATGTGCCACAAGTGTGTGTGGAGCAAGGGTAACAGAAACAGATTGAGATGCAGGTGTAAGGGATGGCTGGGATCTGAGGCCCTTGTTAGGTTTTAAGACGAATGGCTGATATGTGCTGCATTAGTTTCCATGTTCCAAATGAGCAGTTTTGTAAGAGTCCATAAGGGAAGCGAACATTCAAATCTGCTTAAGTAAAGCTCCCAAAATTACATTTTAAAAAGTCATATAAAATCCTTTGTGTTCACTAAATGAATTGAAAAATCTTGACTTATTAATTAAAAGTGACATTCTGCCCCATAATCAGTTTATTGCTGTCATTCCAGTTTTGCTAATCACTTTCATTTAAAACTATTTAACAGCTCCCTCCTAGTTTTAATATGGTCATGATTTAGCCAGACATGTTGACAATATTAATCCCCATGACCCTTAATTGCTGCAAAACATATTTGTGTAGTATATGATACTTCCTAGACAAGTTTCCTGTGAATAATCTCTTTACCCCATAAATAATCCCATGTATGTCCAGTTCCTAGTTTGTAAAAGCTATATGCTTTGACCACAGCTTTAAAATAAAGATAATACATAATCTCTGCCCTCTATTTCTCTATTTCTCCTTCATGTGCCGCTGCCCTGCAACTCCCACGATTTATTATTATTATTTAGGTTACCCACTCCCTCTAGTGATGGACAAAGGCACTGCCTGAGGAGCAGCCAGCAGGTACACATGTACCAATGACAGGAAGAGTCATCACACTCACCAGGCAACCTACATGGCCAGCAACCAGTGGACTGACATACAGCTGGGTATTCTTTTGCTTTGGGGGTCCATTTTGTGTAAGTGTGAATGTACTGTACATACGAATACACTCGGGTGTGCACCAGCACACTTGATTTGTCCGTTTTCTGTTGTAAAATAAATGCCGTCATTCATTATTTAAGTGGCGCTACGTGATGATTCCCTGGGCTCGCTTTCTTCATAATTGTGCACTACTCTCTGGCTTCCAAGCAAGACTCCTCATTCATCTCCCTCATCTGGATGACGCACTGATCCAATCAGTTGTGGCCCTCCTTCTGCAAATGTTAATAATCACATACAACCGTGACCATCCCGTCTGCATTCGTAGCAATTATCAAGGAGATAACAACACATAAACACTGTGTGAGAAAAAGAAAACAGCTCTATCAGCTTTAATAACCCATCAGTTATAGTGTCACAATAGAAGAGATCTATCGATCGATAGCTCTATCTATCTATCTATCTATCTATCTATCTATCTATCTATCTAAACTTAAAAAAACAGATTGTGTTTGGACAATAAACATCTCTTAATATTGTCATCTTACAGGTAGTCATTCATTTTTGTTTGTGTATCTGCCCATGTCTCAGCAGAAAAGGTCAAGTGCTGAGAAAATGTGTGATAATTAAAAGGGCTTTGGCATAAGGCTGCCATCATGCGCGTGCTGTGCAAGTCAAGGGAAGCCACGGGGGTGTTGTAGGTTGGGGGTGCAGGGTTGTTTATTTTATTACACCCAAAATGTAACAATGAAACGCGGAACATTTAGTGAACACACGGGCAATCCAATCCCCGTCGCATCCGCACATAAAGGAGGTGATGTGTTGATGTAATTTAGCCGTTCATTGGGTTTTTCTCCAGTGAATGGTTTGAGCTTACGTCCCACTTTAATGTCTGTTGCAATTATGGTATTAAACTGTTAAAACCGCTCAAACAAAGTTTCCAGTGATAAGCATGCTCCTGATCCATCAATCCAAGTAATCCCTACACAATAATATAGGGGGAAAAAAACACATTTATCTGATCCTGCCAATGTACCTTTTGGCCTGGCATCCCTTTGCACATGGAGGACTGTAACTCTATCTCATCTTCCCACTACAAACAGATGCTGACCAGCAACACAAAGTAGGAGCCACACTCCTGTGTGCATTAGCACAACAAACACGGCTACAAGTGGCAACAGCTTGTTCCCTGTTAGATGGTGCCAACTCACCAAGATCTTTGAAGGTAATTCACACCATCACACCACATTCAGGATGTTATTCTTAACTAGAGCAACAAGAACCACTTGTAATTCTATATAACTTCGCTCATTTTATATAAATTAGATATCAATATATGAATAGACGGGATATATCAGTGAAAATGTGTTTTTCTAATTTTATTCTAGTTTATTCTTTAATATCAAGATGAACAGCTCATGTTGCAGAAGATGTGCGTGCTATTTTGGTGTATGATATAAATACAAACGGGCTTGTTCATCAGTTTCACTAAGGTTAAAGTGACTCTGCAAACTATGTCACACATGTACATACTTTTTTTTCTGCTTCTTTCCATGTTTGAAGCAAGAGAATGCTTTTTTTTTTTTTTAACCGGTGTGCTGTGTCCACATAAAGACTTAATTCACATGATCAATTTTTAATGAGACAGGTCACAGTCAGTCAGCAAGTCATTATTCCTAAAGTGTTTACCTTGGCCTTTTTTTCCCCTCTGTATTATTGTCAGTATTTAGTGGGATTAGAGCCACTACTTCCTGCAATGAAAGCTCCATCTGCACAAAAAAAACCCCACCTATTAACGAGCTCTGGTGATTAATGACTCATTATACCCACAACCAGCCGACTCTCTGTTATAAAGTAGACCCATCAAGTACTTCAAACACCCCTCACAGCATCATTAACATTTAAAAGCAACACAGCATGGGCACTGAGTAAATAGGGGACATTTACTGTGCTTGATATGATGTTACATGGTTGCTGCCATGGATGGTAAATGAATGAAATCTAGTAAAGATTGCACATTTTCCACTCTGCTTTTCAAACTGAGTTCTACCCCAGACACCACTAACAATCAGAAGTTGGCTGATGTTTGGTGGTTGTTTAAACACCTTGTATGTTTTGAGACGATCCCGATCATCAGCATCTTCCTCCAAGTGTGCGGCATGGGAAGGTTCTTGGTAAAACACGGAGCAGATCCGATTGTAGTGTTAATGTAGCATGCACCCATTTTGCAAGCGCTTTCATTCTCCCATAGATAAACCAGCTTTAATTAGACAATGTGTTAATTGACTGCAGTTTCTGGGGTGTGATGTGTCAACATTAGTCTCCATCAATGACAACTTCCTGCAGGCATGGCACCACTCAGTGACACACTGACTGAGGCATGATACCAAGAATATTCAATGGGATTTTCTTAGATTTATTTATTTATTGAATTTATTTATTTATTTTTTAATTAATTTCTAGCAAAGAGTTGGCACAACTCCATTCATGTTCATCTGCATTGCATTTTGGTGCATAGAGGGGACTTTAAGAACATGTAAGTCTGGTTTTCCATCTAATTTTTGTGGAGTGGATGAAATATATTGTTTTGTCAGAAGAAACAACAAGGTTTTTGGTAGGATTGCAGATTACAAAAACAAAGATAGAAAAAGCATCGGTCATGAGTCCACTTATTAAGTAAACATGGAAACAATTATTGAATCAGCCACAGAAGCTTTTACATTTTCTGAGCCGCACATAAATTGTTTCTATAGAGGAGAAAAATATTCATGAAAATGTGAAAACTATTTAGGGATTTTCAGGACCATTTTAATTTGAAACTTCGAAATGTTATGAAAAAATAAATAAACGGCCAACGAAACAGAAAATAGGACTAGGAAAGAGAAAAAGAACCTAGAGAGCAATGGACAAAGAGAACACCAGCATGAGGTCTATCACTTCACTGTGGTCTGGTGTCGCCATATTCATATGCATCATGTTAATCACATAAAGAACAGCAAAGGTACAGGAGGTCAACATGGAAGGTGCCTTTGGGAATTGTAAGAACCCAAAGTGGAATAGGTTTCACATTTTTAAGTTGGACAGCAGGAGGAACCATGTGTCTGTTGGCGAATGACACTGCGGTGCACCAGTATAATTAATACATGTACACACCTTCTCCCACTCACTAAGGTGAACCCCTACTGAACAGGATCAGTGGGCAAGTGCATTATTATACTTAACTCTGTGAAGATACATCACCAACCTGGCAGTCATCAAGGAAAAATAATGAGACCATTATGCTTGCTAAACACAGCATTAAAGCCACTTGTGTGAATGGTTGGGTGTCTGTGTTGCACACCTTCACAGCTTTAAAGCTTTTAGCTTCTTGATACAGTACGAGATCCTCTCAAGCTGTGGCATGCTGGAGCAGCAGGCGCGACACATCTCGACTGGATGGCTTTCTAAATTGCCTTTTAATGTGGCAGCATTTCCAAGTTGAAGAGTTTCAAACACTAGGTGACCCATTTAAGTGCATTCAATGACCTTTCACTACAATTATGAAATGGTCTTGAAACGTGTTGACCAACTGCAGCTCAGCTGGATTAATGGCATTCTGCCATTAAAAAAAAAAAAAAACATTCCTTTTTGACCTAGTTGAAATGACCTTATGGTGGTTTTTATATGTTATAATGTCACTATAATAATCCGAGACCTGGTTGCATGACCTCTGCTGTCAGTCCACTGCTCCTGTCAGGCCAGGAAGTGATGCAACTGTTTACAAAATAAAACCACTTTTGAACTTCCTGTTGACAAATTTGAGTTTTCTGATATAAAACAAGCTTTGCATTTCCAGATGAAGTATTAATTCAATTCGTATAGTATGGTTTCCTTTTGTACTAATCCTGTTTATTGAATTGCAGCTCTGGGCAATAATCACTGTCGCTGTGACAATACTTGGTTACGCTTGTCGCTGCTATTGTATTTTTTTTTTTTTAACCATTCTACCAATTACAGTCTCTGTTTTCCTAAAGTCATTGAATGCTTAATATAAAAAGCAAAAAGAACATTTCGGTGGTAGAAAACTTTGTAACAGATATTGCAACACTTGTTAGGTATCACATTATACTGGAAAAGTGAATGATAAATATACAGGAGGAAGTAAAAAAAAAAAAAGTGGAGTTACAAAAGATGTTGTGGTTGTAAATGAACTTCAACTCTGATCGGATTCATTCTCCCACATCACGCAGTGTTAATTATCTCTAACCAGTTCCAAAAATGCCACTGGCATTGGAAAGTTACTCTCAAATGACAGATGTTTGATACTGCTGTAACCTACACTTAATGAACAGAACAGATGGCTTAAAATGCAAGTTACTGCACGTTTATAGTTTGACCGCTGCTTCTGAAAATGACTGATTACTGACTCACAGCCATTAGACCTCATTTGGCGACGGAGTCATAAGTCAAACTTACAAATTTGATGCATCAACTCTTGGCCGTTCCAATCCTTTTTTTGAAAACCCAAGTCTGCTTCAACCACCAAAGGGCTCTATTGTGTTGTTTATAAGATGAATTAAAAAAATATGCAGAAATTAATTCATTCTTTGGGAGGGTAGTCAACACACATTCTCCATTCATGCTATGTGGTAGATGGCCCTTTGCCAAGATGTTGTACTGGCAATGGAAGAAAATGAGGGAGTAGGAATGCACCTCTCAATGCTAATTAGAAAAAAGAGGAAAGAGAGGAGGAATGAATGGTGGCTGCAAAGCCCGTACATTTCTGACGCATTCATTTTTGCACGGCTTTTTAGCCACAGAGCAGAAGACAACCCTGTTAGAGCAAGAAAGGCACATGCAAGAGCACACAGTGTGTTGTCATTATGAAGATAGCATGCATGAAAAAGACCCCCATTTATATATTTATACACTTCATGCTCATTCTGCAAGGGTGGAAAAACAAATAAACCTTTCTGTTAACATATTCGACACACTGCTCATAAAACTGATTTTGGTCTGAAATGCTCGGTATCCCATCGGAAAATCAAAGACACATTAAAGTTGGGTGAGCTCTCGTGACATAAAAACTTAAAAGTTCACGAAATATTACAAACACATTGTCATATGATTATTCACTCAAACCTTGCAAGGCAGAATGGATAGAGGGGCTTCAAAAATGTCACGTCACGGTACTTAAGGAAAAAAAATGTTTCACAGTAAAATAAAGTGCCGATCCATTCAAAATCTGACATCTTTCAATTTTAAGATAATGTCAAAGTTTTACAGCTTCACATAACTTCCTTCAGTCACATCCCAGGACTAACAGAAAAGCTGAGACGGGGCAAAGACAGGGAGTGGGACACGTTCACAGAGATGATGAAAGTGCATTTCGATTGTGTCTATGCATCAAAGGATACAATGCTGTCCTTCAGGGAGCCCAGGGCAGCTCCCCGTGTCCCAGCAGCAGCGACAAAACAAGACACAACAACTCTGGTAGTAACATATGCCTGTATACCTGTCTTGAGTGTAAAGGGCCAAACCTAATTGGAAATTTTCTTCATGTTTTTGAAGGTATTGCACTTCTCATCTGAAATTCTTCTTCCGCTGAGAAAAAAAAAATAAATTGGGGAGACTCTCCCGAACAACCATTCTTATGTACTTGTGGAGACTTTAACACTCAAATTGAACTCTTGGCCTTTTAGGTTGCCTCACACCTTCATGTATTCACCTTTGTACTAAAGATTACGTCATACCAGCAGGAAATAATGACTCTTGGAGTGCACTTACACAAGGGTCAGTTATTCTACACTGGTGAGCACTCATGTTATCCTGAGCACAAATGTACTCAAGCACGGTTACCTACCAATGCCTACATCGTCACGTTCGTGTAACAACATATGCATAACGCGACACCATCGTTCAAACCGATGCCTATGTGCTGCGGCAGCAGTGGGAAAACTCGGCTCACTTCTTAATTAATTTATTTTTGTTTGTAGTTCAATTTCCAAAATAGTCCACCCACGCAAATATCCAGATTTATTGACAGCCTCAGGTGGCAGTTTATGTGGTTCATAAGTAATGACCACGTTTTGTGCATCGCTTAAATAGCTTGCGCACATGTTTCACCAACTGTGCGGTGTCGGGAAAGTGTACTAAACTCAAGCACACTGCATTTGCACTCACACTCGCCAAATAGTTTGAACTTTAGGGGCCAATGTGCTTGGCCATGGCACGGTTGCCTTGTGCTTCAAGCCAACTGTCCAGGTCGAGAACAAAAATGGGACGGGGCGCCGCACCCATGAGGGTGCAAAAACACGCTGTGTAAGAAAAAGACATAGATTTGGTCTAGGAACAGGGTTTAAAGCAGACTGCCATTCATCTTTTAACCCTCTGGAATCAACAGATATGTCAGTGTTTAAATCTCAGCATCAATGATATAGGACGGGGACGGAAAATTGCTGAAACTCCAATTCAAATTGTGACCTCCACAACATTAATACAGATTTGTGATATGGGTTTGGGAACAATTAGCAACCTGTTTTTTTTTTTTTTTCCTATTGTCACCTTTGGTGCAGGTCTAGTGAAGAAACAGGCTGGTGTACAAAAGCGAAATTGATTTGCCTTTAACGCATGAACAAATGGTAATCGGGCCTGTGTAATGCCAGAGCGCTTTGAGCACGTTTGATGTGCATTTAACATAGGAAGAAACACTAAACAGGCCGTTGCAACAGCAGTGCCCGAAACAGGAGGCAACAAGGAAACATGGTGTAGTCATTAAAGAGCTGCTTTGTTGGTCCTTATTTGAAATGTAAAATTTCTATTTGTGTTCTAGATTTGTGGCGTGAGTGTTAAAGTTTATGGTCAAGTGCAGAAGAGCTACAGTATGCAGCCCGACAGGTTCCCAGAGAAAAAATTAAAAGGTCACTGATGATTCACCAGTAGCAAAAGTTTTACCTCAGCCACATTAATTGTCATTTATTTCCCTAACCATAAAAAAATCCAAATAAAAAATTTTTTTTTTTCTCTGTGTCAGTACAATCTGGTATCTAAAAACCAGTGGTGGCAGCAATCATTTTACAGGGTCATATATTTTTGTCATGGTAGAAACTGTTTTTTTTTTTGTCTTGTTTTTTTTTAATCAAATTTAGTATCATTGATACATTTAAAAGATCACAACACTGAAATATGTATTACTGTGATTATTAATTTCAGTAACACAAGTCACTGTCTTAGCAAATTTATTTCCCTTTTTAAATGTCAAATGGAAATTCAGCTTTGGTATCAAAAGTGCACCACTAAAGGGGTAGCTCCAATTTAAAAGCATTCTTGTTTTTGTCCACTGTATTTCTGTATTTGGCAGCTGCAACAGTGTTACTCTCAAGTGGATAATGCACTTGTCTTCTCTGCTGTACTTCCTGTTGGGGTATGTGCCCCTCTGCCCACCAGATGTGTCATTTTTTTTTTTTTTTTTTTTTTTTGAATGATCACAAGCTGTACTCCCCACCATTCATGTAAACTTTCTCAAACCAGTTAGGAAGCTGAAGTTTGTTACTCCAACCATGGGTGGCTAAACCCAGGTCTCAATGATGGCAATCCAACCTGCTTTCCCGATCTGCTAGGTAGACCACGACCGCTTCGTTTCCTGCCCTGGAGGCCGGAAATCATGCCTGGATTACGGTCTTTGAGGATTGGGTTTTGACATTTGGTGAAGCCAGACAACTGTCACCCACATCCACATCCATCAACACAGACAACACTGTGTTTATCTGAATTCTTTACACTAAAAACAACATGGAGAGCATTTCTGTTGGATACTCAAAACTATTTTACAAAACCAAGAGGACTCAACTGAACTTTGTGCTCTCTGTCGTCACCACAACACTCAAGATTAACAATTTGTTTCTTTCTATGATGCTCTATAGGGCATGCTCAATTTTCCTTATTTTTTTGCCAAAAGAGCACTAGAAGCAGCAAAATAGCCTTGCTCTTTGAGGTAATTATTAAAAATTGGAAGCTAAGGGCCAGCTGTATACAAAAAGCTCCTAACCCTTTCCATGTAGTTGTGCTCACGCACAAGCATGTTTCCCTCACAGCGCCTCAATCTTCACTGCGGGTTAAAAAACAAGTTCAGGCACCGTGTCATAATCAGCACCGACAAGGCTGAATATGCGAGATTCATCTTGGTTTTTTTCAGATGGAATAAAGCGAAAAGAGCAGCCACAACATAAATGAAGCTCGGGAATCCACAAAGGCGGGCCCATTGGTAGCCTGTGAGCCTACACAATCATGTAATTCATTTGATCTCATTATTCTCTTCGCATATGAGGGTCCTTCTGTGGATTAGGGATTGGATTTCCATCCTGTATGCAGGCTTGAATATGGTCAGTGTCATTTAGGAGCCCAGGGTTTCTGATGGAGAACTATTTACTGCTGCTGTGAAGGTGTGCACCACAAAGCAGCAGCTCACGCCTGTAGTCAAGACAGACAGCTACAGTGTGGCACTTGTGTCCGTTTGTGCCAACAAATCAAAGAAATGCATCCTTAAACAAGGTTAATGCAAATTGAAAAAGAGGATTAATTACCTTTGATAAGCTTGCTTTTAAATCCTTCACTGCTGGGTCAGAAATTTGAAAACTAAATGTGAAATTAATTTGAACATCTTTTATGTTACTATTGTTGCAACAGTGAAGTCAATGTCAGTGGAAATCAAAACACATCTCCAGTTTAAGATCTTGAGCATTCCCCACATCCAAAGCTGCCACCTTTATATCACCAACATAATCAACTGCATCACACTGGTTCCCTCATTTTAATCTTAAAGGGGAGGTCCCTTCACCAGCCAGGGATGTAGTAGTGATTTAATTATTCCTAGCTATTTCTTTTAATCTATTCCAAAATTCAGGTGAGGCTTGTGCAGTCATGCGCAAGTCCAAATCATTATCTATAATGTGTGGCCTTATGGAAGAATAATTTATGACTCCCTCCTTCCCCAATCAATTAGTTTAGACTGCATTTCATTCTGGTGGAATAAATCATGCATTCGCATATCTCATACACGCCACAAACAGCATCAAATATATATTTTATTCCAGCCAATCCTGAGAAATCGATCTGTGCGCACGAGTACCATACTTGGCACGGACGCGCGCGAGAGGTCACTAATCAAATTTGGAGACGAGATCTGGCAACAGAGGGAAGTTTGGTGTGTCGTAATTGGTGGGTCGGCCTATGGTGGCGGTCCAGTGCGTTTCACAGTGTCGCATTTAAGGAGCCGGACGCGCTAGTGCGCATCTATAGATTCCAGTGCACCTGTTAACAGCCAGAGCACAGCGGCGGTGCGCTGACACTGTGCGCGTCCGCGCTGATTGTGCGTCATCGCACAGTTAAAGTGTTGAGAGGAATAAAATAGAAATCTTAGGGTTACTCACGCTGCTGGTCTGTCCGGACCAGTAAACCACCGCGTGGTTGTGCGCAGAGTCCCCAGTCAGAGCGAAAGTGTTGCTGATGAGTTTCTGCTCGTCCTGACGCTTATTTGCTCTCCCGTCCTCCCGGTTCCACCTTGAGTCGGACCTTCCCTGACGGTGTCCGTCCAGTACCGGTCTGCGATCCTCCTCCAGCGCGCCACCGTCACCAAAGCCAGACACGCTCCGCTTGGCTCTCCGGGCGGCACCATCCTCACCTTTTTCGGACTCATCAATGGCACGATGGCTTTCTGCGCTGGGTCGTGGAGAAGTTTCATTTGTGTGAACTTTATCCAGACTGGCATGCTGAAGGAACCGTGGGTCTTCTACAGAATCGCCAGTTCCATAGTCGACGTCCACTCCAGTATTTTGTTCAGTAAATCCGAGTTCCCTAAACTCAACTCGGATCTTTTGTAGAGTGTCCGCTTCCTCTGCCCGCGGAGTGCGCCTTAGTGTCTGTAATTTATCCCGGTGAAGTTGAACTGGCGACGCGCAAGATGCGCAAGTTATCTCCGCCTTGGCATTTTGTGGGGCATGAGAGGCTATCATCAGCCAGATAGCCAGAGATAAGTGGAGGATTGGGCAAAAGCCAGCCCAAGTCTCCATCGCTGAGAGAGATTTGGGGAAGATAAGCACCGTTAGATGCCCTCGACAGCTTTACTCTTATTTCTTGTCGATATGGATTGATTGACGCTCCGTCCGTCTTGGCGTTTGAATTAGTGGAAACAAAAGTGCTCTTCAGCGAAACTGTGCACGTCCGAGGATGTTTGGTCGGGGAAGCCACCACACTGAAGGGAGGAGCTGTCTCACAGCCAGCTGCCGAATGTGAGAGAGGGAGGGAGAGAAGAGAGACAGAGAGAGAGAGAGAGAGAGAGAGAGAGAAGGGGGGCAGAGAGAGAGGGAGAGAGAGAGAGAGTGAGAGAGAGACCACCGCTATCCGTGGTCCTACTGATGGCCTGATGGGAAAGGGAGGAGGAGAAGCGGAGATAGCGCAGGAGGGGAGGACGGAAAGATGAGAGGAAAAGACACATCAAACATGCAAAATACATTTGGTGTCGCTTTGGTCTCAACCTGAGTGTGTGTGTGTGTGTGTGTGTGTGTGGGTGTCTGTGGGCCAGAGGTGAGTCTCTGAGGGGAGAGAGGCAGAAAGACAGAGATAGACTTGTGGCCTTTTATATTATTATGGACTTTGGAGCCTCACGGTTTATACTCATCACCGACATCACACCCAGTGTAATGGTAAAATCATCATCTTCACTTTAAGACTAAATCTGATATCTATTAGAGGGAAAGAACTGCTCTGGGGGTGGGGGGGGACTGACGGAAAGATTGGGCCCATTGACCGGGGAAGTCGTACCTGGAGGCACAGCGGAGCCGGAGCATGCTGCTACCCTGCTGCAACAGTGGGAAACAGGAAAAATGCAAGGACTGTGCGAGAAGTGTGTGAATGGGAGGGCCCGTGTGTGAAAGGTCACCTCCCTCTACACAACCACATGGCACCGAGCCGATGTGCCCTTCTGTACAGGTGTAGCCTGAACTGGCTCCTCCTCTTTCTGCTTTGCCTCCAGTGGCGGCCGGTGGTTACTGCACTTTACTGCATTTCAAGGTAATTTTCTTCCAGCCTTGAGTGAGGTGTGATAAATTTCAGTTTACGTTTTCCGCTGCTTCGTGATACCAGACCCGCGCAGCTTGGTTTTAATTCAGTTTTATGTTGGACAGGTACTGCAGCCCAAGGCAGCGATCCTTCCTTGGCAGTGGTGTCTTTTTTTTTTTTTTTTTAACCTGTCCTGTGTGGTTAAAAAAAGGAGGGATAGAAACAGAAAATTCACACCAGCAATCAACAAAATTACATCTGTGACAACCAGCATGTGTGAGGGTGGGTGAGTTAAAGTTTCCGTGCATGTAAGGTTGCACACCTGTTCATGACAGGTGTATTAATTTGACGTTTGGTGTAATAAGTAGTGAGACTGGGATATAACCCCCCCCAAACCAGACGAATCAGCAGGCGACCAGGAGCACAGATGGATAGAATGATCTCTACCGAGCAGGGCAGATCTAAAGACCGACCATCCCAAGGACAACCAAGACAAAGCAGCAAAGGGCCATCCGCAGTGTTTTACACGAGCCCTTTGGTTTTTTGCTGCGTAATTCAGAGGTGACTTAGTTTTTTTGTTTTTTTGTTTTTTTCTGATCCCCACCTCCCATTTTTTTTTCTTCGTTAGATGGACTCTTTCAATACAATGATTTATGTAATTATACGTTTCTATTCTCAAATTATTTACATTAGTCTAAATAGCATGTAAATATACATTGTAAATTCCCATTATGTGGAACATCATTCAGTTCATACTTCACACTTTTATACTCTTTCATACTCTTAAAGAATTTATAATACTAAATGCTATACTAAATATTGTACTACTTTAAGTTGGAAGTTGATTAATTTTATCTAAACAACAATTCTTTGAAAAAACAATTGCACTGGTTGGAGTGAATTAAAGCTGTCATCCTTGACCCAAGAAAATATCAAATTATTGCGTTGTTTTTAGATTTGCTTATTTGTTATGCATTAACTAATGAGATTCATAGTTGTAGATTTGTCAGATAAATGCGACTGTTTCCACTCGTTCTTTGACACAATATTAAATGAAATCCTTTAACACTTCTAGCTTTAAGGACTCTGGCTAATCAAAAGAATGATCGACATACAGTAATTTAAAATTGTTATTAAATTTGAAGGGAATGAAACTTCTCATCTTTTCATCAATTACCACAGTTCACTAATGGATTGAAAACCAATACTCAAGTTTAAAGACACATCAGATGGAGGTTCTTAAATCCAAACATCCAAATAAGAAGCATTCTGTAACTCAGAGGAGTGCTGTAGAGAAATGGGGGCATTGTTAGCTGCTATAGACAAACATATTTGCAAGTACTGTGGCCTTGACCTGACCCCTTTTACTGCAGGACCTGCAGCCACACTCTTGCTTCAACATTGACTCAGAGATGATGATCTATAACTGACAATGCTCCCTGACCTCCCTGCAGCCAGACAGCTGAAAAACACGGTTTTCACACCATATTACAATATTAAATTAAAGACTAATATGAACGTCTTTAGCTGTGAATGTCATATTTTATGTCTCAGAGGTTTATCATGTGGGTGTAATCGTCTGTAGAATTACAGACATACATTACGTTTCTAAAGATTATATATTAGGGAATAGGCTTTGGACTACAGTACCATCATAAAGAAGGCTTTCTTATAATTACCATTATTGTTTTCTGATCTCCTTCCCCCACACCTCTTATAATAGGCTTAAAGATTTAATTGCTATTTCAATTTGTTGAAATTATGTTCTTACAAAGAAATAAAACAGGACACCACAGTGTCTTTATAGTCATACTATGACAGTGATACGCAGGCGTTGTCATTCATCATTTTACACCCAACAATCAGTGTTGATCAGCAGAAATTTTAATGAAAAATACACCTCACAAGATTAAAACTAGAGTAAAAAAAAGTGAATACAGTATATCCTGCTGGAAAACTATTGCATTTATATGGATAGTGTGAATAAATGCAATGCTTTCAACTGAGTTGATTCACAGCAGTTTACTATAATTTCTGTATTGTAATTAATAGTCCACTTTGCACTTCCGCTGTACTGTTATGTAACAGTTGGGGGAGTTTGATTAATCCCGGCCTTGTGCTGGGTAATTCCTCCCATACAACCACAGCTACCTGTGTAAGGATCTGCCCCCCTCCCAGAAGACAGGTCTGTGGGCAGGTGGGAAGGGCAATAAAGCATTTGTGTGTGGAGAAAATACCACCTGTAGGCTGTAGGATTTAGAAGGAAAGGCAGTCATACCGAGCTGAGGAATCCTTTTTTAACCAACGCAGATTACATGACACATTGCATGTTACATCAAGGAACCATTTGAAAAAGAAGCATAACATGTCACCTTTAAATGAACTATTGCAAAAGCACAATCATCAGCATCAGCATTCCTTCAGTCACCTTAATGCCCCTTACACACTAAAAGGAATGTTTGCACAAGTCTTTTTTTAAACACCAGTAGGTGTTTAAATCTGTTTCCACAGTCAGTAGACCTGGTATTTTTTTCCTGGTGTGTCTCTTCAGACATCATCAAGTTTGTGATGTCAGAAAAAAGCATGACAACGGGGTATTGAATATTGGGAGGCAACATGGAAGGCCCCATGAAAGCTAGCGGCCACGTTGCCCTTCTAAACCTGATTTTCCAGAGGCTCTTTCAAACCATTCAAACTAAACACTGATATGGTTGTGTTTGATCTCTGCTTGAAGGGAGACAGAGGAAGTTTGTGGCTCTGATAGTAGATATCGGTGACTGGGCGGTGGTTACTTCATCCCTCATCACGGGAAAAGGGTCACAAATCCTGGATGTACTGTTCCCACCAATTCCAATCGGTGCCGGAGCCGATAAAAATCTGGGTCTACTACAGGGTCATCTGACCCAGGAGTGAATGCTGATTATACTCATTCCCACCAACTGAAAAAGGAGGATATTAGCAGGTGTAAGTGAGGTTTTTGTCCAGTGACAGAGGGGTAGAAGTCATTGCCAACTCATGTTCTGCACCCTGCTGCAAAAAAATAAAATATTTGATGACACAATAATTAAACCTCAGTTTAAAACTCAATGCATTAGCTTGTAACATAAATAAATATACAGTGTGGTCAGTACATAAGGTAGTAAATAACCTGAGGTACACTCAGACAGAGAAATAACTCATCATCATAAAGTGATGTCTCCAATGATGACAACATACAGCAATGGTAAACACTTTAAAGCACTGTCAGGAAACATGCTACATTTGGACCAACCTCTTGGGGGGTTTCACTGCACGTCAATCCAAAAGGTCATGGTATGATTAAGAGTCTTTGTACATCTAACTGTAATGGACCTTTTCCTTTGATACCAGGGAATAGATTAGCACATGCTTCTGCAGAGGCCAGGCTTTATTCAACATTGTACAAGTATAATTAGTCCAGTTGCTCAGGGAGTCATTATTAAAGTATTAAGCTTTGAGGTTCAACACTGGTGACTGGAGTAAAACATTAGAATCTTTGTCTTTCAAAGACCAGTTAAAGGTTGAAACCCAAGTAGTCATTACATCATCAGTGAAACTGACTGAGATATGACTGTTCACATGGCTTTTTTTTTTAGACAGGCTATAGGTTTCAGAATTAATAGTTCCAAACTGTTTTGAACCACAATCAAATTGCATTAATCATGGCACAAAGACTTACTTATTGTTACCTACAGAAAGACTGTAGATCTCTCCTCAGGTACAATATGTCATCAGCCATGAAACAGACTGTACACATTTACCAGCTTTGCTTTGTCCTACTTACTGTGTGGAATATATATTCTGGTGATTTTGTCATAATTTTATCATTTCAGCCTTATGAGTAAACCTCCAATTAGCTGTAGATGATTAATGACAGACTTTGCATCTCATGGAGTCAGGAAATTGGCTGCACAGACAAACACTGTCTCATCAAGGCGACCTGAAATGAACTTGAACATTAACATAGAGACACATTTACAGACTAGAAAGGTTATGTTGCTGTGGTGGGTGATATCCTCACGGTAGACAAGGTAGACCCCTCCCTGCATGGTAGGAAATTGGTCTGAAACCACCCTCTGTACTCTATATAGTGAACTCAATAGGGTGTACACCATTTTGTAGGGATGTCTGAATGTTAAGTAAGGATATGATGCACTCAGTGTATCCCATGAAGTATTACAAAAAGTAACGGACAACTGATGCTCCCAAAGCAAGAAATATATTCCAACATACATTGCGGTCTCAGGTGAGAAGCTAGATATGACTTGAATGATTAAAGGAGACATATTATACAAAATTTTCTTTTCAGTGGTTTAGTTCATATATGTCCGTATCAAGAGTGGCTACGCACCTCGTAATGTCAGTTTTGAAAAATAATTCAATGTTAAGCAAATTGCTGTAGTTTGTAAATGTGTCTCAAAATGATCTGTTTTGCACTTCCGCTCTACTGTTATATAACAGTCGGGGTGATTTGAATAACCCCCCCAGGTGATGGCCATGACAAAGACCATTTGTGGGTGGAGCAGACAGTCTGTGGGTGCAGCGCACCGTAGCTCATTAGGATTTTGAGGGAAAGGCAGTCAAACCAGTCATTCAGAGCTGCACTGCTGTGATTCGAGTCTGACTCCGCTCAGTCCTTCGTTTTTTTTCAACCAATGCACTTTACTAACATTTAATTTAGACATCAAAGAACCATGTTAACTTGCAGAAAAGAAGCATAATATGACACCTTTAATTAATAATTAATCTAAATATTAATAATATAGTAGTATATCAACAAATAAATAACCAGTGAGTGTTTGATATTTATTTTATTTTTCTCCAAACCTTGGATACGAAAAGAAGGCTTCTGCTGTTGTTATCAAATGCATTCTGCAGCTGCATATGTCTTATATCCTTGGATGTGAAGGAAAAAAAGACTACAGTGAAACGGAGGAAGATGTGTAAGAGGAAGATGACGTTGAGTATGAGTCATCTGATGAAGAGGGCACAAACAGCTAAAATGCTGAAAGAGCAATCAAAAACATTGCCATTTTTTGATCTTTAATCCCTTATGACACTCATGCTTTCTGTTAGTGAATGTAGCCTTGACGAAACTACCGGGAGTGTCTTTATTTTAGCTACTAGAGAATGATCCAGTAGTCTACAGGAGCCAATCATTATATGAACAGTGGCATAAAAGGATAGACCCTTGTAAATATATTTCTCTATAGGTGGGGGGCATTCACTACCAAGAATTTTATAGAACTTCTTTTTCTATGCATTATATGTGTAATACCGAGAAGTTTACACTTTGAGTCTCACTTTCCTGTGCTAGTTTAAAGGAGCATCCATCAATATTTTACATTTAGACTTCAGGAAGAGACTGCAGCTAATATCAGGTTTTCTCATACAGCCCAGTGCAGAGGCAGAAGAAGAACCTTCATTATTGCATACTTTCTCCACATAATCATGTTGGTAATTGTACAATAGCCAATTTAAATTTAAACCTTTTAAAGTTAAAATTATGCGCTTAATGTTATCCACTGTAATGAACCATCGAGGTGGTTACTGGTTTGCAGCCAAGTATTGTTTTGCGAAAGCAAAAGTGAAGACAGTCATTTTATTCCATGGGGAAGGTTGTTCTGATTCCAGGTTCCAATGTATGGTTCTTTAAAAAAAAAAAAAAAAAAAAAACACATGCAGAGAGACAAGTTTTGCAAAAACTGACAGTGTAGAAAGAGTTAGTATATTTTTTGGATTGAGTTTGGGTATGACTGATTAGTCAAAAGTAAGGAGCGACTTAGGAAGGGAAATTCAACCCTGCTCAGCATATAGAACAGTTGTCACACTTGCTGGTTTGATCAATCTGCCACTAATTGCCTGTTCTCACATCTGGCAGCCCAAATACTTGTACAGCTTGTGTCATTTATTTATTTATTTAAAGCACAGGTGATAAATCTGCCCCTGCAGAGTGGTTTCTAATGTGACTACTTGCCGTTGTCTTGAGGCATCATCACAGCGAGTGTCATTTGTCATCGATTAGGGGCACAAGGCCTTTAAGATCGCTGAAGTTTCGAAGTGCTTTATTCAGTCCCCAGATGTGTCGGAGGGGTAGATTGAATGGTGCCTGCATTGATTACGGCATTAATTCTAAATAGAGACCGACAGCTCAGACAGCAATTGGATCCTCCTGTGGCTGAGCCCGGGCTCAGTGGCTGTCACTGCTGTTTGCCATCTTCACCCCTCTGGCTCCTCACTGGGCAGGCACTTCCCTAAAAGGTCAAAAACATTTGATTTCGCTAGACTTCATGGAATGTGAACCTTGTAATGAGGATTAGGTTCATACAATTTCTTTCGCACTTTTTTTCCTCATGCTAGTTAATGCATTACTCTTCGTATGCCTAAAGTGTAATGCACAGCAAGTTGCTGTTCCCACAGAATGCATTGAATATTTTCTTCATCAATGATGTATTACCTCAGCCATCTTTATCCCATCTACTATTAATTAGAATGATTTAGCAGCTTCTGTAATGCTAAGTCTGTATGCTGTGCACATACACACAGATACAGAGTTCCCCCCTTCACCTTCTTCTGTTAAAACAAAAATAATCACTCTTTAACTTTGGCCAAAAAAAACAAACAAGCAAAAAAACCCAAAACATTTAAACTTGCATACTAGCGGCATTGTGAACAGGAAAAATATGGCATTTATAATCTGTTATTCTGAGTTTTCTTTTTTGTTATAGGCTATTAATTCGTTCTTGCCTCTCATAGTTGATATTATCTACCAAGCTACAAGCGAATCACACTTGTTGAATGTTTTTATGCAGATTTTAAAGGCTGAGTTTACTGTTATTTTAAAATTAAAAAAATATCTTTTTGTTATATTTAATAGAAATGTCACTATGAGCTGACAGTAGTTCATGAGTGCATAGATGTGTGAAAAATAACCAGCCTTTTTCCTCTAAATTGAAATCACCATGCCTGAGAAAAACACAACCAATCAGAGACAGAATGTGTCACTGATAAGGTGCCTTTTTTCATCTTTTTTCATGCACCACACAAGTAGCCATGCCTTCCTCCTCTGAGGAACTCTAAAAAGTGAAACAACAACAAAGGAAATAAATTCACTGGACATCAGATATAGTAAAATTTGGTCTATTGATATTTATAACTTTTACCAAAGGTAGTTGTTGTTAAATAATCAAAAGCCTGGATCTAACTGATGTAGTTATATTCATTATGATAATATCTGGTTTTAGTTACCGGTGAAAGAGACATGAAAAAGTTGTTACTATTACAATAGATGACCACGGTATATGTGGAAGCCAGATAGCAGTGTTTGAGAATCGCGCTTGTGCATGTAAGTGAGAGGCGTGGCTTTGGCCAGACACTCAAGGGGAGGAAGGGAATAGGAAAGTGAGGCTACATTCAGATCTTATTTGTAGTTTCAAAATTGCAAACTGCACTTCAAAGTAGCATAATTCAAATGTGAGGTTAATGTTGACATATATTATATAACTTGAATTTTATGGTCAACATGTGCAACTTTATACTGAAATACTCATGTTGATCATGTGTGCCTTTTTTCACTCAGAGTAGCTGTTTTTTATTGCAACATTATGGGAAATTTAAATGGATGCAATTATATTTTAAGTGTTAGCATGTGGAAGTAATTCAATAGTCGTATTATCTTATTAGGGACCCCAAACCAGTAAATGTTTCCCAGGAAACCATTAAACGGTGACAGGAAAATCAAATGAATTCGAACATGCGGTTTCCAGTGAAAATAAATCTCCAGCACCCACAATGGACACTGTAGATATGAGAGGTGAGATTAAATCCTTTAATATAGAGATATGAAGCAGAGGAGAGGTTGAATTTTTTTTTTTTTATCTCTGTGTGAGGGTGCCGATATTGAGATCAGATGAGAATATGAGAGCTTTGCAGAGATATTGTCTAGATCTAATCTGAGCATTGTCAGGTTTCTCTCCAAAGACAAGGCAGAATACCCAGAGTCTTCAATCAGGACAAAAGGAGTCCAGCTGTACACCACTGGATGCTTCACAGTGAACTAATGGGCAATAGAAAGAGAACAGGCTTGAATCAAGTAGATGAGTATTAGTGTAGATCAGTAGATGGTTGTGGTGAGCAGCAAATGTCCAGCTAATGCAGGATCCTAGAAATCAGGACGCTGTCAAGGGATGACAACGTTGTCAAGGGATGTTACCTCTTAACATGAGTTAGCATCTGTTGTAAATAATAAACATGGGTTAAAATAAAAAAAGAAGAATTTACATAAATGATATTATGTAAACATGTTTTGTTAATTATAAGGAAGAATTTCTGATAAAGGAAATTTTCCTTCAAAATCATGATCATATAGATGATTATGATGACAGTTGACAGCATCATTATTATTCCTACTATTATTATTGTTGTTGTTGTTGTTGTTGTTGTTAAGTAGTAGTAGTATTACAGGTAGAGTAGGCACTCCATTGACACAGAGGTTGTTGGTTTGAAAATACTGAGTTTATTGTGTCTATATATTCATGTATATACAATATATTCCCTATAATTGCATTCCCTTGAAAAGCCTTATAATGTTCACTACCTGCTGATGATTAAGTAATGAAGTCACCTCTTCCATGGTGACAAGCCAGGACCAGAACAACAGACCCTGCTTTTAATGAGTTTATTCAGCCTGTTGGTGTCCTTTGCTTTGAAGTCTGCACCCCAGCACATTGCAGCATCGATGACAGTGCTTGCTACAACATACTGATAAAACATCTGGAGCATCCTGTTGCATATGTTAAAAGACCTGAGACTCCTGAGGAAGTGGAGCCAGCTCAGGGCCTTGTTGTACACAGCCATGGAGTTGAGGGGCACCACTCCTTTACTTTACTGTCCAGTTTGAGGCCAATATATTGAGGCCAAGATATTGCTAACGTAGTTGCACCCAACCTGCCACAATATCAGAGTGTGCCTATGTCTATACCATCTGACTTGTTTCCCTTTGTAGAAAGTGATAGCTGAAGCTACATCCACACTCATTTGCATGTTTAGATGGCCAACTGTTACTGCCTTCGTTCTCCTGAGGCGTTTTAGTAATTAAAAACTGCAGGCTCTGTTGTGATGTAAATGATTGGGTCAAGGGGAAATGTCCACCTATGACGCCATAGTTGTCAATATTTAAGATTTGATTGGGTCCTCTGAGTCAGCATGCATCCTTTCCTCAGTGACCAAGCTGCAGTCATACAACAATTGCAGGAGGAATACAGACGACCCGTGGTGATAAACAAAGAAATGAACTGGAACTTCAAGCACTGCTGGGTCTGTTGTCTTTTTTTAATTGCTGTTGAACAGATAAACTCATTTCATCACGTTGCAGCTCCCTACAAAATATGCAAAGCATTCTTCCAGCAATTGTTGATAATCATAATTTATGGAATATACAAAGGATACACACTGACTAGAAAGTCATAAGCACATGCTTATTTAGAATAGTTGTCAGTGTGAACATTTCTTCATCACATGCTTATGACATGAACAACTGATATTTACAGACACTGCATCAAACAATGCAAATATGCAAAAAATAATAATAATAATAATGTTGGGAAAAAAAGGTTTATTTTCACCAGTCATGTAAGGTCAGTAAAATCCTGGAATTAGCTAGTCATGCCCAAGGCTAACGATAAATCTGATATTAATAGTTTCTACTTTTACAGAGGCGTCTGAAACATTCTTGTTTGACGATGTGTAATAAAAATCATTGGTATGAGGCTAACAGGATGAGGTGGTGGGTGTAGAGTTTCTAGAAAAACACATTCTGAACATATTCTGGTAACTTATGGAGAAAATGAAATACAAATAAAACAATTTTGATTAAAACTGAATTTGAACGTAACATACTATAAGTGAGTGAAAAACAATGACTTAGCAAGTATGTCAGAATTACTGTTTACTAACCTTAACCAGCATGTTAATGGTCATTATTTCTGGCATTGGGTCCCTCTGGCCCACATTTTTTTCTGCTGGGTAAAAAAAATAACAACAAACATAAAAACAAAGTGGAAAAAAAACAACACATTTTTGATAACTAATGTTTTTGCTACCATTTTTTTTCCATGTCCAGGTGGTTAACATACATACATACAAGTGGCATTATATTAGCTTCACCATTCACCTGAAATCTGGGCCTCCATGGGACCTCTTGGCTCCCTCCAATCATGTTTAAACAATTTCTACAGCTTTATAATGAAGCATGATAAAGCCTAAGTAATGAGGTGGCAGTGAAAGGCCCTTGTATACCTTTTCCCAAACCCTTTAACACAGGGCCCTGACCTTTTTAACTAGCAGAATTAATTGGGCAGGGCTAACCTTTCAGCAGCTGGAAGGCTGAGAAGTAAGACCAGTGTTCCCAGGTTACCTCATTATACCACACTAGCTTTGGGGTGGAATAGCACCTTCTCCCCTTATAGTTTTGGGATGTACAGCAGTAAATCAGTAGCTGAAATGGGAAGTCCAAATGAGCCCAACACTCACCCTGGCTTTTAGAGTCCATTCTTATATCAAAATTATTTTCACAGAAAGAATGATAAAGTTGCCCTTTCCATATTCATTGAACACTCCTGTCCTGGGAAATGTGGCATAAGGAGACTTTAATACTGTTGGGAAATTTCTGAATGCTCACAATTACAAAACCTAAGTATTGATATCAGCATTCAGTTAGGTAATGATCAGCAGGTTAACTGACCCAGTAGTGATGAAATCTGGTGCTGTGGCAGTTATCACAGCGTCTCTATAGCAAGAAGATTCCTGATTTAATTTTTTTTTTTTTTCAAACTGAGAACTTTATTAAAACAACTGAAAAAATAAATATTGGAAAGTAGCAAAAAAAACAGGTTGGTGATGTTCTGATGCTTGACATGCTTTTGTTCCATTTTCCACATTTGACATGCATGCTGTAAATTCCCCTTCGAGTCTGTGTGCTCTCTTGCTGTCCAGGCTGTATTGTCATTTGTTGTATGGTGACCGCTGGGGTAGACCTCCACTGTGACCCCAATTTAGAATAAGCGTCAGTTAGCACAAGATTGATGGATGAATAGATCTGAAAAACCTGAACTTTAGTCCATATCCAGCTTTCTTTTCTTGTCTTTTTTATTTTACGAAGAAATCCGCCAGCATGCTTGGTCGGGTCACCCTGACGTAGAGGCAAATGCAGACACACAGGCCATAAATAAAACAGGTGATGGACATGGAACAGGGTGACCCTATCAGAAATTTTGTCAAAGGTACCAAAAAATTGTCAAGGAAAACCTGAAAACACGAATTTAACCATAGTGACATCTATTGGCATACACTCAGTCTCCTGGTTTGTCTTATTCAAGATGAGAAAAATCAACCGTTCCTAACCCAGCATGCCATCCAGTTGTTGGTCTATAGCCATGATGATGTCCCACATCAACTACTGCAATGCAATTCTAACGGGTGCTCGGATGTGCGTGGTGAAGCTGCTTCAGAATGCGGCGGCAATCTTGTTCGAGCCCTCTCATCCGCTGTGTTTCACACATGAGCAGCAAAGCAATCCAGCCTATTTTCATACCCTGCTCCCCAAAGGTGAAACGACCTCCTCTGCTCTGTCAGAGCAGGAGCAACCTTTACTTCCTTCAAAAAGCTGTGTAATACCCAACTCTACCAAAAACACCCACTCTCCTAACACCACTTCTCTTTCTGTTCATATTCTTCACAACCCTTTCCATAGCCTTGCACCATTAGTTTGTAGGTGCACTTGTACTGGGCAGTTTAAGACTGGAAGGTCATACTTTATTCACATTCTCAATTGCATGGTGGTTTAATTGTGTCTCTCACTGTAAGTTTTGACAAAAGCATCCACTAAATGATTCAAGTGTGATGTAAATATAATAATGTGAATCTTCTCTCTACACTGAGCATAATGGCTGGGGAGAATATTAGCTCATTTTTACTTCTGTAGTGGATGAAGATCTTTGTTTTTATGCTTTATTTTTTCCCGCTGTACTCATGAATAGCAAAATTGGGAAATTATTCTTATAGAGAAGCAATCTAAGGAAATTGGTGTCATTTCATGTTTTTATATGCAATTCATTTGCACAGTAATGTTTTTTTTCAAATTGCTGCGTTTGATATTAGAGCAGGTAGACATGATATAAGCAGCTGTATTGTATTCATGAAAAGGCTGATCATTTGTCACTGGAATTTAAAAGAAATATGTTTATGAATGATGTCAAAAATGTACATTTCTAAGTTATTTTTGATTAGTAGATCAGTTTGACAGGACATCAATAATTGTTTTTAGAAAAGGCTGAATGACCAGTTTTGCCATAAGATGATCATTTTTTTGCGGATGGAGACAC
Organism: Lagocephalus sceleratus; assembly: GCA_911728415.1. Classification (NCBI taxonomy): domain Eukaryota; kingdom Metazoa; phylum Chordata; class Actinopteri; order Tetraodontiformes; family Tetraodontidae; genus Lagocephalus; species Lagocephalus sceleratus. The sequence continues at coordinate 5,108,050 of CAJVRN010000232.1, read as the reverse complement.
AGCAAAGATTCAAAATCAGAAATTATAGAAAAAAAGTCGGGGAAAAAAAGTGTTCTACAGTGGTCTGAGCAATTAAAATATGAATAAATAATATGAGCATATGAGTTTCTGCCCAAATTAGTTTCACAGTTTAAAAACATTTGTATTAATTTCAAATATTTTTTGTTACAAATTAATATTTATTTAGAATGTAAGTTAAAATGGGAGGGCTTACACAGAAGCCCCTCAATTTCATTGACAGTTTCACCAAACAACTCGTCCAGTTTTTAAAAATTAAAAAAGAAGTGACCCTTTTATGTATTTATACAATTTATATTTATATATTTCAACCTTGATAGCAGAATTGTGCACGTTTGAACATCTTTAATATTCACTAGCATCAGGTCTTTTGTTATGATGCAGTGAATTTGACGTATTGATTTTTTTTTTCTTAATACATTATTTTCACATGAGCTTTCATACAACAACAACAATAATAATAATAGAGTTAGTCACACTGTGATTTAAATGATTAATGGCATTATTTACTGTAATTTCAGGATTTGTAGGATAGTGATTTGCCATGCTTGTTTATCAAGACAACTTTAAAAGGTCACATAAAATCTGAACATGTTTTCCCATTTTGTAATGAGATTGCACAAAACTGTAATATAATAATAATAAATTGTTTGGGGATGTTTTCCCATCTGAATAGTTTACAGTAATCCTTTGAAAAAAAGAGATTTTAGAGGCAAAAACAAACAATTCAGACAAATACAGCTGCTTCACACGATGCAAATGACTATACATGTTTGTAAAGATGCTGATATTTGAGATTTGGAATGTGTGATGTGATGTCTGCTGAACTTTGAGTAAAGGCAGAGCAGAATCCTTAACTGTCTGTACTGGTTAATATTAAAACCACCAATGTACCATCCATTATTATTATTACCCATGAGCCATTAAACACATACACACAGAGGCCACACCTCAAAAAACTGTATTGATCATAACATCTACATTTCAAACATGTCGCCTACTGGGTAATAAATTTAAATTGTTATGTGGCCCACCATAGTCCCATCCCCAGTTAGCAAACTGAAAAATTTAAAATGAAAGAAACAGTGGCTTAATTGAGGAATAAATGTTTCTTTAAGTTTAGAAATTGTTAATTGTTTAATATTTGAGTACAAATGAAGAAAAATATTGTTCTCATCCAGGACTAGCATATTTTTCACCCATGTCATGGGAGACTTTTACCCATGACACAACCAGTCTCACCCAACCTGTCTACATCCCTGCAGGGAATGTTTAATACCATGAGGAAAAACCTTTGTGGCTGTTTCAATGTTGTCCATAAATCAGGATTTTGGTGAATGCAGTTTGCATTTACTTTATTTTATTTTTTTAGAAATGTTTTCATTGTATCAAAAAGCATACATGTTGTCCCAGGCTGTCATTGTCAAAATAAGATTTTTTAAACTGGTTTACCTCCATAAAAAGGGTTTATTATTATATTGGAAGGCTGTGAAATACTTATCGTCATTAACAATCAGAGTTTTTCCATGCTTTAAGAGGATCTATGTAAAAACCAAAAGAAAACTGGTTTCAATTATAAGTATTAAAATTAAAATTATTCTATCATTAATAAATATGTATGTAAATCAATATATGTATGCATATAAGCTGGAACTGCTAAAGGAAATTAAATCGTTCAGAACAATGGCTATATTTTGAATGTCTAGTTTCTTTCAAATCCATTTTCACTTGTGCTGTTGCTTTTGTCTGATTAGATGCTTCCTGCATGCAGAACAGTAGAATTTAGAGGTTGAATTCAATCATACTGGGTAATTGCACAGTTATTGTCACAGATATTGTCTTTCCAAAGGGAAAAATGCTCACTCCTGCATCTTAATGAAACTTTCATGTCATTAGTAATTACACCCTCTCTAGCAGCAGTGACATTTCTGCTTTCATTACCAGTGCCACCCAAACACTTCTAACAATACGCCTGCTGACTGAATGCCAGGTTTTCTCAATATAACACAGCTTTAGGATGAAAAAAAAATATCCCAAAGCCTAAAATACAATTCTACTTTATATGCCATGGATTCAGTCTAGGTAAGAATGCCTTATCTATATGCAAATTATAAGTTATCAACTTCAATAACTTTTGAAAGAAGTGTCTCCAAACATGCTATTGCCTTCATTTGTCAGGCTGCCAAGGTGGCCCAGTTTCTAATGCAAAGTATTCAATCTTGAGGGAGGTGGCAGCAAAAGCAGAAGTGCTACATGGAAAAGAGGAGAGAGTTAAGCACAGAAAGCACCAGTGATGATAATGAGTTTTGTTTGTGTGTCCCACTTCATCTTTGTGGTGAATGATAAACCAGTTAGTACAAAGCAATAGCCAACACCTCCATAATGCTAATTGAAACAATTTCCTCATACGCCGAAGGGGATCGAGGAGCTCTGGGGGAAAAGGTATGTGGTATGTCCTTGGTGGGAATAGAAACCGTATCTAACTGCTACAAGCAATGGGGAAAAATAGACATTATGAAATGACGTGTGAAATCCTGCATATGCTGACCTACTTGTTAATATACAGGAAGTCATTTTAGATTGATGTCCTGTATGTAGCTGGTGCTAAAAATCCTTTTAGTATTGCAATACCATTATCAAACCACCATTTAAATTGGGCTGGCACATGCTTGGTTAGTTCATCTGTGAAAAGAGAGTATTAAGGAGACCCAACTCAAAGGTCATATTTTCACATGCACAACTGTGTAAATTACAACGTGAAAACAGCAATCCTGCCATAGTGACAGAGACTTGAAGTTCAGCAGTCATTTTTACCTTCATCTTTTTAATCTTCACCATTATGGTTTCATTTTTTCTATTAATGTAACAATGCTTTTCGTTGTCGTACAAGTTTTAGCATTCCTGGGGGGCATTTCTGTTGCATTCTTAAACAGGGTCCATTTGTTTTATTATTTCTTAATAATTAGATTTCAAGACATTTTTTTGCAGAGTTTATTTGGAGCCATTTTTCCCCCCATTATAAGTTTATGTATATTTTAAATTGTGTGCATTATGACTTTTAAAATTTTCTGTGTGCATATTTCACAGGTTTTCAGGTGTTGTTTAGACAGCATCTCTCTGTTTCCCCTCAGTTGTTTGTACACGCAATGCAGTAATAATCAGCCAGCAAAGGTTAAGATCTGAGGCATCTCCTTAAGGTTTTAGAGGGTTATAATATTCAATATACCGCATCCATCAACTTTAAACAACAAATATCTCAAGCGGAATACTGGGTTGAGGATAAAAATGGTGATTTGGAGACAAAAAATAAATGAACAAATAGGGGGAAAAAAAAGAACACTTCATGTCATTATTTATCAACTAGGAATTATGAGTTTATACAGGCCCATTTTCACACTATAAAACTTCAGAAATACCACCTCAAAATTGTCTCCATTTGTAACGTTACTTTTTCTGAGAGTGGGCCACCTGCTGAGAAGAGTCTGGCTCCATATTCTTCCATCTGTCTATGGTTTTATGCTAACTGTATGAATCCCTCATTTGACCATATGTGTGGAAAATGCTATAAACTATCAATAAAAATCTTTGTGGTGGTCTCATCCTGTTGCCAACTGGTGTTGTAAAAAGCAGTACAAACAAGGCACAGAATCGAAGTACAGTTAATCGGTTTATTAACCAAAATCTGACAGACAAACGGTTCATTGGCACGACAGGAGGCTTGGTCAGGACAGGCAAAGGTTCAGTAACCGTGGCGTGCGGAATAGGCAGACAAAACAAAAGGAAGCAGGCAGGTCTTGTGATCAGAGACAGGAGGCTGAGCTAAATTACCAGGAGGCAGGCAAAACAAGCAGGTCGTAGACAGGCCAGGTCGATTCTGGGAAGACAGACAGAAATACGCTGGAGAGTCTCGCATGGTAAAGAGCAATCTGGCAATGGGTGCATGTGGAGCTGGAGAATATATACAGAGGTGAATGAAGGTGTGCTGATTGGTGAGCGAGAACAGGCCTGTGATCGGTGAGTGAGAGGAGGTGTGGTCTGAGCAGGGGCAGTGGAAAATGACTGAGTCCGTGGTGAAAGGCCAGAGCAGACTGTGACAACGATCTGTTTGGTGACCCCAACTCTTGTTTCAGGTTTCTGCATCTTGTCGCGACCTATTTGAACCCTAGTGACCCCCATCTGTCTCACCTGCTGCATGATAACAATTTGGGTTAATGTTTGGGCTTTTGACTGGATTGTTTGGATCTGTTGATGTGGTATGAACTCTGTCAATGAACTTCTGAACCACATAAACTCAAATTTGATAGCATTTAATGTAGGAAAATCTAAAGAGCTGACTTGATTTTAGAAAGAAAAAAATATATGAGATCCCCTCCCCCCCTCAATTAAAGGCAAAAGGTTGGAATTGTTGAGTACTATTATTATAAACTAGTAAGAAAATACCAAGGCCTCACTGAAGAAGACTCAGTCAGTCATTTCTTTCTTAGACAGCTCAGATCTGTTGATATATTTTTTTAACCAAAGTATCCTGGTTTGTGTCCTTTTTATGCTGTACTTTGCTGGCAGGCAGCTTATCAACTGATGACCAAAGTAGGATCAACAGGGTGATCAAGAGGGTCATATCAGTTATTGGCCCAGTCCCAAAGATTTTCGAGGACAGTGCTGAGAAGAGGACCAGAAGTAAGTAAGTGCCTCGGTCATGCCTCAGTCATTCTTTTCTCAGTCATTTCACTGAACGTTCAGTCCCTTAACAACTGTCGGTCTGCAATGACAGCAGTAAATTGGAGCCATTTTCAATGAGTTGTTGACTCCACCAGGGCTGCTTTTGTCCCACATTGCATTCAGTCTTTATGGACAAAATATCTACACTCAGCTTGGTTGTTGAGGGGGTCAGTTTGACAGCTTCAGAATTGGGCCTCTGCTTTTTGCAGATGATGTGGCTTCATTGACCTCAATCTTCAACTTGCACTGAGTGTAAAGTGGCTGGGTTGGAATTTGCTCCTCCAAATCTGAGACCTTGATCCTCAGAATGAAAGGGTGGTGGGAAGATCCTAGACCAAGTAAAGGAGTTCAGGTATCGACCATATCCAACTATGGATAAACAAACAGATAATTATTTTGTTTGCTGGACAAAGTTTAGACACTGTGAAAGGGAATTAATGTGTATCATAATATTATAAGTTAGCTGCTTAATGTAAAGACGAGTAAGAGCCATGGCTTTTAATGATAATTAACTGTTGAAATAACATACTTTTACATTCTGGAGGTAATGAGATTCATCATACTTCATCAATTTGTGATTATTCTTTGTTGCATACAAGAAATGAAAAAACAAACAAAAAAAATATTTTCTCAAAGACAAGGCATGATTTGAAGTTTACGATATATTCAGAGAGAATGACAAAATATATCATAAAATGTAAGTTTAATGAGCAAGGAAGATACAAATTAAAGGATTGACTGAATTACCTGTTACATCAGTGTAACCATATTCATTTGAGTTTTTTTTTTTAAATGCAGTTACTTTGATATATTTGCTAAAGAAAAATGACTGTCTTCAAATATTTACATGTCTTACAAAGGCTAATTTTAAAGTCAGAGATTCTATTTCATTCAAGTCACAAATTTGAAAAGAACAGGCCCACAATAAACTGCCCAAGACATATCTGCCTCATCTGTCTCAGTGAGCACATCTCAGGCAGCTCTCTGCTCCTTCTGGGCTTCCAAGTCCTCCAAAGAAACCACATTACAGAATTGTCCCGAAAGACAAAAAGTGACAGGAAGCATTTCTACATGCATGAAGGTTGGTATACTGATATGACAGTGTTAAATCTCTGCAAACTATTTCATTCACCATGGGACCCTCACTTACGCTGGTCAGTCTACACGCTCCACAGTAGAAGTGTGTACGAGACACACTGCAGAAGATGACTGAACAGATCACAGATCTATCTATTGATCAACTGACACAAATCTAGGGAGATGTGTTGTGTAACTACTGCTAAAGGTAGACATGGCAAATGTTAATTTGAAAAATGTGGGCTTCATGTCACCATTAAAATTGTTTTTAATGTAAAAAAAGATGTTTGTATATACTGTATATATTTTTAAAATGTTTGGGAGGAGATGTCCTATTCACAACCACAGTATATATTTAAATTTTACACATGCATATTGTCATATTTCCTTCAAAACTATTTCCATGATGACATATTAAGAAATAACACCAATACATATTTAAAGGTGTTAAGTAATTATTATCTAACCAATAAATTACATAAATTGTTCCGGATCCAAGTTAGAGAGGCTCTGTCTTTAAATGTGCAAAAAAGCGTGCACGCACATGCACACACGCACACACACACACACACACACACACACACACACACACACACACACACACACACACACACACACACACACACACACACAAGAAGAACTAAGGGCATGAAATCAATCTCAATATTCACACCTAGTTCACTAAAGCCCGTTCCCTGACAGATACCATCAAAGTCCTGGCAATAACTGTGGTGCCAGAAAGGGGCCCATTTTACCTCTTCATTGTATGAAGTGAGACCCTGTAGGACTCAAGGTTAACCTGTATCACTAAGATAAATCATTGCACTGATACGAGAAGACAAATCTACAGAGCAGGGTCCCTCATTCCCCCAGCACCACTCCCAAACAGTTTATTGGTATTTTCACGATAAGTACGTGGGTGTTGTGCTGGAGCTTTTCAAGACCTCCAATCTCTGCACAAATGGCTGTTCAGCACATTTGTAACACTAAAATATGCCGGGCAATTCCCCTGACATTGTCCTGTCCTGCACCATGTGCACTATGATAAGGCATATGTTAACAGGGTTATGTGAAATGCTCACAATACTCATGTCAGAGCAAATGCAAAATTCCACATTTGCCATTTCTCCATCAAAACGCTTGATCAACAATTTTCTTTTTTTTAAATATCTGACTCTGAGTGCAAGTCTCTTGAGATTGTATGCTCATTACATTCATCATATCAAATATTCAGCCAAAAGAGACCCACTTTGCAAACAATACACTCAGAGTTCAGTTTCAAAGGGTTCTCCTGAATCCTTTAATGTGATTATTTCTCATCTCAAGTCATGGCAATTAAAAGCTCATTTATTTATTTATTTATTGGCATAGCTGGTATGTGTCTGAAGTAATTTCCTCCTGAAAGGTGACAAAATGACACTCCAATAGTTCCATTGATAACAGTCTGATTGGTTGAGCCATTCCTGAAGAACTTTTTATAAATGCTGCAGGTTGAAATTGTATTAAAGGAAAACAGAATAGGTGGTCAATTAGGTCAAATAGGTCAATAGGTGTTATGCATTTCAATGACTGCCGATGTCTATGTGTTGGAAATGTGAGATGAATAAAGACCGCATGAGCGTGTTAAAACTGTCTTGAAGTGCAACATGTTAAGTATAATGTTTCCTTTTTACAACCACAAACATGAGAACATTTTTTCTTTGATCTTTTGTTCTCCTTTTATCTCATTTAGTGGTTATGATGACTGCACCCACCACTATTAATTTACATTCTTTAACACTAATTGTTCTGGCATTTGTTAAATGTCTATTTGCAGACAAATATTTTGTCATTTTGTCCTTTCCACAATATGAAAATTCTCACCTGTTACTCAGGCTAACCAGTTATTACAGTGTGCAAATTTCTGAAGCATTTTAAGCCTTAGAAAACATAGTAATGAGTCTCTGTCAATATAATTGAATGCCAACCCAGTCACAAAGAAAATATCAAACATCAACAAACAAACAAATCTTAATAGACAAGACAAAGCAATTATGCCAGTCATACTCAGAGCAGATTACAAAAATGAATCTGTACCCACAACTGCCTATGGAGACAAAAATGCTACCAATAACATAAAGTTGCTCAGCCATGCAGAAGTCTAAACAGAGCAGTTAGAAAAAGGCACATTGTTGCCAACATTTAGTTTTCCAAGTCAGAGTGAGACGGAGACTAAAAACAAACAGCATCTGTTAACAAAGGCAAACTGCGCGACCTACTTAGAGCCAAGCTCCAAATGGAAAGGTCTACTTCTCCATGTTCTGCATTCTTTTCACTTCAAAGTTTCATTCTCATTACTTGCATTTGAACCCAGTTGACAACACAATTCAGACTCTCCACTTCAGCTCAGCTTGTTTTCATGCTGTGCCGCATTTGGCTTTCTCTGAAGATGGAGCAACACTTAAGACATATATGCCAGGGTTTGACTTCACTCTGAGCACAGGTCCTGGCTGAGAAGAGCTTTGATGCTGACAGTGGGCATGGAACCACATGGACCAACAGTTCTGAGGCCAGCAAGAGTACTGATATATTTTTAAAATCAACCAATTAGAATGGATTAGAATATTAGAATTAACCAATTAAATTTAATTTGTTCAAATTGTGTATATACTGTATATACAAACACTATTATTATTATTATTATTACTTCTATTATTTCAACTGCTTCAAAGATCAACGGGATGTAGTGTAGCATTTAGGTAAAGTGCACTACAAAAACACTTTTGAAGTGGGGTTCACGTTCGTTTGGCTCTGGGTGTTCATTTGTGGATCTCTGGCTTGATTGTGAAGAACGAGTTCTTCCAGGATGTCTTCCTTGCAGTCATTTGTCTCAACTCCAACCCTGCTTACCCAAGGGGGTTTGAAAAAGGTCAGGGCAAAAGGGCAAATATTTACTCGTGAAGAGGCTCTACAGGACAATATCTCCTGTACTTTGATTGGTAGAATCAAAGATAAATTGTATACAGCTGTTTTGTCACTAGTGAAGCTAATTATTCATACCTGTTTTGGGTAAAGTCATTTATATACCCTACAGGTTAAATTTCTTTTTCCACACTGATTCATAAATGCATATTGATATACACATGTCATTCTGGTGTTGCTTCCAAAGGAGAATGGAAGGATAAACCATGCAATTTTAACTAACTTCATTAATATTATGGCATAATTATTAACTCGTCTTCATATCCTTCACTAATTTTGTTCTGTCTCTTCTTGATTTGCTGTGGTCTCCATCTTGTGACTATACTTTGTTTGATTGCTTTGACCTTATTAAATCCATTACCTTTTATTGTTTATTGATTAGTGACAATATTTAATGTTGATGAATTGGTTTATTCATTTGTCTGTAAGTCAGGGTTTGATATAACTAACTCAAACCCTTCTCTAATTATGTGCTTCTCTGTTTCTCTGTGTGTGTATGCTCTGTGTGCATCTATGTGTGTGTGTGTGTGTGTGTGCGCGTGTGTGTGTGTGTGTGTGCGCGTGTGCATTTGTGTGTGTGAGAGAGACCCTATCTAAGGCTGTCTCCACACCTTTGATATTACTATCATGAACAATTTATCTCCTTCTATTTTACTATAGAAGAAAAAAATGCAAATTTTATTTTAGAAAATGTGTGTTAGAGAATAGGACAATAGGAGAATTGTAGTTAAGCGTGTGTGTGTGTGTGTATGTGTGTGTGTGTGTGTGTGTGTGTGTGTGTGTGTGTGTGTGTGTGTGTGTGTGTGAGAGCGAGGCATGTGTAAGTGCCCCTGCCTTTATACTGATTATCCAGGAGTTTCAAGGAGTTTAAAGATCTTCCCAATTAATTTCACAATGTTCAATGCAGGGGCACCTATAGTTTGATCCTGTCCAACATTAAGAGCTCAAACCCAGCTTCCAATAAGAGCAGCACAGTGGTGAATCGTGCAGACACTGGTGTCATGAAAATGACTCCAAAAATGACTTCATCCACAAGTAAAAGTAAAGATACTTTGGCTCTGATCTAATAATGGATCTAATTGACTGTATTTACTTTTAGTGTGGCAGTTACAGTCACATTTCTCATAATTTGGGCAGCATCCAGCTCTCTTTACAAGAAACAAAACCTCAGACCAGGGCTAAAATACAAAATCATGACAGTGATGGAATAGAGCAGAATCCATTTAAATTGGAATCAAGCTTGAAGAAGTTTAAGTGGTATATCTGACCAAAGACCAAAAGCATAAACAATTGAAAACTAACAGCATAATAAATGAATACATCAAATAAATAAAAAAGACATCTTTACTTCTGAAAGCAACTGTTCAATTAAATTCCTGTGCCAAAGTCAACATGAGGTGTATTTAACAATTTATCAACCCCATGGCAACATTAGCTCGAGGATACCGTATAGCCAGTACTTAGCTGTCACTCAAAAACTCATTAGTGAACACAGAGACATCCCTGAAGACGCAAACAACATTATGAAGGAGATGTTTGTGCAGAAATGCAAACAAAAGTCAGGACGTCTCTCTCTCTCTCTCCCTCTTTGTCTCTTTCCAACATCTCTCTTCAATACTTTTTAAAAACAACATTAAATTCCCTTGGTAACTGTTATGACGGAGTTTTAAATCAGTTGTTTTAATTTCAGAATTATACATTTGTATCTGAAACAAGACAAATGTTATTTTGATTGTAGGTTGTGTCTGCACAACAGGTATTAACTGAGCACATCAGTCTACTGTAGGTTTTGGTGAAAGGGTTTTTATTTGTACAACTTTACATGCACATTAAAATTATTTTTCTAAATTATTTGTATGTAAAGAAGAGCAAATTGACTTACTTCGTTAGTTACTCTCAAGGACACGACTGTTAATTTTGACAATCTCCAAACCCCACTTTAATCTTCTCTCTCACATCATGCCGCAATTAATGTCATTATGTTCACAATGGTAATTTAGATAATGCCTCTGAATAAAGCAGGGTTCAACCTTATCTCCTGATTACTATTCCTGGGTTTAGCAACAGTGAATGTCACCCACTCGCATAGAAAGTGAGGGATGAACAGCATAGAGATTGCAGTTTTCTGTAAAGCAGTTGTTTGTTATGTTAAATAGCCTTTATCTTCTTTTGGGGTGCAAAATATTGAACGATCATTTTTTAGCCATGTCAAGCTGGTAGAGTTACATTAAGGCTAGAACCAGGATATTTTCATAATTTTGACTTTAAAATTATAAAAATCGGCACGTGTGTATTTTTGTAATAATATATTGTCAGAAGCCAAACATACACAGATATGCCTTTTTTGAATGTATTCAATTAGTTGACAACCATCCAATTTACCACTTTACCTTTGGTTTTTATTTTATATTATTTGTTTATATTTGGCTTGTATTAGTTCATTGATATTTACTTTTTTATTTAAAGTATTTGAATTGTGCCTCTACTGTCTTCATCTACAGTATGTGTTCTGTCCTTTTCTTTCAGCACATTTTTCTCCTACACATGTCTAATTAACCCATTGTCCCCCTCTTTTGTCTAATTGTCTTTCCTCTTTCTATATCAATTACCTCCTTCTTCCTGTGTGTCTGCTTCTCTTGTCTTTGGCTTGTCTGAAAGTTCCTAGTACTTTGCCTGATTTGATTATGCTGATTTACCATTTTTTATGTGGTTTGGATTAATCTGCATTTTTAGAATGACAATAACTAATTTAAATGTGATTGAATCAACATTTGAGTCACATGTATTCCAGTTCAGTTCTAAGTTCTAACTTTTACAGTATAAAACTACAATTCAACTGATGATCAAAGTGACGGCATATGTTTATTTACCAACCAAAAGAACCACAGCATGAAATGATTAAATGATTAAATGATCACTACAACACAACTTTCAGGTTACATCCCAAGGTGGCCCCTTTTCCAGAGCCATAAACAACTCCACATTATCTTTCTCTTCTTCTTCACAAGACTGTAGGAACCATAGGCTTGAGCCTAGCACCCTTACAGAAGAAACTCACTTTTAGACCTAACTCTTGGTGTGTATGCAGCTGGTGAATACAAATATGCTCCGTTGTTTGGATTTGAACCCCACACCTGAAAAGATTGATATCACTTTCAGCGGAATCTGGATCTAGTTACCAAGAGTAAGTGAAGTACTTTCTGAAAATGTACTAAAAGTTGGGAATGCATAATTCCGATATGGACAATTCCCAATGAAATAATCACTGAGGCTAACAAACTGTTATACATCACAATACAGGAACATTGGTCCTTGAGGCACTTGGATAAGATAAACACCAGCCACAAGGAACATGTTCCTGCATAGAAAAGGAATTTAGAGGAAAAGATTAGGGCAACACGGGGAAAATGTAACAAGTTGTCACAGCTACATAAAGGTGCAATGAAGAATATACCAAAGAAATACAACTAGCTGTCCATACCTGAGGCCCTTAAGACTGCCAAGTAAAGGCTCCTGGCCCTGGCAACCCGCCTGAAGAGATGGAAGCAGAAGCCAGGAGAATAAACAGTGTTCTCCATAGAACCATCTCAAGCAGGGGTCTCAACTTAATGTAAAAAATGAAACACAATTTTGCCTTTCAAATGTAAGTATGTAAGGAGGAAGTTGCGGTTCTGAGGGAATGTAATCTCAGAGCCATGACCCAAGTAAACACAGAAATCATAATGACAACTTCAGGGGTGATGACGGGAAAAAGTGGGATGAATAGCTACAAAGAGGCCTGGTATTATGGGTTTGAAAAGAAAAGCTTGTTAAGTGACCTTGCACTGTCGGCGGACACTATGGCAGAGCAGATTGAAGGACTTTCACTTAATATCTATGAACAGTTACAGGACAAAGCTCAAAGTTTCACTGCCTTCTCTGTGGCACATGATGAAAGCCCTGATGCAACTGACACTGCTCAGCTTGCAATTTACATCAGGGGTGTGGATGACAGCTTTGTGTGTTATTATTTTAGGCAGAGTGTTTTTGTCAATGCGCTTGTGTTTGATGATGTTCAGATCACATTAAATGACAAATGAATGGAGAAAACCATGAACTTCCGAAAGGATCATGGAGTTTTTCTTGCAACTCTATAGCCTTGTTGCATATGTCTACCTTACTGCCATTTTGTCAGAAAGGCCAGACAGTCTTCCTTCAGCACTAGCTCTGTCTGCAGGAGACTGGGCTGAGATTCAGACGTTTCTGGTTTGGGTCCCAGTTGCGGACTAAAAATTGGAGTGGTTGCAGGTGAGGTGCCAGGAAACTGCCGAATGCCCTTGAGCAAGGTATCAATGCACACAGAGCATGTCAAAGGCAGCTTACTCACTCTTACATCACTCGCTTCATGTTCATTATATATTTCTGTATTGTGCATGTTTCTTGCATGTAATAAACAGAACCTAAAAATGTTAATACACTTCCAAGGATTCGTGCTTCTATCCTGTCCTATCTATGAAGTATGTTTCTGTCTTATCCTCAGAGAGGGTGCAGCGGATTATATAACCTGCAATTGTAGAATCAAGACCCTCTCATGAATCACTGGTTAGTCCATTTGTCATCAATTTGTCTCATAAAAATATGTCCTTCATAGCCTAGTGAGACAGACTCTTTTTTTGGTATACATTTTTTAATTTCTCTTTGCTATTTGGGACCCAGTAAGTATAAAAATTGAGTAATTTCTTTGTGTGTTTTATGGGGTTCTATTTTTATGGGGTTCTAGGACCTGCCATCCACATGTGGATGGCAGGTCCTAGAAGGTCAATTTCCCAATGGGAATATGTTGTCCCTATTTTTTCAAAGGACGGATACAGTTTAAGTTAGTGATAAAATCCTTAAGGGCATATTAACTGTAAGTTCTTGTATGTGTTTTTGGGTGACATACTGTCTTTTAATTTATCCGGGCAAGGTTGGGGGAGAGAAAACCAAAACACTATCACGATTGATCATCATCAAAGTCTAATCTCTGAAAACTCTGAAAGATGGATTCTTACTGAAGCAGCCCACAACACAAATCCATGCAGAAACATCCAATTTATTTGTGTATGGCATATTTGTTTCAATTAAATTAGTTTATAGTTTCATATAATAGTTTTAGGAAAATGAGGAGAGCAAGATATTAAGGGTTTCTTGGTTCAGAATATAACATCATATTTGTGGGGAAATAAAATCCACTGGAAACTGCAATAAACATCTCAAAGGCCGAAAGCCTTGAGTGCTAAATGAGGTAAGCAGGATCTGATGTCACCTGAGAGATTGATTGGGATATCATGTTTGTTGTCTTGAATAAATGACCTACTGAAGTTGGATAACTTGTCCCTCATGAGCTATGATGTGAGTAATCGCAAGGCCAAACTTCATGCAGGATTCATGCCTGGAAAAACAGTGACTGTGACTGTAAATGGAAACATTGGTGGCAATTTATTTTAATTGTTTAGGGAGCTGGTGTATACCACCTAACACTTAGGTCAGTGTTGTCTGTTTTCGTTTGTGCCTGAAATTTATTTATCTCTATGTGATACTTGAATTGATCCCTTTAAATATACATGAAAAGTCTGGATAATTGTTTAATAAAGACATATGCAGTTAGTTAATGGTCATATTTTTGTTTTAAGGCAATGCAATAAAAAGGACAGTACAAAACAGGAACTGGTGAACAAATTAAGAAGATTATATGAAGAAAGAAATAATCATCATGCGCAAAACCAGTGCTTCTAAAATTATCTGAGCCTGCAGCCCCCATGATACACCCCACTGTCGATATGGTGCTCAACTAGGTACGTGAAGCTCACTATGTTTTCACCAAGGGCAAATATGCCCTGATATTTCCAAAGAATCTGCCACAGTTCTTTTACTAGAAGCTTCGGACTGCCTCCAGCTGATCTACTGGCCGGGGGCTAAGTCATCTGAGAGCGACGTGGTTGAAATCCGCAGTCTAGGTAAAATGGACTGAATCACCGCAACTGACCCAAGGTCCAAAAACACATCGGATAAATCTCAGAAAGTCCAAACCCCGGACACATGGGTCTTTCACTCGACTGAAAAAGTCACTGAAAAATCCCTAACGTGAAAATAAGCCCCTCTGTCTTTCACTGTTGCCATCTGTCCAGTCACTGATGGCAGTTCCACTGACGTCAGCTCTAAAATGGTCCCTTTCCGGAACACTAGACAATCTTGTCCTGTGTTGGAGGGTGGGCGAGTCGTCCATGCAGGCACAGCTCTACTGGTGTCAGGACATGAATATACTGGTCACAGACTAGCTCCACGCTGGACAGTGTGTGGCATACCGGCATATGAATGTCTGCCCATGCCTTCAGTCTCATATGCCAAGGACTGGAGGGGCTCACCCTGCTGCTCTTGAATCCACAGCATAAGGAGTCTTTCTGATTAAATATGTCAAAGTATCTCTGCAACCTGCATGTTGTAGCCTTCGCTTTTCTTTTGAGCTCAGGAGCAGGAGGCAGGCTGCAGCATCCTCTCTCAGGGACAGAACCAGCTGTACAGCTTTAATTTGGTCCAACCAGCCTGTTACAGCTGCTAACAGTTCAAACTGTGCTTGTAAGCTTCACAGCTCTCTGACTGCAAAGATGATGACTCTTGAGCTTCTGACACCACTGTAATGCCCCTTACTGCAGGAGGTCAGACAGAGACCTCGGTTATCTTTTAGGTTCATTTTAACAGCGCCTTCAAACACAAGCTCAACAGTGCTGAACCACTGCTGTCCCCTCTAGCGTCTCACACTCTGCCCGGTCTGACTTACTCACCTCCACTGATACACATGCCTCTTTACCTTCCTCCCCTCCATTCCCAATGCCACAGAACAGCTGACCCTTGCATGCCAACAGCCCTGAATATATTCCAACAAGTCTGAGAGCAAAATAATGATAGGGTAAGTTCCTATCTGATTGTCATTATGACAAAATGTCTGATTATCTGCAAGAATCATTAAAAATAAAGTCAATATTGAGCGGCCATGATCTTCAGGCCCTGAGACGTCACCACAGAGAAAATTAACGCTGACAAAAATGCACTACAAGCAAACGTAGCATGGCAAATGTGGTGTGGCTAATTGTTTATTCCTCCGGGAAAGCATGAATTACATTACACACAAGGTTAATTATCTCAATAAAATACTGCAACATAATCGAAAGACAGTGTCTTTGATTATCAAGCCGCAATTCTTCTGCTTTGTTCCAATTAAACACATGACAAATGGTTTTAACACCCGGCTGGCTCCGCGCGCTATGATTGCACAACAACCCCCCGAACCTCCTTTAAGAATCAGAGTTCAGTGCTGACCTACAGCTCAAGTCACCAGCTTTACAACTGACAATAAAGTAACGGCTCATAAATCACAATGTCACGCTGCAGCTGCCTCACTGTGCGCTCTGACAATGACTTATATTCTGACAGAAGGCGAGAAAGACGTTGCTCATTTACCAGCTATTCATTAATATCTCAAAACGTAGCCAACGTTTCCTATTCCGTGTCCACAACTGATAAAAAATTCTGTCGGTCACTGTCAGGAGTTTAACAGGACGTCACACACTTCTGAAGCTCATTAGTATCAGTTTGTCGTGACAGCACCTGACACATTACAAAAGCCTTCTTACAGCCTGCATCGCAAGAGAGAATAATTGACAACCGAGTGACTGGACCGACTCGCTCATACACAAACAAACTGCCCGACTGGGACTGATCCTGTAGTCGCTGGCTGCAGCACGTGCATGATAAGCAGACTACAAATAATCTAAAGATTCAGACTCAACAGTAAAATGGATGATTTATGCAGATGACATACTGTTTGGAAAGCCTAAAGCTTCCACTGTTCAAACCCGGAGAACAGCCTCCATCCTGCTGCCGTGCCACCGTAACCCTGATGACAAGTCCGAAATAGCAACAGAAGAGGAGGAGAAACAAAGATGCGGAAAGCCACAGAGAGAGAGAGAGAGAGAGAGAGAGACCAGCGGTACTGTGTTAGCCTGCCAAAAGGCGTTCATGCCACTACACTGTCAGTGAGCTGCCAAAGTTTGTCAAAAACAGGGTCTCGGGCCAATCTCATCCAGTGGTAGAGGGAGGGCTGCCTGCCATTCACCAACACCTTTATGCAGTCTATCACCACCTGCTGTTGCCAGGCTGCAAAACCACCTGCTATCAAAAGGTCCCTTTGTGCTATAAAGACATAACTTTCAACTACATTTCCACATCAAAAGGAAGAAGGAAAGAGATTACACACAGACTATTAGTAAGGGCCATATGTTTTCTAACCGCTCTAAACTGTAGATGAGGGCTTCACAATTATTTTGCCCCAGATTGCTTTACGACAAGTCGTGATAAAATACTGATATTTGTCCTGAATCACTTCCAAATAATAGGTTTATTAATAACAGGCTTATTTTTGAACCAGTAAATTTTATGGGCGTATTTTGTCTGATAAGTGTTGTGATTGTGACTGAAGTTGGCTTGCTTTCAAAATATTTTTCTTCCTAATTGTCTGTGTGCCTGTGTGTACCAAAATCTGCATTCTATTGGTAAAATGAGGACATTTTTGGGAAGTGAGGACATTTTGGCTGGTCCTCACCTTCAAAGAACTGTTTGAGGTTAGAATTGGGTTTAGGTTTGGTTTAGGTGGTTGTTTGGGATGGCTCGGCTGGGTGATAAATTATGTCTGTGAAAGTACTCACAAAGATAGAAGTACAAGGGTGTGTGTGTGTGTGTGTGTGAGAATGTGAGAAAGAGAGAGATTTGGTTGGCTGCATCTATTTGTGCACAACATGCATTTTAATTAGTATTTGTTGTATATGTGTTTGCATGTGCAAAACTGTCATCAACTATGTTTGTCATTGTCAAAGCTGTAAATGATTAGACTTTATCACACAAGAACACCCCCACGCCCACTCTCCCTCCAACTGAAATAATTGAGATGTCCAAATGAGATCATTATTGGAGAGGCTCTTAATTGATCCATCGTAATTAATTACGTGCTTGGTCGGAGTGAGATTTGTCATGCTGTGTGTGCACACGTAGGCATATATGTGCAAATCTTAAGTGTGAAAATCCAGCTTTGTGGGAATTTGGGGTCATATGTCAGTAAAGACAGTGCTGCTGCGATGTTTCACGCTCTCTGTGTAAAGCTAAGGTTTAATTTCCAGTGACAGCTCTGTAAGCCGCTTAGTGAGGGTAAGTGTGTAAGACTCAGAGCAATTAAGGTTGCTCAGGGATACCTTAGTGCTGGTAATGAAGTGCAAGCACTTTCCCCCAACCACTATTTGTTTTTCAGGAAATTAAATCCTCAAAAACTCCTGGATCACACTGGAATTATGTATGTTATGTACAGTAATTCCATACAGCAACTGACAGATGAGCAACATAAGAACATTTTGTATTATTTCACATTTTAACACATATCATAATGTGCTGTCAGTGGTGAAGTGTCAGCAAGAAGGTGTCTGGTTCCAATCCTGTATCAGCTTGTTCCTCTAAGTGTTCTTGTGTTCCCCAACTCCCAAACAAAATCACCGAAAGGTGTTTGTCTGTGAGTGTGTGTGAGGGGGGGGTATGACTATCCTTTTTTCCTATCCTAAGGTCCTCATAGTCTTCACCATTATTATTATTATTATTATTATTATTATTATTATTATTATTATTATTATTATTATTATATTTGCCTTTAATATTTAATTTAATAAGATTCCCATGTACGCTTGGGGGGATTTCTATACTTTATAATCACCTATTGGTAATTCTAGGGATATATTGAAGTCTGCATGATTGTGAATGTGGATGATAGACAACTTGATTCTGGTAATTGTGGAGAGGTTACAACGGCATCATGCAGAGACCCAATAAAACACACTCCAGCTGAGTGATGGCCTAATTTTCATTTATACATGTACAGACCGCTCTCTTTTTTTTAAATCTAACATGGATTTTATTCAAAGAAGAACTCCCATCAGGTTTCACACTTTAACATGAGAACTGGGATTTAAAAGTTTTAATGCAAAGTTAGACACAGTTTGATTATTTGTCTATTAACAACTAAAATGTGGGTTTTTGAGCTCTTATTTCTATGGATAACATCTTTAGACTTGGAGCTGCTGATAACATAAATGCAAAGCGGCCACTATAACCATAACTGATCGAATTTCATGGTTTTATCTGTGTGCATTACACAAACAGAAATAAACACAACTCCTTCAAAGCATTTAACTATAGATGCATTTAGAAGTTATCTGCAATTTCAGATGCTTGAAAAATTAATGACATTGATTTTAGACAGAAATTGTTATATATCATTTATCTCTCTGCACAGCAGAACTAATGAAAAAAGTTGCTCCAATTGACAGAACCTTAAAAAATGTAAGGATTTTTCTTTTTTTTTTTATGAGCGCATTAGTATTCAATTGTGAGCTGCGATGATGTCAAAGGTCCCCATGACTAATTAAACAGGAGTGTGAGTTCACTAAAAGAGTTGATTGTGTGTGTGTGTGTAGGTGTGTGTGTGTGTGTGTTATAATGAGCCACAGTCAGTTTGCTCAAAAGAGACATTTATTTGCATTTGATCTCAAAGCTGTGCTCTCCCAGGCCTGGAATCTTCACTCAGTGTACACTAATGAATCATCCACATTTCACTGCTGACCCCAGCTGAAAACGCTTCCAACCCCAGCACCAAAGAGACTCAACCTTTCCTGAACCGCACAGGTAAAGCCAAGACGCCATCCGCTGTTTTGTTTCATCTTCTTCCATGAATAAAGGGTTGCACTTAAAGAGTTTCTAATGGCACTGAGATAAGGTGGAAATCTTAAACACACACACACACACACACTGTCTCTCTCTCACACACACACACACACACACACACACACTTCAATAATGTTTTGTTTAACTGCCATTCTGTGAAAGCTGATGCTTGAAGGACATAAGAGGAGACACGAAAGGTAATAGAGGGATTGATGAGGAGGGAGAGCAGAGGGCAAGAAGCAGATGAAAAAGGAATGTTAGGTAGCAAATTGTCAATCAGGAATTGTGGAAGGTTGGAAAAGAGAGAATTGAAGGAACCCCTGCAGCAGGAGCTGTGACTTCATAGTTTTTTTCCAACTAGGTAATTGTTTTTGCGGGGGAAAAAGTCTCAATTATCAAGTTTCAAAGTCACTTTGACTACAAGTGGGATAATTGTAAGAACTCAAATTTGTGTTTAAATCAGTCTAATGTATGTGTTTCCCACTACATAATATACAATATTGGCATTTAAGAGGTGCTGCTCAGTGAGTGCTCTGGACTGTTATTTCCTGATGATTGATGATGTAATTTAGTATTTGATGGTGAGCATAGAATACCAATGCAATGTTATGGCCTCCATACAAACAAATTACCAAGGCTTGCTAGGGGAAGAAGGCTGCAACATATAAAGGAGAACACCAACATTTAATGGTTAATGCTCAAGCTTTTAACATAATCACCAACAAACTAGGGAAAAACAAAAACGAATGGAGACCCCAGCCAAAAGGAACAAAAGGGGGGAAGACAGTGGGCCAACCACACAGTGGGCCATCGCTCCCAGTGTTTCCCCCTAAACTATCATACATAAATGAAAAAGGATAAACAAAAGCTGAATAATGTAACTACCAGAAATCTCCAGTCCAAACTAACATAACAAACTAAAACAGCAAAACCCCAGCACCTTAACATCCTTGGGAAATAAATATGATTTGGGAAATAAATATGATTGGGGAAAAAGAGAATCCAAGGGAGGAAGGGAAAAGCAAAAAAAAAATCTTCCTACTACTTGTATGGAGTCTGCGTGTCATATGTCATGTTGTGCCATGCCATTTTCTGTCTCTACTCTCCCTGTCCCTCTTATCCCCTGCTCCCCTTTACCTGAGTGTCAATTCCACTCAGGTGAGAGAGAGAGAGAGAGAGCTGGTCACAGCTGAATATGAAATAGTGACAACTTTTGAGTGTAATGTGGGTTTGTGATTGGAGGATTCTTTAGACAAAATAACAGGCTGCTGCACATAACAGCATATTAATAAATGTTGCTCCCACTCTTTCATATATCCTGGCTGCAAAAATCAAACAACGAAGAATCCAGTTTATATAAAGTAAACAAACTAGGACCAGTTCAGCATCTTGACCCAATGTTGTATATTGCTTGGCATACAAGAGGTGCCTCAAACTCTTTCACTCTCTGTGGAAGATAGTGAGGGTCATGTGGAGGAGTAGGAAGGTTGCCCAATACAAGAAGATCCATAGATGTTTAGGTTCCAAAGAAAGTTTAGGACTATCTCACAGGTTAATGTCAAGGGAAAGATATTTCACAGTATCTATTTCCACCAGCTCTTAGAATACCTAAAGAATCAGTACAATGACCACTCAGGTGGATCTCAGAGATTCCAGGGAGCCTCAAAGAGAGTGGACTTGTAACACAACTGATCAGAGATGCTTAAGAAGGGAAGACATGGTTGTACTTTGGCTGGAGCTAGTCAACAACTGTGGTTCCATACTCAAGAATGGATGTGGCATTGGAGTCTGGAAAACAAGTCTGGAATCTGGCAATGAGTATTCCATCAGCCACAGAAAAACCAAAGCCTTTGAGGAAACATTTGACTGCTCTCAAAAGGAATGCTGTGTTAGGGTTCAGACCGAGGACCCAAACGCAGGCACGGGGTAGCGAGGGAAGAAAACAGGTTTAATTTCAACAAAGTGTCCAAACACAAAGCACTCCGGTGCAGGAGGGGAAAACAGGCTCTCGGGCCAATGCAAAATCACCCTAAAACGGGGAGGAAAACCAACCAAAAAGACAATACTTCACCGTGAACCGAAATGTCAGGGAATGGACAAACGGTGCAATTGTCCACACACGAGAATGTCCTTGGTATGGTGGGGAATCCCGGGAAGCAGTCGAGATTACCGGGAGGCAAGCAGAGTCGGAGAGTCGAGGGCAGGCGGGAAACAGGATCTCAGATGGGAGGCAGAAAAGAGAACGACCCGCTGCTTCCGCCGTCAGCGACGGCCTTAAGAAGGCCCTGTGATGACGAGACGCCGAACAAGTGTGCCAGTTCCTGCAGCTCCCAGGAGAGGTTGGCGCCCCCTATGGGGAAGGAGATGCGCCAGACCCTAACATGATGCTTCCATCACTGCAACCTATGACCAACTGGAGAGTAGTCATGATTTGAAAAGCAACTTACTTTCTTTGAAAACATAGTGGAAACCAGCCTTAAGTCAGAAGAAGAGGGAAAAATATGCAGAGCTGGTAGAAGGAGACAGGGGTGGTGTCCACAGTGCTTGCCCACCGAAATTGAGGTATTGGGGCTATGGAGGAAAGTTGCTCTTTAAGTCTGACAGCCTCCTAGGCAACACAGGAGCATCCAAGAAAAGAGTCATCAGTAAAATCACTTCTTGGAGACAGGTTTCTTGTGTAAGGGGCACAGTCACCTGGATGAGAGGGCTCTGAGTACCCCCCTCCATGACTCCAGGTACTACCACTGATGCTGCACCACAAGAAATACGTAACAACTATAATAACAACAACAACAATAACAACAACAACAACAATAATAATAATGATGATGATAATAATGATAATAATAACAACAATAATAATAATAATAATATGGTCTTGATTAGACCATAATCCAATTTAAGGGTTAAAAATAGTAATAGTCATGGAGCAATATGAGAGGCTTTTACATTTTTTACAGCTTGTGTTTTCAGCTGATTATGTGCCCTGTGGCGTATTTAATGCCACAGACACCTCTGGTACCCATTTCCAGCAACATTTCCCCAAAAGTTGTCCTGTGTATATCAACTTAAAGGGAGTTGAGAGCCACATGCAGCTCCAGTGCATATATAGCAACATGGCTAAGATGATGCAATGTGATGTAGAGTTTGTAGAGCTGTCACTTTGTCCAAACCTATTTAAGCAGGAAGACCCAAAGGCAAAGTTGTTCAACAAAAATCATATTTTCTTTTTGTCCTTTTTATCCTCTGTCTTTCATCAGTTGACATTTTGCTGATATTATGTGTATTGTTTAGTGAACATGCTTGGGGGCTTAGCTTGAGGAGAGTTTATCTAATGACTTCCTTGATTATAGTGATCAGGGACTATACTCAAGCCTGTGGGATTGCTATCTTCTGCATTCACATGTAGAGTCATATGAATGCCATGTCATGTCATTTGTGAGTTCTGAAGCCATATCGACATGATAACAGGGCAGGCAGCTGGGGCAAGATTAATACTTTCTTCAGCCTCTTTTTTTTTTTTTTGTTTTAGTAAATATAGAGGACTTTCCATTGGTGGAAAGTGTGTCCTTTTACATATATTTGGTTAAGCAGCAGCTGGCCATTGGTTGTAATCATACACCTTAGTCTGTGCATTATTCATGCCACATCTTGAAGTCCATTAAAAGATGTTTGGTCCGATGTAAAACATTTCATTATGGATTGACTTTTCTGTAATTACCGCTTTCAAAGTCCTCAAAGATTGTTGTGCTGGGTGATTCAGAATGTGAACATTGCTGCAAGAATATGGAAAATATATGCTAATGGTAGCACAGCAACACTTGGATGTCCACGTACTTCACCAGGTTGTTAACAGCTAAGGTAGGAAGATGTCACTTCAGCCTCCTGGCATTAGTCATAGGTCTGTCATTTAGTTTGCGAAATAAATATAATATGGGTTAATACTTTGATGATCGTTGAAATAGGATAGAACTAGCATGTAAATACACACGTTTATCAACTTACACTTTTAATATGAATATAAAATTACACATTTTTAGTGAAAATCCCATTAATCACTTATAACTTCAACACATATCTGTTAAAACTTGTAGGTTTCCATATAGATTCGTAAACACAGATGGGAAAAACATCAGAGAGGATGCTTTAAAGTGTGGAATCATAGCTCTACCAGCGTTAAAATGTGTCAACTCTCTGTTTGTCAGATCATTCGGTGTGTAACTCGTGTTTCTCTCACATTGCAAGTGGATTATGTAGACAGAACACTCTATTTCATTCCGTGACTGATTTCTACCTTTGATCTGTCTTCATATTCCTGCTTTAGGAGACAACTGTGTGTGTATATATATATATGTATATATATATATATATACATATATATATAAAAAGATATAAGTTTATTTTTTATTTTTTGTGTGTATCTGTGCTGTGTTTCAGATGCTGTTCA
Source organism: Lagocephalus sceleratus (assembly GCA_911728415.1). Classification (NCBI taxonomy): domain Eukaryota; kingdom Metazoa; phylum Chordata; class Actinopteri; order Tetraodontiformes; family Tetraodontidae; genus Lagocephalus; species Lagocephalus sceleratus. Next base: position 5,084,052 of record CAJVRN010000232.1, on the reverse strand, counting down.
TGTTAATGTTTCGGATGAGGTACAACTGGGCACCAGTTCAGGCATAACAGCATGTAGAAGACACCTGAACAGACATATGAGTCCAGGCCACGCTTGTGCAGGGTCTGTACCAGCAGGGGATCTATAAACCAGACTCTATAAAGCAGAAGGCATCAGCAGATGGAGGAAAAGCTGACCAAATATGCCAAATCAATCTGCTGCTATTAACAAACCTTCAGTACCAAGTAAGCTTTAGCTGAACGGAGACGTTAACAAGGTTCATAACAAAATTTAAGCAAAATTGGAGAAGAACTTTGTGCAGAAGTTTGTGCAGAGTAGAAGTGGAATAATAGTTTCAATTTAATTAATCTAGCATTACAATCAATGTTGTCTCTAGGTGCTTTATAGAAACCCAGGGCCTGACCCACAACAAGCAACCATAGCAAGGAAAAGCTTCCTTTTAACGGAAAGAAACCCTGAGTAGGACCAGGCTAATATGGGGGGACCATCCTGCTGATGGCCAGCTGGGTAAAGAAAGAGGAGAGGAGAGGCAAGGTGAGGACAGATGCAGCCATGAACCAGCAATGTAAGAGAAGATAGTGAATTGAGTCATGAATAATATGAACTATCAGACACAGCTCTTCCCACCATGTTTAGAAGCATATTTGATTCTATTAAAGCTAACACCCGAACACTGGTTTCCAGTTGAATGTATCGGGCTGTTGCTTTGCAGGCCAGACAAATTTTGGCAGGCAATGGAAAGAAAAGGTCAGCTAAATCCTGACCTCCCTGATATTTGTGTTTTTAGATTTTTTTGAGTACATATGTTCCTTTGTCTGATGTTTCACTGGTCACAGACATGGAGCCCAGGGTTATATTGACATATAAATACAGAACAAAACTCATGCGTAGTTGCAAAGCAGGGAAACAAAATGATGGTGTAATTGTGCCACTGAGGCAATATATGGCTCTACATTTTCTGCCGTGCCCTATTCTCCATTTCATGGACAGTACTTCCCACACAGCTGTCTCATCCTCCCACACAGTTGAAGTTCAGTCCTCTCCTGGGGAAGTGAGGCACTTACCTTCTTGAGAATTCCAGAATTCCAACGACCTCTCAGCTTGTTTCTACTGCTACGCTTCTTCGTGCTCATTGCTCGATCTTTCCTCTGTTGTGCTGCTGCAAGTACATGCGATGTGTATCGCTCCCTGCTAACGTGTTGAAAGCATTCTTGCTGCAGTGCTTCAAAGAAAACTTTGCAGAGGCTCCCCCTCACCGGGAGGATCACTGGGGTCTCCTTGCCTTCTGTCCAAGACCTTTATCAGAGCCACTGTCTCCAGAGACCTTGGGACATCAGCATAGATCAGTCACATCCCCTCCATAAGCTGTATGTTTTATCTGCTGTAGTGCAAAGAGAGAATAAAAACACAAACAACAAGATTACCGAACAGTTAATACAGCTAATTATTTTTTTGTGTATATATTTTTGTTCTCTCTTTTTTTTCAAGTACAGAATTAATAACATTAGCAATGACTGTGATGAAATCAAACAAAATATTAAGAGGAGCAGCTTGTGCAGGGATTAGTTGTAGAGGAATGAGTGCAGGTCAAATTGCATAGAAGAAAAACATAATCATGTACCTACACAACTTATGTTTGTTTGGAAGTGTTCTTTTATTTAAATCCAGAAAGTAAAAAATCTCAATCTCCTAATCTATGTCAAAACCATTCCCACACAGGCTGGATTTTTTTGTAATACTCCCCTTCATTTTCAATCATGAAATACTCAGTCAGTTAATTTGTTTTCATAAATCATGTCAACAACTAAAGCTCACCATCCCAAAATATGATCTTATTGTCGATCTGAAAATCCATGTATCATCATATATTTCCATATATCATAAGAGTCTATTTGATTGACATGCCTGGCTGCAGAGACTGAGATCAAAAGTTACACCCATCTCTTACTCCTCCAGCCCAGCTCTCCTATCAAAATATGGTTTCTTCTTGCTTCAAAACAAAAAGGCAAAGCCTTGTTTGTCCCGGCCTTAAAAATGACCCTCCAAGTTAAAGTTTGAAAATATATGAATGGATTGACATATTTCTTGTTTTTGGTCTTTTAAAATAAATATTGAATTCATTTGTATCATTATACATAGACGGGTAGGATTGTTTAGCTAAACCACCATTGAGCATCTACATTGATCTTGGTCAATAATCCAAACAAATAAAATCACCTTTTCACATCTGGGCAGGGGCCTTTTGAATCTTAAGTCATCTACAGGCACCTTTTGATCCTTTGATAAATTTTCATCGAGTTCTCTACTGACGACTGACATGACCGAAGGCATTAAAAATAAATCGATGAATACATAAGAGTTCTCTTTTGCCCTACATTTGTGTTAAACACTTTCATAACGTCCGATTAAGAAAACTAAAACCAATGTAGACATTCTAAAATTCTCAAATCACGGTTGCTAAGTTGTAGCAGCAGTGAGTCTTTGTAGCTGAGGACTTAATTAGGTGATGGTAGTGGAGTTGGTGGCAGGGGCCTAATTATTCATTTAAGGGAACTAGACTGAACTCACAACTAGTCTGCAAGGGAGAAATGATTTATGGGACTTCTGAAAAACCCTCTGGGTGCAAGATGATGGAGGTGAGAGGAACAACAAGGCTGCAGGACATGGTAGACAGACAGACAGTGAGAAAAAAATAGCCACTCTGGGGCTGACAGAAAAAACACATAGCACAGAATTATATCCATCCAAGGTCTGCAGGGGCTCAAGTACAATGCAGTACAACACAGAGCCAATGGTATAAGTAACAAAAAGAGATAAAAGACAAGGAAAAGTTTGAGACAAAGTGGGAGGCTGGTAAGACAGAAAGAACAAGGGACAAAGAGAAACAGGAAATGGGTGGCAGAAGGAATAAAAGTTGAAAAGAAAAAACATGAAAATAATTAAAAAAAAACTGTTCTGTTGACAAAAACAGAGTTTAAGAGGAAAATGGTAACAGAAGAATAAGAGAAAGATGAAAGTCAGTGATGACCTTGGGCTTTTTGTTCCCCCTCTGATGGTACTTGGCTGCTCTGTTGCCTTTTCCTTGAAGCAGGAAGTTTGCAGAGAAACATCACTAAAGGAGCAAGTAAACACGCAGCATTACCATTAGCACAAACTACAGTGGGAGCAGTTGAGAGGGAAAATACTTGAGTGGAAGTGGTTGTCGTAATAGAGTTTTTTTTTTTTCTTTCCTTTCTAAATTTTATCAGCTACTTGATAAAATGTCTGTTGTTATTGTTGATAATTGAAAAAGCTTGAAAAAACTACCTGATTGCCCTTCCTCCTGCCTGAAGCCTTTTAATTGTCTAGTTGTGTACTTTTTAGTGGTTGCCTCTCACAGTGAGTTTTTTTGCCCTGTATTTTTTTCCCAACAATGAGATGACAATGGTGAAAAGGAATAGTGTTAAGGAAACATGTATAACTTTAGCACCACTGGATGATGTTAGCACCACCAGGAAGTTCTTAGAGAACCCCTTTAAAGTATTACTAACAATTAAACTGTCATTTTTCAGATTGTGCATAAATCAAAGCCACAGTCTATTAAAAGTACCATCAAACACACAGTGATGAGACTGCAGGCCTAGTTTGACCCCGTCGAGTGTTAATGAGGTCCATTGAGTCGTTAACCCGCACATTTAAATAACATGCATCAATATTAAAAGCTTATTAATGAATCAAAGGAATTATGAATACTGTGGAGTGAATGGAGTGAGCGAGAGAGTAGGAGAGAGAGGAGAGAGAGAAGGAGAGAGAGAAGGAGAGAGAGAGAGAGCTGGGCACAGCTGAATGTGAAATGAACACTTCTGAGTGCATGCATGTGTGTGTAGTGATAATCTGCGTTCATGATTGGAGGATTCTTTAAACTATCAAAGCAAAAGTATAACCTTGTCGTTATTTAGTGGTGTTTTTAAATATTTCATTTTTATTTGGTTAAACACAGCACACCATGGACTACAAAAAAGTTTCCCTTCAAATGCATGCAATCATCCAGAGCTTGTGCCAAACTTTCGTCTATTAACAGCAATTTTCTTTTATTTTTAATCTTACTTAATAGAATAAAACTTTTTTTTATTATATTTGTGGATTGAGTATTATATGACTCATGACATTGAATTGATGTCACTAATAATACAACTGCATTAATAATGGGTATAAAACTGATTGAATATACATAAATGCAAGTTAGTATTTTGGAATTTAGGTAGTGACAGAGTATCAGTGATAGATGGAGATGGTGATGTGAGAGAACTTCACTCAGTGAAAGCTCATATATTCATGACTGGGGGGCAAACAGCAGCAAGCCCATTTATATGCAGCACTTTACGGATGTATCTCTGCCAGCAGCAGTGAAAATAACCTGGCTCTGCACTTGCAGATTTGCGCTAGTGTATAGCAGCAGATCTGTGTCTTCACAGCACTGAGATGAGTGACAGAGCCACTTGGTTCAGATCTGCCTCAGTGCAGAAAGTTCACAGGGGATGAAGCGCTCAACAGATGTAGAAAACAGGACCAAAATCCCAAAAGCTGGACCTAAGCAGAGACTTAATCCTTTTATGTGAAGCCTCTTTTCATGTTGCGAATGACGGGCATATGTGTGTGAACACCTACCGTAAGCAAGTGTTTATTTAGAGGTTGCAAGTTTGCAACATCAAAGACGGAGAATTTTAATGCAGGAACGCTTTGCACATTCAACATTTTCAAGACAATATGAATCATCCAATCATTCATCTTAGCATTTTATGCCCCCCCCGTCAACATTCAAAGTGGCTGCTGGAGGTTAGGGTTCCATCCATCTCCTGCTCCTCCTCACACAAAGCTAGGTTTTTATCCTTCTAACACCTCCCTTTGAGCCTGACATTAAAAGCTCAAAGACTTAAGCTCTTCTCTGATATTGTTTAGTTCGGTCACCACGTGTGTCACCTTACATTAAAAATGCTTTATGGACATAATGTAAAACATGGCCAGTATAAAAATGCATGTGTTTTTTTTTTTTTTTTTTTTGTGGATGTTTGTGCCAGGGACATATGAATTATAATCTAGAATCTTACATAAGGTACAAAGAGATGGATTGGGATGCAATCTTGGACACTAAAAGAAGTCTGACATGTAAATAAGGCTCTGTGTTGAGGATTACGTCTTTGATTATCCCACAAAAGGATAATTTTGTGCAGCCACGTGGTAGGTTTCCACTGCTGTGGGTACAGATGGTTTTTTTTGTTTTTTTTTTTTACAGTAGCTAAAATTTACAACAATCACAGTCCCTGTGTTGTACCGGCTTTCTAAAGAACACATTAAAAGCATCTGCATGTTTGCTTCCCACAGAAAACAAGAACATGTGGTCATTGAAGAATCAGATTTTTGAAGACAAAAGCAAAGGCCAACTTGACTTCACGCTATTGTATTTTCTTGCCGTTGCCTCTGACCTGATTGGCTGCATGCAGTTTAAAAAAGAAAAAAATAGAAAGAAAAATACATAATGTAGCTTTTTTTTTTCTTTTTCCGTTTTTTAAAGCCATACATGTTAAGCACTAACAAAAGAGATACACCCAATACCCAGATATAATGTTTCTGTTGTGCTATATTACCTCCACTTGATGATGGCTGTCTTTACTGTGTTCCACAGTGTATCTAATGTTTAGGAAATTCTTCTTTTTCCTCCTCTTTGTGACAACAAATGCTAAAGTAGCAATGAATATCAGTGATACTACAAATCCATCTGTCCTTTTTCTAACGATTTTTTTCCTTTATGGCCATGTGAAGCTTTGGTTGAGAGGCAGGGTACACCCTGGACAATAATGGCATAAAACTGAACACCACCTGTGAGTTTAGAGTTTTTTAACCTAAAGAGAAGCAATATGAGTCTGCATTTCAACTGTGGAAAGGAGTCAATATTCCTGATATGAGTTGGCAATAAGTTCAAGGACCGGGAGGTAAAGCATTGGTGAGACAGGCAAATGGAAGATCTAAGTATACAGGATGAGTTGTAAGAGTCAACGCTGTACATGAATTTATGTCAAAACAACCGTATGCAAAAGACAAAGTGGATTACACTGAACTACAGGGCAGGAGTGTAGTTGGGCGTGTGCATGCACGTGTCTGTTCCTGTACTTCCTGTACTACATAGTGAGTACAAAACTCTGCATTCTACTATCAAAGTGAGGACATTTTTGCTGGTTCTCATATCTTCAGAAGACTGTTTGAGCTTCAATATGTGGCTTTAAGGTTGAGACTAGAATTAAATTTAGGTTAGGATTATGGGGTTAGTTGGAATGGTTAGGGTTAGTGCCTGGGTAATACATTGTGTTTAAAGTCCTCACTGAGATAGAAGTACAACAGCATGTCTGTGCTGTGTGTGTGTGTGTGTGTGTGTGTGTGTGTGTTGGGGAGAAGGGGCTGTGCGTAAAAAGGGTTTTGTCGACAAAAAATAATAAATAACACATTATCCTATTTTATGAGACGAAATAAAAATAATGTTTTGTTTTGCTTCTTTACCCTACCTTATGGGGTGTGGAGGTCGGCCAAGTGATGCTACTGAAGTGGGACTGGAATTAAAGCGCTCTGTCAGGAATGAAACCCATACGCTTAACCTGTGGGGAGGGGAAAGCACAGGAGTCAGCAATATGGAGAGACAAACTGTCAGTTTTGGAGAGGGTTGATTTGGTGCTAATGAGGAAGATTTCTGTTTCATCACTGTTTACTGGACCACATGCAGAGGACCAGTCTGTTTCGAATGTCAGTAGGATTCAGAGCTCATCAGTGGACAAAAATAGCACTTGTTAAAGTTGCTTATGACCTTCTAATAGCTTTATGTAATTGACTTGTCTTGTTAAATGTTTTGCTGTACCTCAGTGGAGCCTTTGATATAAATGATTCTAGCTTCCTGTTGCAGAGATTGGAGCATGTGTTTGGGATTAAAGACACATCACTGCACTGGTTCAGATCACATTTACCAGATAGATTCCAGTTTGTTCATATTAATGATGCACGTTACACTAACATAGTGTAGAGTACATCATTACTAGACACGGACATGAGGTACTGTGCTCAGACCAATTCTTTTTCTCTCGTATGGGCTTCTCTTAGGAAACACATTTTTCTCAGTCAGCAGGAGGGTCGCCCATATGCTCCCGGATGTTTAGAAGACAAGTTGACAGTTGTATTTTGCATTTGACGATAACATTTGCTGACTTGACTGGGTTAGTCAACATGCTGTTGTGAAAAACCTGGCCGGCATCTCGTGGGAGGTGATGAGAGGTGGGCTTTATTGTGCTTAAATGCTTCAAGGTTGTTACAGTTCAAGATGAACAAAGAGATGTACAGAAGTACAAACATTGAAATGTCTTTTTATCTTAACATGACATAGATGCCAGTGTAGCTAAGATGTGTTGCACTGATGTAAGCTTTTTCAAATAATGCTATTTAATATATGCCATAGTCGCTTAATATTGTTCTCCCACCTGTTTTAATATTCCTTCTTAAAAATCATCATGGTTTTGGTTAATTTATTCTTTTATTTCTCTTGTTCTGCTTGTATGGATCTATATTTAATGAATTCTCTATATAAAGTGTTTTTGTTTTTGCAATCATTCTGTAAAATCTTTGTAATCCACTGCTTATCTTTATACTTTAGATTTCTGGGAAACATGTTTCTGTTCTTCTGAGCATAACCTGTTCTTTATTAGACCATGAGAATCTCATCTGTCAAATGGTCAAAAAGAAGGCAGCTTTCTCCTAATATATTTCCAAACTGAGTGACTGCAAAACTGCTGCCACAAAAGGAGGGAGATCAAATGACAAAATGACATTGCTGTCTGTATATTGACTCCTGCTTAGTGACAAAAGACAGGGAGCAAATGAAAAAGAGGCAGACACATTTTTATGGGTCCGCTGTACAAGATCAGTGTCCAAAGATGAAAACTAGTAGATTGAAAGAGTTAAACCAAAGGGCAAACGAGAGGGACTATTAAAGGCTAAAATGCCCAAATAGAGCATAATTATGGGTTTTATAATCAGTGAAATGTATCTGGATGTCTACAAAAATGGCAGGGGGTTAGTGATGTCCGCCGGTTTCCATTTTGATTGATATTAACAAGGATGTGCTCACAGTAGCCATGGCAACAGCTGCATATCTTGCACGGTGTCCGCCTTTGTCCTTTAATAGCAGACTAATGAGTGGCCCTGGAATTGGAGTCATTTATGACAGAGTGTGAGTCATGTGAAGCAGAAAAAAAAAAAAAAAAGGGCCGCAGCCTGAATCTTTACTGCAGAGCCAAATCATCTCAGTTGAGCCTCAGAGCTGAGCCTATAGCTGTCAAACATGCTTCCTCCCACATAGCCATTATCTTTTCACCCACTCGTAGCGGAAAGATTTCGGCCACAACTGGAAGACTCAGAGTCACAGAAAGGCCAGGCGGCAGGTTGTGTGGGAGAAGAGTCATTGAGGAAGGCCTCCAGGAATACCAGTACAGAAGGAGGCATTTAACATGGAGGACAGATGTGTAAGAAAAAGAAAAATAAAACTTCAAGAGACTCAGAAAGCACAGACTCATTTCCCCACACACTGGTGACTTACACCAAAAACTAATACTCCAGCATTCATGCTATCTACTTTTCTGGACTCACTGATCATAAAACATTACTTTTCATCTGGAATGATCTTAATATCATGTTTAGTTTAATATTCAGTAACAAGAAAAACTTATATTTCCCTAATGGTGGCTTTCTCCAAAATGTAGCTCCATAACAAGATACCACACATCCATTCACCTTGCTGGTTCAGACTGTTAGCCACAATTTGCCGTTTGTTGAATGTTTGAATCTTCATTTGTTACCTTACGGTGTTCCACAGAACCCCCTAATTTTTGCAGTTCTGGATTATAGGATCCAGATCAAACTTTCATATTATAAAACCTATTGTGAGCATATCCTACACATTTTTTTCAAAACAATCTGACCATATATTGCAGTTATATCTGCACAGGCTGAAAAGGGGGATATCTCACAATGATAAAAAAAAATCTTTCAAAATAATTCCTGGGTCTAGATGACAATCAGGATAACTAAAATTGAATCATCTCCTCCTCTTCCCATTTTCCAAATTTTCTCAAAATGTCATTAAAATCCATTCATAACCTTTAGAGTTAGAGACAGATAAACAAACAGATAAACCCCAGCAAAAACATGACCTTCTTGATGTAGGTAATAAAATCTGTTTTTCTCTAAGGTGTTTTTGTTGTCACAGTTACAAGAAATATAATTTTAATTGTTAGCAATGTTACTTGACAAGGTGAAGAGGAATAGCCTGGTTGAAATATTTCAGTCAGGTTTTAGAGGCCCATCACTGCACAGAAACAGCACTTATTAAAGTTACAAATTATCTTCTTGGAGCAGAGAGACATTGGACTGGTTCTATACTGGTTCTGCTGGACCTCAGTGCTGCCTTTGACACCCAGCTACGGAGACTGGAGCAAGGGTGTCCAAACTGTTCCACAAAGAGCCGTGTGGCCGCAGGTTTTTGTTCCAACCAGTCAAGCACACCCAGTTTGACCAATCAGCTGTCTGAAGACTCAGATGAGTTGATTAAGTGAGTCAAATCTGGTGTGCTGCTGCTGGGTTGGAGCGAAAACCTGCAGCCACACGGCCCTTTGCGGAACCAGTTTGACACCTGAGGGACCACTCTAGGCTGGTTCATTAATATATTCATTAGACAGATTCCAGTTCATATAGTAGGGTTAGTCCTGGAGTTCCACAGGGTTCTGTACTTGGGCCAATCCTTTTAATTCAGACAAAACTAAGCATATTGTTTCTGGTCCCGAAGTCCTCAGGAAAGATTAGGTGGTTACATCATTATTAGATAGTATCTCTTTAGTCTCTAATTTATATGTGAGAAATCTTAGTGTAACTTTTAATCAAGATCTCTCTTTTAACATGTCTGTGGGAGTACCTTTTGTCACTTGCAAAACATTGTAAAGATTAGGAGCATACTCACTCAAAATGATGCAGACAAGCAAGGAAAATAATTTTAATTGAAGTGAACTGAATTGAACGTGAGAACACTGACTCACTGAAAAAAAAAGAAAAACAGTCTTTGAAATGTTCATTGCAATAACTTATATCAAAGACTCGTCAATGCTTTATCTATGGTGCTTTTGTATATTCCCTTCATCGCTTGATTATTAATTAGTATTTTAGCTTAACTTTGTTCACAGGTTCCAAAAAACCCTTTGCTTTTTTTCATCATCAGCTTTGAAGGAATTTTATATTTTGATCCTGGAACTACCTCAGTACTGATGCTCTGACGTCAATGATGCCAGCTTCTTCCTAATGGCATTCACTGTAAACTATACCTGCCTGCATCTTACACCCAGCTGTTATTTCCTTGTTTAACTCGGGGTCTGTTTCTTAGGTTGTGTGTAATACTCTCTAAACACATGCGAGAATGCTGACATGATTAGTGCCTCTGTTCTTTTTTTGCAATCAAGCCTTTTCATGGTCTGGTCTTTATGATATAAAACACATTCTATCCCTCTGTGCTTCCTGCTGGGTGGGGCATGTTCCCCCATGGTGTTGCCTCATCTTTTCCTATTCATCATCAGGCCTGTGGTATTCCTGATATACTATACTCTTGGATCTCAGTTGTTTTCCTGGGAGGTGGCTCTGCACACATTTCTCCTTGGCCTCCTTCCTTCTATTCAGTGTACAGTAGACATGGGGTGGGATGAAACAGCCCATGCATCATGAAGAGCTTCTATCTCTTCCCATGGCTTGATACCTGCTGGGTATCTGATCACTGATAGCACATACAGGTGGGGGCTACTCTCACCCTGTCTCTCAGAGTAATTACGTGGTGCCTGTGGATTAATCAGAATTTTAAAATCTGTCCAATAAATTGCTCCTTCCCCCATTCTTCATTGTGGTAATGGAAAGATAAATGAAAAAGGCAATACATTATATACATTAAACCAGAGCTTGAAACCCCCACTAGCACATATTTATGTTGTGTAACGGCGAGGCGGTCTGGACCCAAACGCAGGCACAGGGTTACGGGGGGAGAACAAAGGTTTATTTTTCAGGGCGTGAACACAAAACACTCCTCGACGGGAGGGAACAAGGGCTCTCGGGCCAACACAAAAACCACCCGCACGGGGAAAAGTCACAACCACCGAACCTCTACCTCCCCACGAACCGGGATGTCCGGGAAACAGACCAGTGGGGATCCGGGCAGACGGGCACGGGGTTCTGGACGGGAGTCCGACGGGGAGACAGACCAGCCAGACGAGAAAGCCAGGCGAAGACGACGGTAACCATACCGCTGTGGTTCAACCAGTCCAGTCCACGGTGTAGTTCAGTTCGATGGCACAACAGTTCACCGTTCGAAGGCTCACAAAATCAAAACGATCCGCCAGCTTCCCCTGTCGGACCCAGTCCCTAAGAAGGGGAGGTAATTGGGGGATGCAGCTCAGGTGCGCGACCTCCTGCTGGCCCCCATGTCAGGGTCTGGCGCCCCCTATGGGAGAGGAGGGGCCCAGACCCTAACATCACCCTCCCCTCAACGGGCGCCTCCTGGCGCCCAAACTGGCTTGACGGAGTGGCTGCGGCGGGGAGCCCAGAGGTTGCCTCCATCCAGGACGTGGAGCCGCGGAGCCCACGACCGTTCCCCGGGACCGCATCCTCCCCCGTCCACCGGGCGCTGCCATCCTCAGCCCCTCCGGCGGACGTCCAAAATCTTGGCCGGTGGAGACGGGTCCGAACCCACCACCGGCTCGGACCAGGGGACGTGGAAGGCGGGACCAGCCGCCAAGGATGCCGAGAGCCCCAGCTGCACCGCCGCGGGGTCGATCCTCCGGTCGGTCTCGAAGGGTCCCCCTCCTCCCCCCGAAGGGCCGAGTGAACCCCCTGACCAGACGGGAGGCGTGCAGCGGCTGGGAGCTTCGGTGGGGACGAGTGTTCCGGGGGAGGGCGGTCCTGGCGGAGCTCATGGGGCTCGGCCGTCCCGTGGGCGATGCGCTTGGGCGTCCACTTGCCTCGGGACTTCCCACACCTACGCTGAGGCCCAACACGGCCCTCCCCAGCAGCTCCACATCTGGCTGCCTCTCGGGATCACGCGCTGGGTCGCCTGGGGCTGGGAAGGGAGGGGTTAATGAAGGAGAGACGCATGTGCCTGCTACCCGGCTCTCCGGCCTCAGCGCAGGTGCGCCCGGGTCGACAGGGCTGCAGCCTCCTCCTCCTGCACACTCTGGGGGGCCTGGGGCACCAGCGGAACCTGGGGGAACCACAGAACCTGGAGCCCCTACGGAATCTGGAGGAACCTGAACCTGGGGCGACTGAACCTGGGGGAACTGAGCCTGGGCTTCCTGTCTCCTCTTCTTGGCCCGCGGCCTGCAGCTGACGTGAACCCCCACAGGGGTCGGCCGAGCCGGGCTCGGCGACGAGTGCAGCCTCTGCTCCTCCATACGAGTCTTCTCTGAGCTCCACTCAGTGAGCAGGTTGTTGATGTGCTGCTGCTTGTCTGTGCTCTGCTGCTCCGCCTTCTTCAGGACGTTCTTACTGTCCAGGAGCTGCTGCTCCAGATCAGTGATCTGAGCGTCCGTTCTGCTCTTGTAGGCTCGGGAGGACTCGTCCTTGTGCTGTAGGAGCGTCTGCAGCTCAGTAACGGTGCAGTTCAACCTGGACACCTGTGCCTCCTGCTTTTCCTCTGAGCTGGACTTCTCCTGGAGGAGCTCCTGCAGATGTTCGTCCTGGCTCAGGTTTCCCTGTAACCTCCTCTCAAGAAACACTACCTTCTTCTGAAGCTCCACCAGCAGGCGCTCCTCGTCTTCCACCACGACAAGAGCCTTTTGCTGTTGTAGCCTGACGCTGTCGTGCTCCAACTGTAAGGCCTGCAGAGACATCTCCAGAGCCAACACCGTTCTCTGGGACTTCTGGAAGTCCTCAGACGCCTGCTGAACGACTGACTGCAGCTCTCCACACCGACCCTCCAGACCTCTCACCTTCTCATCTGACTCTTCCTTCAGCAGCAGCAGCTCCTCCCGCTCCATCTCCAGCTCAGCGTTGAGCCTGCAGCTCTCCTCATGGTGGCGCTTCAGCAGCTGGAGGTTCCCCTGAACCTCCGACAGGCTTCGCTTCGCAGAGTGAAGGTCGGCCTCTTTCTGCTGGAGCTGGAGCTCCTGCTGGCTCAGCTGCTCCTCCTTCTCTCGCTCCCAGTCCATGGTCCTCCGCAGGTCCTGGCAGTGGGCCTCCAGCACCACCCTCTCCTGCTGCAGCTGAGCATTGAGGGCCTCTACCCGCAGCTTGACGGCCCCCACATTCTCCAGCTGGTTACGGAGGTGCCCCATGGCGTCGCTGAGGTGCCTGTTCTCGGCCAGAAGCTTACCCTGCTCGGAGTCCTTGGCCACTAGCACTGACTCGACGTTCCGCCACTGGGCCAGGGCGTTGGCCAGATCACCCTCCACCTTGTGGCACTGAAGTTGGAGTTTCTCCCTCTCGTCGCCGATGTCCCTGCAGTCGGTCTGCAGCCGGGCCTTCTCAGCTGCCAGCCCCTCCAGCTGCTCTAACATGGACGAGCGCTCGCTCTCCAGCTTCCCAACCCGCTGGATGTAGTTGGCCAGGCGGTCGTTGAGGTGCTGGAGATCGTCCTGCCTCTGCTGGTCTGTGGTGGGTGCAGGGGTGGGTTCAGCCTTAATGGCTGAACAGGTGGACGGAACAGCCGGTGGGGTGTTGAGCGCTGGCGTGGCTGTGGCACAGGCCATACACCTCACCGCATCAAATCTGTTCCCCACCCTGCATACACTGCAGATCCAGAGCCGCACCTGTCTCTCAAACGCAGCGGCAAACTCAGCCGCTGCTGAGGGAGTTGTGCTGGGGGCCTGAGGAGCTCCGCCGGGGGTCTGGGCGTGGTGCTGCGTGAAGGTGCCGGTGCGGCGTGAGAACGCATTGAGACTCTGACTAACCCTCAGGAGGGTCTGCTCCTGACGCCGGAGGATGGCCACCCAATCCGTCCCAACCCTGAGGGGTGCCTGCTGGGTCCATTTCTGGTCGGATCGTTCTGTTGTGTAACGGCGAGGCGGTCTGGACCCAAACGCAGGCACAGGGTTACGGGGGGAGAACAAAGGTTTATTTTTCAGGGCGTGAACACAAAACACTCCTCGACGGGAGGGAACAAGGGCTCTCGGGCCAACACAAAAACCACCCGCACGGGGAAAAGTCACAACCACCGAACCTCTACCTCCCCACGAACCGGGATGTCCGGGAAACAGACCAGTGGGGATCCGGGCAGACGGGCACGGGGTTCTGGACGGGAGTCCGACGGGGAGACAGACCAGCCAGACAAGAAAGCCAGGCGAAGACGACGGTAACCATACCGCTGTGGTCCAACCAGTCCAGTCCACGGTGTAGTTCAGTTCGACGGCACAACAGTTCACCGTTCGAAGGCTCACAAAATCAAAACGATCCGCCAGCTTCCCCTGTCGGACCCAGTCCCTAAGAAGGGGAGGTAATTGGGGGATGCAGCTCAGGTACGCGACCTCCTGCTGGCCCCCATGTCAGGGTCTGGCGCCCCCTATGGGAGAGGAGGGGCCCAGACCCTAACAATTTAGTGTTTTAGTGACGCCTCAGACTCCTTCCACCAGTGTCTGCAAATTCGTTCAAACTTAAATGGTATATTCTCCTTGTGTGTGGCAGAATGTGTTAATTGAAATAGAAGAAAGAAAATGATTATTGGAAAAATGTATGAAAATATGTTAAACACATTATCACACACTCTTTGGGATAAAACTATATTGTACTGAGTAGAAACACTCGGTGAATTACAGGGGCCTTAATATTGTAGGCTACTTATGTTAATAAAATTATTTCTGAAAATTTCCTACATAATTAGCTGGACTCAAATGTGTTATCAATCTTTTTTTTTCCAGCTGGGACTGCTTTCCAACACAGTCTGCTGATTAACACTGATGAAATTAGAAAATAATCATGTTATTGCCTTACAAGCAATTCTGATGTGTTTTTTTTTCACCATCATTAGACTAACTGTTGAATTAATGGTAAACCTAAACACATACATAACCAAGCCAATCAAGAGATGGCAATATTTTAAAGATTTTTATGCAGACGAGTCTCTATAATATACGTACTGATGTCCAAAGGGTCATGTTTTTTTGTTTTTTTTTCCACATTGCAGCCATGCCAAATGAGCAAATGTATTTTTTATCATCATGAAAAAATACATTTATTTTAATGTCGTTTCAAAAAAACATTAGACACATTTACAACTATTAACATTTTTCTTCCAACTATTCTTCTTCCCTCAACAACACTGATATAAGTCAAAAGACAATAAAGAAGTCATAGTCTATATTTATGGATATAATGATTTTATCACTGGAGCATTCAAGTCTGTGTGGGTGATTGACGATTTTACTAAAACAGCTCCCAAATTTAGATTCAATTTTATAGCAGAAACAATTATGGTGTCTTTATGAGAAAAATCTGGAGAGAAGAAAAGGAACATCATGTGAGTCAAATCCACACCATGCATCAAACATGTATGACTGCCTGTAGGTGGGGCATATTATCATTATTGACTGCACTCAGGGAGAGAAATAGTGATGTGGTGGTTAGCACTTTTGCCGTCACAGCAAAAAGGCCTCAGGTTCGAATCCTAGTTGGGATGGAGGCTGGGGTCATTCTGTGTGGAGTTTGCATGTTCTCCCCATGCTTGGGTTCTCTCCAGGTACTCAGGCTTCCTCCCACAGTCCAAAGACATGCATGTTAAGGGTTGTGTGTCTATATGTGTCAGCCCTGCGACTGACTGGCAACTAGTTCAGGGTGTACCCCACCTTCACCCAATGGCAGCTGGGATAGTCACGGGCCAGAAGATGAATTCTGAAGGATGTAGACTTGTCCAGTTGCAACCTCAGTCTTTTGGAGATTGATATCTTTGGCAAGTTTTATTTCTTTTTAAGAAAAGCAGATTTCCATAAGCAGTCACAAGCAATCATCATACAGCTCATACAGGTCATAAGATTTTCATATGTGAATCAAATTGCCCTTCTTGCTGCAATTGGTATTTAATCACCCTCCATTCTTCATACACTTTATTTAATAAGCTCAGCTCAAGATTTAGAGCTGTAAAAAAATTTAAAACATCTTCAGAATCAGCCCTTCTGTGATTGACCTTTTGAGCTATCAGAGGAAGTTGTGAACTTGCATTCGGCTGCATAAATTACATCTGGTTTGACCGCAGCACCACTTAAAGATAAACGCTGCCAGTGCTGGTGACAACGACATGCATGAGTAAGAGCAGCCTGCATGGATAACAGATTTCTATTCCTTCCACTACACCTGATCCAGGTTGTCTGGACAGACTGTAATCATCTCCTGTGACAAACCTGTATGTAACAGGAGCTTTTTTAGCGAGATCTTGCAAATGTTCATGTTATTTTCACCTATCAAACACGCCCCCATACTAAGATTTTATTTCTTTGCCACTGGGTCAAATGTCAGGCTCCAGTCAAACACGTGATTTATGTATTATTTTGAGTGATTAAGACACACTAGGCAACGAGAAAGGCCACACAGGTTCACTATGTCATAAAACAAGCAATACACTGGTTTATTCCACAACACTGGTTGTTTTCCTGTTTTTTACAGTTTTGTGCACAAATCTGACTAATGAGCAGTGAGGATGTTCTCACATGGTTTGAAGTGAGACATTAGTATGCTTGGATTTTTCTCTGCGTGAAAACAAACCAACCCGAGTGGAAAATGCTACACTTCAACAACTCCAGGAATTCAGAAAAGAGCAACCACAAAGGGATGTCAAATACTGCTTTAAAATAATAATAAAAAAACAAGTTAGGTGTAAAGTATTTTAGGAAGCATTCTTTCATCTCAGTGAATGGAGGGGAGTGGAGGTCCCAGTAAACTGCTCAAGTGGTGAAACGGGGCTCAGGCTAGGACCAAGGTCCACGGTGCCTCAGCTGCTCCAATTCTCTGCGAGGAGAAGTGATGTCCTTGGTCAAGAAAAAATTCAAAATATCGAACCGGGTACGGGACTCAGTTTGCCGCAGTCACTGAAACAATGATCTGGAGCTTAAGAAGCTTGCTGATTACCAATCAGCCGCAGGTCCACTGTTGACCAGTGAGCACCCTGGAAACCATCTTAGCCACAACCTCTAGCAACAGAGAACAGAGCACACAAGCAGAACACCACCCCATGAATGGAGACCCATGGGACGTAACACTCCTTTCACACCAGATGTTCCACCAACAATCCAGCTGTGGCCTGCCACTCAATCTAGATGGCACTGGGCCCTGATGATTCAAACTGTGGGTGATGGGCTTCCAATCTCTGGATCCATCTACAGGTTCCAACACCAACATAGTTGTGCACTGACCTGACAACCAGCCCCACTGTCCCACTCACCTCTGGCTTTGATTCCTCTATGCAATTAATGTATTATGCATGCATGTGTCTATTCTCTACTCTGTCTATTCTTTCCCCCCTTTTCCTCCTTCTTTACCCAGCTAGCTAGGGTCCCCTCGTATGAGCCTGGCCAAAAAAGTGGGAGTTTTCCTTGCCACTTTTGCCTATTAGGGATCAGGCCCTGGGTCACTGCAACACATTTAAAGACAATTTTGATCAACAGATGCTATGAATTAAAATGAATTGAATTGAATTTGTTTAATCTACTCATCAGAGTCTTTGTGAACCACATATTGTGTGATCATTCACCAAGAACCAATATGCGACGGGGAACCTACCAGGGACTCATTTCCCAGACAAGATAGTTCCCAAGGTTATTAAGGCACTTATGCTCCTCCACTACGATAAGGGGACAGTTCACAGAGGACACTACATCACATGTCCCCTCACACCTCCTCTATGATTACAGTTTATGAACTGAAACAGATGCATTGAGAGAAATCAAAAGAAATTAAAACCAAGATCCAGCAATCTCTTTTCAATACACATCCCTCTACTGTAAAATGTGCTTTCCTTGCACCAGCGTGTTTCCACTACAAGACACAAATTAACATTTACAGGAAATACTATACAAAAAGAAAGAATTAGCAAATCCTGGTCACAGAAACAACTGTCTACCATGGACAAGCTGATAAACCAACAGGAACTTGCACAGCCTATACTCTTTATTTCAATTTCTAATTGTGTCAGTCAGTTTGAATTAATTGCACTTATCTCATAAAACTTACATTACAGAAGAAAAATCTAACCATCTGTTCCCATCTCCAACTGAAATTTGTGGGCAGAGTTTATATGCATTTCAACAACAGTCAACCTAACACTCATCTGATCAATTGTATTACTAAAGGCAGAAAATTATACTTTAGGTGTGGATATCATCCCAGAAATATAGACACTTTGAGTTTTGCTGTGTGAAAGAGAAGAATGATGGGCCATGATGCTTGAATTCTGTTATCACTACCTGTTTTTTTTTTTATTTGGGTCGGTAGTCAAACTCATGCTGTATTTCAATTCCCATGGCACATAGCACCCTGTCAGTGGTCATATCACAACAAAGAGATCTCATATATTATATCCCTATACTCAAACACAGACAATCTCTCTTTCTCAGAAAATTCCCCCTGCACATACAGAAATATTGTGGTAACAGATCTCAACTAGGTGTCACCTCTGCGAATCTCACCTGGATTCATGTCTCTCCTGATGTTTCCCCATATCAAGCATTGAACAAATCACAGGATTAAATTATGGAAGGAATCCTGATATGGTGAACAAGCTGAACAAAGAAGTCATTAGGTTTTCATTTGAACTTGCAGATAGGAGGTTGCCTCAGCTCAGGAGAACAGCAACGACTCATATCCGACAAGGCCGATGTATTCAGATGATCGGTGTAGGAAAATAACAAATGACAATGGTTTTTTACAAAATTTAATGTATTTGAGTGATGCAATAGACTGCATGTCTGGCAATGCTGCCCAGATGTCGGGCTGTAGAGATGTCTGTTAAGTGTTAGTGAGTCACAATAAACCACAACACTAAGCCTCCTTTGTTAAATGGACTTCAATAATGCAAGACACTTTAATTTTATATTTACACCAGGGATAGCACAAAAGAGCAAATGTAGCAGTTTGAACTTGACTGCACTCCTTTAACTTTGAGGAGCAATATTGACTGACTGACTGACTAAAATATTCTAAAGCAAATTGCAAGTAGCACATATATATTCCTTTAAATCAGCATTGTCTTGTGCATTCTATTCATATTGTCGGGACCTGTTATGGCAGTTTTTGACAGCATTGTGTGTACCTCCTCTTTTGTTCCCTGATTATCTTGTGTGTTTTATATCAAGTCTTCTATCTGAGTAATTTCTTCTCTTGTCTTCCTCACCCTTCTGTATTTCAGCTCCGTTCCTCTCTCATTCCAGGCCATACTGTGTTTATCACGACGGGAGTGCTCCATCCATCTTTGTAATGTCTGTCTAGTTTAAAACCACATTAAACTTGTACTTAGCCACTGATTTCCTCTTTTAGTGCTGGTCATTTATGTTTGTGTGTTAATTTGTTTTCTGTGCATCCCAGGAAAGTGCGATTTGATTTTATTTCAACTTTCATTACCTTTACCATTCCAACTGGGGAAACTTCTGATAGGCTTGCAGCAAAAGCTACATAGCACCAAATACTGCATATCACATTTGGTCCTCTGGTTAGAAATCAGATCTGTCTTAATTTAGATACATTTAAAATAAAATCTGAATGAAACAATTTTGAGTATTATTTCTGAGAAATGTAAATAGGATTGTTTGAGATGACATGAAATGTCTGCAGGACACTCGACTGTGGGCTGACACGGTGGTAAATTGATAAAATTGGGATTCAGATAGCAGAGGCCCAATCAATTGCTTTTCAGATGCTTGTGTTACTGCAAAGCATTTTAAACAATGTGGTGTTGCTTCTCGCATTTTTACCTAATGTGGGATGCATCCACAGTCGTCTACTCTCTCAAATGATTCATTGTGTGTGTCAAACAGACCAGATGCTAAAGGGCCAATAGGCAAAAGCCAGAAGCAATTGAGACTGTAGCACTTTTAACATGAACATGTGGTCACAACAAAGAACATTTGGTAAAAAAAAAAAACAAAAACAAAAAAAAAAACTGCCAGAAGATTCATTCCAAGCTGGTGAAACATCCACCTAATGGAGCAGCATCCTCACAGTTTAAGCAACAATATCCCCATTCTTTTCTTGTAATATACTGTTTCTTTCTCCATCTGTCACTTATCAGATTGACAACCTCAGCTGTCATTTTCTTAATATCTCTGTGAAACATCCCGCGGAGTCCTTTAGTGACATTTTAAATCTCTGATAGTTTGTACTGAAAATGAATATTGTCGAAAACGGGGGTAACATGTCATGTCAGTTAAATAATTAGCTCTTTGCCTCTGTATATCTCAATCTTGAGGCAGATCAGTCAGAAAAAACAAAAAGCTGAAAGTTAAAATTGACCTTGGAGAAAGTCCTGATACAGGGGAGATAAAGAGGGTGACTTGTATATTGCCACATGAGCTTAAATATTAAATAAAAAGAATTTTGCATCATCATTTTCATTTAAAAATAATTTGCTCAATAATGCTAAAACACTTGGAAATGAAAATCTCTACAACATACATGGCGTCTGTAGTGATGACATAAACAGGCTGAAAATTCATCTGATAATGTGAGATGTTTCCGTGCTGTGTGGAGTGCACCAAGGAGGCAGACGGGAGTTAGATGGTAGTAGCAGGGACTAAAAAGTGCAGGTTACAGAATATCTTGAAATAAAGTGTCTCAAGACTGGCATGAAGCTCTGACATATTGGGCTTGAAAAGCCAAGGAAGTTGGTTCATGGAGTCAATAATATCAATGTAACATGTTCTTTGCTTACCCAGAAAACCTGCACTCATATTTAGACATGTTTGGGAAAAACATGAAAAATAAATCAAGATTTGAGTGTGATTTAAAAAATGGGTGCCGTTTGATAATCTGCAACAAGAGCATCATTCCTTTCCTCTTTTTATTGCAGTGTGAAGTAAAAGGCAATTGTATTTTACCATAATGGAATGTCATGAGATTGAGTGTTAGCTGAAGTTATAAATAAATAAATAAAGACAAATGATTGATTTTATGATCAGACCTAAATTTATTTAGGTCCATCTTGTTGACAATAACAACAGCATTTTTCAAGGGAGCCCTGGCAGCAGCAAATACAATACAATTTACAAAATTACACAGTTAGAACACGCGCAAAGGATAAAAAAAAAAAAAAATATAGAAAAAAAAAAAGCAAAGAATAATTATCACATTTTCCAGTTTCTTTCAACAGTCCAGTTGACTCTCAGATTTTAATGGATTATGAAGGGAAAAAGGGTGCATTATCCGCACTTGACTTCCTGAACTCTGTTTGGATTTAAAATTGCTCAGTGAATTAATTAATTCTGCAACACATACATATTTGTGCAAGTGGTGCAGATTGAACAAACTTCTTGTAACCCAGTTCAGTACAGATTTGGAGCAGAAAGCAACAAATGATCTTGTGAACAGAAAAAGTGAGGATCAGCACTCCTCTGTGTAATTAAGTTACAAATGTAGGTGGGTAATAGCATCGGTGTTACCGTAGATATTGAAGTCATCAAAGACATCTCCTTTGGGAGGCCAGTGCAGACCATCCCACCGGAGAGTTATACGTGGAGTGGGGTGTTGACACACTTTGGCTTCAGCTTCTTCATGAGTAACTTGAAAGTGAGGCAGTCATCAATCAGGACACCCAGGTGTTTATGCACGTGAGCCACCTCTATTACATTTCCCTTGAGAACGGAGACTCGGGGGAATCGTTTATGGTCATTTCCTAGAATTGGAAAGCAATGTTAGCTTGGTCTGGTCTGCACTGAGAACTGTGTCAGGTGGAGTAGTGAGTGCTGGACAGCAAAAGGCTTTCTGCAACAAAATCAGCCTGTTTCAAAATGTAGGGCTCAGTAAATCATCATGGAATTTTAGATTTATGAACTTCCTGAACAAAGGTACAAAATGGAAAGGGTTATCAGTTGGGACACCTATGATGGGGCTTTCCAGGGACAGCTTCCACAAATTAAAAAAGAAGTAGATGTGAAGAAAATGTAAAATGCTTGTTAACCTCTAAAAAAATGACAGAAACACTTTGAAGACAATTTGATATGCCCATTTTCCCCTTGTTACTTTTGTACGTGCTTGTACAAAGGATACCAGCACCTTATCCTGTATTCTGGAATCTATCTAATCATATTGTCTCCTTGATTAGTGTAGTACTTGACCTTTTACTGAAGCAGCTCACAAGGTTTTTTTCATGAAGAAATGACTTTTGTGCACTTTTTAATGTTTCCTCAGTTCCAAGACAGCAGAAAACCTTTTAAGTTCAAAACTGAAGCAAAATGGGGCAGAACCTGGATTTAAAGTTTACTGATTCTGTCAGCATTGAAGACACAGTAACATTTTAGTGCTCTATTTATTGAAGTTAAACACAATATTTGTCAAATAATAATTGATCTATTGTATAAAGAACACACTTTTTTGGAAAATATTTATCAAACTGTGTGTGAAAGGAGGTTCAATCACTCAAAATGCCTTTGAGAGATGCAATTTATTGTTTAATAGACAAAGAAGAGAGTGCAATACAAGGTGATTTCTATTGTGCATGTGCATCATCTGCACAAATATTTGCTTTTACCAGATAACTCTCTGTAAGACTGTGAAGAGAATCAGGTTGACTTTCAAAATCCACATTTCGATTCAGGATGGAGAAGGTTGGCGCCCAAGGAGCATATGGTACGTTCTGTGTGTTCCCCTATTAGCAGTGGGAGGAATACAAGGGGTGAAAGGGTCAAATTGGGGTGAAAATGTTCTATTTCTGTAAACTGTTTTAATGATCACATGATGTCTTTAGGAGCAAACATGTTCCGAGTATGTACTACCTTGTGTCATGCCAAGTCTTTCTCCACAAATCCTCATCAAATGTGCTACAGGATTTAGTCAGTGTGTAAGTGTGTGCAAGTGTGCAAATGTGTGTAAGATGTCCACAAAATCGCAAATATGAAATTCTATATTTGAACTAAACAATCTCTCAATCTGTGACCTGATGTGTGCAGTTAGATTTGTAAATATGTACACATATTTGCAAACATATATTAAGAATATAATTATTGATATCAGTGGAATTTACTATAAAAGCAAATTATTAGTTACAGGTCATACAATTCTAAATGCAATTAACATTAATTATAAATGAATATAAAATATGTTTTATAATTTATTTAAGTATATTAATAGAAAATGTAACTTATTTTATCATTGCCTTGTGATTTTCTTACATTGTTGAGGCTTTTACTTTCTTATTCTAATTGTAATAACGAGATGTTATTCACTACAATATTTTAAATTAGTTCCTATTTTACTATTCCAAATTACCTTTAAAATTACACATTTTTAATAAACAATATAGGGGAAAAAATTCCAAACTCAGAAGGAATATATCAATTATAATATAATTAAAAAGTCATTAAAAACATCCAAAAAGACAAAAAAATGTATGTTTTCTCAGCTCATTTCAAAGGGATTCCTGAACGAAAAGTATCCTGAGATCTCAGGCACAAACACAACTTTAATATGTATCATTTCTAAGCCATATGTTATTTCAAAAGCCTCTTCATCATGTTGATCAAGATTAATTAAACTATACTCCAGCATAACTCGAGTCCTTCACTTTATCTCAAATGCATGTGTAGCTTAATATCTCCCACAAGTGGTGAGCAAAACCAACCTGTGATTAAAAAGAAAAAGAAAATGAAAAATGAGAAGCCTTTTAATGAGGACATAATTTAGGCTCATGGAATATTTATCAAAGCAGCTGGGGGCTGAGTACAGTAAGAAAGGTTACAGCACAGCAAAACCCTCGCTACCAAACTGCTTTCTGTGTATGTGTGGTGTGTGTGTGTGTGTGTGTGTGTGTGTGTGTGTGTGTGTGTGTGTGTGTGTGTGTGTGTGTGTGTGTGGTTGACATCTAATCCATCTAACTATTGCTTTTTCTGTGCTGACTAATACTTACTGAGAAATAATTACATTTGTGTATTTGCTGCTATTAACATGAAAACTGAATAACCCAATTACACTTTACATTAAAAGTATGTTGTCATGCCGTATGCCTTAAATTAAAACCCTGGAAAGGTCACCAGTTGGTGCCACACCTAGAGGTAAATTAGTCTCCAAACAGCCTAATCTGCACATTGGTGAATGACGGGATTTTTTATTATTTTTATCATTGAGTGACGTGATGTATCAGAAAGACTAACATCATTCTAAATGGTTCCGCTGCATTTGTGGACCAATGGAGAGGCTGAGGCCATGTGTGCGTACGCGTCTACCCTGTGACAATCATTTGTTGGCGCTATCTTGATTTCTGAGTTGAAATAATGACACTGGTGCTCACACAAACAGAAATTAGCCTGTCAAAATCTGACAGGAGGAGCTAGCACCTCTGCTAAAATCCATGGGAAGACATTGAATTGTACTAATATAAACTATGACGAGCAAACTCCTGGATAGGAACCTCTTTTTACTGTCTCCATTTATAAGATGTTTTTTTGCCTTTATCTGCAGCATTTGCTGTTTTGTTTTGTTTTTGCTCTGCTTTTAGCAAACTTATGAGCATTATTTTGCTTCTTGGAATGTTTTGTTACTTTGTTTTGTCTGTCACTATTTAATCCACATGTTTTTGAACATTTGAACTACACTTTAGCCTTGAAAGTTGAAAGTATAATTCCAGACGGTTCATTGTATTACAAGCCATGCTATTGCATCATTAAAAAATATTTTTATATAATTTGAAGAATAATAAATATATCATTAAATGAATACATAGTGCATATATTGTAGAATTAACTAAATTAAATCATATGCTCCCTCATCAGATCTTGTATTTATATCGTGACACCATGAAGTCTTTTTAGCCCAATACTTTTAATTAAATAAATAATTGACACTTATTGTGTCCTTGAATAAAGACTAAAAGGCATTAACAACAACATTAATCAGCATGCTATAGAGCAAACCTCGAACCAAAGAGCTCCCAAGTATGGCTCTGTTGCTTTTGGCACAGTTTCAAGTCAAGACTCATTACTTTGTTAAACAGAGAGTCGATCCTTAGGCATAAGAGAGCCTAATCAACACAATTACTGTTGGCTCTAACTAAAAAAGATTGAGCAATGACATTTGTGCTGGAAATGTCTTTGTCCATCATAGTCTTCAGTTTTGGCTCCTCCAGAAAGCACATCACACTGACATATTACATCAAACTTCTTTAAGTCAGCTGCTTAATGCTTCTTTGTCAACATCAGTGCTTCTTTTTATTCCAAGTGCTTCTCCCTGTGTGTCACATCAGAGAAACTCACAGGCTGCATCTTACTTGGGGTGGGGTGGTTAGCCCGGCCACTGAGGCCTTCAGGTTCCATCTGGGAACAAAGTGAGCGTTTGTTGAGCTTGCAGCGGACCAAAGCGTTTGATCTCCTTCCTCCTCGCGACAGAAAGAGCTACCGAGTTAACCCAGTGAAGTGGAGGGGAGGCCCGTTTAACACTCGTGGCTGCAGTGTCGTTATCTCTGCACCTCTGTATGTCTGTTTCTTCACACAGTCTGCTTGTTTCTCTCTGTCCAACCTGCTCAGTGTCAGCATTTAATGTTCCGATTGCTCTTCTACCTTACATCTCTTCTGCGTTGTCTTGTTTCTTCGTTCTCCTGCTTTATTAACTGCAATTTACCTGGACAAAGTAGCTCCAGAGAGATCCTTGCTGTGACTTCAACGAAGAATCCCATCTTCATAAGGTGGTGCATTT
Organism: Lagocephalus sceleratus; assembly: GCA_911728415.1. Taxonomy (NCBI): domain Eukaryota; kingdom Metazoa; phylum Chordata; class Actinopteri; order Tetraodontiformes; family Tetraodontidae; genus Lagocephalus; species Lagocephalus sceleratus. The sequence continues at coordinate 5,058,138 of CAJVRN010000232.1, read as the reverse complement.
GGATAAATTAATTGCCCTTTCATTCCTTAACATTGACATGCCCTTGGTCAAGGCACTTAATTAAGAGTATGTTTTCTTCAATTTCTGGATTTTTAACGGGCGCGTATGGAGTGTGTCAAATGGCTGCATGTGTTAAATAAAAAGTAAGACTTTGAGGAGGGAAATGGCGCAAGAAGCAAAAGGCTGAGGACCAAAGAGCAGTAGAGAAATGTGAGGTAATTTGATTCTCTTTAATAAGTCTCAACCATTTCATCTAAAGGAGGCAGAAAGGGCAAACTGCTGGTGAGAGACCGCCAAGGTGATGGAGCTGGAAGTACTAAAGTTTAGTTAGTCTGTTAGACTATGTGACTGGGCAAAGATGACTGGTGATACTTTTGAATGGCTTGCTTCATTTTTTTTCTGAAATAAAGAAAAATGCTAATAGTTACACTAGTTGGGCAGTAGATTTTACAAATGGATTACAGGGTATAAATTTGTGTAGCTATTGAAAATTAACCTCATTGCAATACATCACATCAAGGAACAAATCATCCATATACAAGCAGCCTCTTAGGTCGCTACAAATAGATACTTAACAAAAGGGTTTTTTTTTTCCCTTTAAGAAAGATTAAATGGTTGGGCAGCATTTTAAATTAGTACATCGCACCTAATTTTACCCATGGTTAAGTACTTGCTGTCTGAATGTGCTGTCCACACAAATAAATCTGAAATTAAGGAGCCATGGAAGAAAAGTTTTTATTAAAGTATTAAACTAAATGTCTCTATGAATTAATCAATGACACCTCTTGGCCACTTAGACTTAAGGAGGGTACAGATGCGGCTGATAGTGTCTCTAGGACACATGATCGAACAATGAACTTTGTGTCACTGCAGCGCTGGCTCTGCAGCCAGAGCTAAATCTGCCCCTGGTGGTAGTCTGGGTTCAGCAGAAAGTTGTCTTGAGGCACAGCATCCATGTCAGAGGACAGGGACAGGTATTGGTCCTAACCCTGTGACCTCTGCTCCATGAACGCTCCATGAAGGGCTTTCGATTCAGCCATGTAACTGCTGAGATTAGGACAAGGGAACATCCCAGAAGGACCATGTTCTTATGCCGGCTTCTAAATTACACAAAACAGATATAATCTATATATCTACTTTCATTAGACTATATAATGTCACGTAGGGGTAGGAACAATGTGGAAGGTGCAGCAACCTCTCTGCATATCAACCATGCTGTCACCCCTCTGAGGAAGAAGATGGTGAACAGGAAGAGGTTCCCTCTTTGGTGGAAGACACAGATGAGGTCCCTCAAGCAGAAAACCAAAAGTTTGGAACAGAAGTGGTGCTCTCTATCATCTAGCCTCGAAGGACAGTCTGATGGTCTTTTAAAAAGACCCTCTGTAAGGTATCAGTAATTCAGTGTAAGAAATAATTTGCATGTATGATGTTCGTTTTATCGTCCCCTACCCCATCTCTTCCTTTTACGAGGCTGTCAAGCATCAGGAGGGTCCCTCAGGAGGGTTTTTTTGTACATAAAAAACATTGTTTTCAGAGAAACCTCCACTGACTACTGATTTTTTTTAGTGGAAATGATGCACTCCAACTTAATAAGGCTTAACTGATAAAATGTTAAATTAAAAACTAATAAAATTGCTGATAAATAACAATGCAGTGAAAAGCGGGTGTCTAGAGTGAGGTAAAGGTGCTTGAAACATTACAAAATGTCTTGACATTGAAATGAAACCAATAATTCAAATTATAGCATCAATAATAATAATCCTAGCATCAAATGATCTGATCTGAGTGTGAAATTTAATGATAATACAAGTCATTACAAATCTATTCCTGAAGGAAGTACAGTAAATATAAACAGCTTTTAGGAGGCATCGTCAATAGTTGCAGAGACTGTTGAGTGATGTGCTCCTCCGTGCATAACCACTTCAAAGAGAAGCAGCTCCTTTTTGAGTCTTTTCTAACTCTTTAATACAGGAAAGAAGGAAAAATCAAAGCAAAAAGAAAGCTTTCAACAAAAAGGAAAAGAGATGAAAAGGATAAACATCTAAGATATATTTCAGCTGAATATGTTAATGTCTCGCTTGAATAAAACGGAATTTCTAAGATGTTCAACAAAAATGAGATGAGATCAAATGTATATTTGTAACATGGCAGCTATGATTTACAGTCTGGTTAAAAGTCTGATTTGTTAGGGGTAAGAAAAGAGCAAACGCAGTCTCTGAAGTGACAAGGTGGTGCGAGGGTTGACGACCCACATGGGAGAAAGCTGCATGGGGCAACACTTGCCAAAGTGGCACATGCATTTAGGAGCAACGTGCAATACTGAGGAAAACCTGCTGATGGTGAGTCTTTCTGACAGGACAAAATTCCACAGCTTAAAATATGAGAGGGGAAGAAGAAGAAAGTGATATTTTGCCTGGAAGAGAAAAGTGAGGTACAGGAATAAGAATGAGGAACTGAGTCTGAGGCCTCTGACAGAGGGCTGGAGAGAACTTTGGAAGGCAAAACTGGTAGTAATTGTAACTTCATTCCACTTGTTTTTGTAGCCACTCCTCTCACTGAGACAGGACTGGGTGAAGTCTAAATGCATTTGCTTTAGTGCTTTTGAGAGATTTTCAGAGACTGTGGGGGAGTAGGTTGGTGAAATATGGTGTGGAGGGCTTTGTGGATGAGGAGGAGTGGATGTTGGTGGGGTGGGCTAAGGCATTTTGAATATCCATCCATCCATCTTCTACCGCTTAGTGGGAGGGGTCGCGGGGGGACTGGAGCCTATCCCAAAGGCGGGGTATACCTTGAACATGATGGCAGTCAGTCGCAGCTCAGGATAATTTAATGTTTCCAATTAACCTAATTCCCAGTTGTGTATGTCTTTGGACTGTGGGAGGAAGCCAGATTACCCAGAGAGAACCTACGCAGGCACAGGGAGAACATGCAAACTCCACACAAAACCAGAACTCGAACCAACCGGAATTCAAACCTGAGGCTTTCTTCCTGTGAGGCGATAGTGCGAAAAATGACACCCCCGTGCCGCCCCATTTTGAATATACTCAGGTTCATTCCAGATTATAGAGGAGATGCTGTTGTCATAGCGATGATGTTGCCATCCAGTGTGGATTTGATGAATGCTTGGATCAAAGTTCCAGCAGAAAAGAGAGAGATGGATGGAGACAGGCAATGTTTCTGAAAAAAGGTAGTTTGGTTGATGCGGTCTTCTAAAGAGAGGTGAGAGTCAGGAAGTATTCCACGACTGGAAATATGTGAGGGAGATGTTGTCAATTGAGAGGCTAAAGTTGTGGCTTGTTCTGGGGAGGCAATTGGGGGCAACACTTAGCAAGTCAAATTATTCCAGTTTTGAAGTACTGAGGGACACCTTGGGCAAGGGAGAGGTACAGTTATTTATGTTGATGAACTGGTTTCTATCAGCACGGTATGGTTTGATCCAGGAAAGTGTTTTGCCAGTGACGTGCAGAGTTAATTGTAGATGGGAGAGGAAGATGATGTGATTGATGGTGGCAAACACTGCTGTGAGGTCAAGAAGAATGAGGATGTGGAGATGTCTGCAGTTGACAGGAGGAATGAAGCCACTGAGTCTGAGAAAGGGTGTTTCAGTTACAGCACGTTCCAGTGTTCTTCTGGTTTATATCCGGGTTTCTTAATTATAAGCATGACAGCAGGTTGAGGGACAAAATACTGGGGGAGTGACAATGGCTGTGATTAGAGGGGATTACAGGGGTGATAGCAGAGGGACAATCAACTCACGGAACTGTCATGTTGTTTGTGTGTTTTTCCCTGAAACCTGATTTACATTTATATGAATTTCTAAATGTAAGAAACTTCTTTTTGTTAGAGTGGTGATATCTTTTCAAATGAATGCCTGACATTGTTGTTACGGATGATAAAGTTGGTTATCTACAATGTTTTGCAGCATTATTGTGTGAAAAGGAATGTTTTCTGGCCCAGTTTCCCTATTTTTCTACTTCTACCAGTATTCAGCAGTGTGTGGTATGTCCAAAAGTGACAGGCTTTGATCATGCAATTGTGAAGATCATAAAAATTGAAAGAGCCGAATGTCCCAGTGAGTGGATACCAGATGTGGCAATGGGCATCAGTAAGAAACAAAATTGTGTGTGTATATGTGTGTGTGTGTGGGGGGGGGTGACAGTGAGAGGAAAGAATAATGCTGCACTTTACAAAACATGCTCAAGGTGATTATATCTGGCTGCAGACATATTGTCAATTCAGAGCAAATGACTGACATACACAAATGACTATTGATACTGACACAATTGTCAGAATCCAGCTTGCAGCTTGATGCTTGGGATTTGTGGGAAATTTCAAGATGGATTAAAGCTGACTGAAAAGTGTTGGTTGAATGGTGTCTGTGCCCTCTCATGGACCAGTAGAGTGTTTGTTTTAAGATAGCTCCACCATGCAACTCTGAATATAGGAATTAAACACTAACATTGGATGGGTGGATGGGTGGATGGAGAGAGGGAGAGATGGGGGGATGGATGGATTTAAAATCAGTTCTATGTATGAAACTTTCCAAATGTCTTTCCTCCCTTTTTTCACACTCTACCTGATCAAAGTCTTCTGCTTGAGGTTACTGCTCAAGGTTCAGGGCATAGTTCTATAAAGTATTTACAATTATTTATTATTGACACAAGGAATTTAATAATGGCCAAGTTATGTTCTATGCATTACTCCCATGAATATTTTCCCAATCAATAACCTTTGGAATGCATTTGCCGAATGTTTGACATTGTTATAAATGAATGTTTTTGTGATTCTATTATTTTCTGCACACTAATTCAGTAAAGTGAAGTGGGCTGCTAAAAACAGCTTGTGGCAAATGGCCTTGAGGTCAGCCTCCCTGGTGTTTTTAATGCTGTCTGTTAGGCTAAATAGATAAGAACAACAGGCAGAGGTCACCGTGTATAGTCTGTTTAGTTACTGAGGGTAGAAGCAGTATTCCCCCTAGGTGAATGATAGCCAGGCAGTGGGTGTATGATGGATGTGCGTTGAACCACAGGATTAAACCTGAAAGACATCTGGACTGGTATTACTGATCTTATTAAAAACAGTGAGTTTCAGAAGTACATAGCTATAGCTTTTCATTTTGTATCTCACTGCTTGTTATAAGCTGCTGTGTGTGTTGTAAATTGCATCAAGGTCTGATATTATTGTGACTCAATGCCATGATATCCTCCAGTTAATTAGAATGACTTGTGATTCCTTTCTGTCTAGGTACAGAAGTTTTTAAGATTATGCTGGAAAAGTTAATAGCTCATAGTTAGAACACTTTTTTAGCATTATCATTATCATGGAATGGAAATTTCTGCTTTTGCCCTCGACCCTCTCTCACTTTATTGGACCCTGGTTGAGAGTCTTTCTTTTATCCATCTGTCTGTGTATCTATCTATGTCTGCATATCTACAGGCATGGCTGACTCCATAGTTGCACACTGTCATGCTGAGTGATCCCACTGACCCGCTCAGTTTTAGCTCTGCAGCTTCAGTAAATAAATAACTTGCATGTCTCGTTTCTGTTCTTTTCCTTTCTAATCCTCCCCTATCTGCCCTTCTTCTCCTTGGTTACATGGCTGGCCATCAGCTGGAGGCTCCCCCCACATGAGCCTGGTCTTGCGTGTGGTCCATATTGAGCATGTGGTCATCTGAAGTGGCTTGACTGGTCACTCTGCTGGTGACACCGTTGGGCATTCCAATGACCTTGAAGTAAGTTGGTGTAATCCGCACCACAGCAGCAGTGTCCTCCTGGCCGTATCACCGCTTCTTTGTGGTAGCAGAGAAGAGAAATAATTATTCTCTGTTTTAAATTTTGTGTTTGGTTTGGTGTTTTGAACTGGCTTTAACCACCAGGCCCTGCCCAATCCTGCTTTACTATTTTTGACTCATCTCCTCTGTCTTTCTTCTTTGATTTTGACTCATATTTGTTTGGCTTTCCCAGCCTTGTGCCCACTGTATCTCCAACAAAGGCTGGTTTGTATCTTTAACAGTTCTGTCACTGCACTATCAGATTTAATGGCTTGCATTGCCTTACATACAAAGCATACGTCCACTTGAATGCAATCTTAAAATCCACCACATGTAAGTGCTGAAAGGACGGTACTCTCGCCTATAGGATTGCTTCTGGTATTGTGTCGGCATTCAGGTGATGGCAAAACCAGAAAAAGAAATCAAAATCTTATCCGGATCTGTGCAGGAGACAGTAACTATGCATGGTTGATCAACACCGACCCAGATGTCTGTAGATAAACCCAAACATCCAGAAACCCTCCCACTCATCCCCGGAACTGGTATCTACAAATCCCAGCACATCTCAAAAAGATGAGCGCAGCCCAAAACAGAGAAACATGATCACTGTCAGGGAAACAGTTTCTGAACTAGCACAAGATTAAATCCTCGCTGTGAAATGTACAGTGAAATATCAGTTGGGAGCAGACCAGTCTACACTGGAACTCTCATTAAATAATTAGAGCCTATGTCAAAAAGCTGTAAGACGGGGCCATTGTGATTGTAATCATAAGAGAAAAGCTTTGAGGATGAGTGTCAATGTTTTTCTTGTTTTTTTTTAACTCAAAGACATGACATAGAAATATAGGGAAGCCATAAAAAGGAAACCAAAGAAGAGTTTGATACATATACTTTATCAGAACTACTATTGTGATTTTTTTTTTTTAATCAACATTCTCTCACAGTCATATATTCTCTGCAGCACAGAAATATGAGAGGAAGATGGACAAACTATTTTTTTTTAAAAGCATTGTGATGAAGTTAGCTTACAGTGTATATGTATAATACTGAAGCTGCATATTACGGTCTTTAAATGAACTGCAGAGGCTTCCTGATTGCATTTCTGATGATCTTCAGTCCTTTGTTGTAGACATCTGAAATTATGTCAGTCATAACCTGAGATGATGTCAGTCATAACACCACATTCATTCCTTTCATTGTTTAAAAAGATAAAGTATACTTGCATAACATCATTAGAATCATAACTAAATGCCACTACAATAAATATAAAACCATTATTTCAGCAGATATTTCTGGCATAACTAATAGGCTATCATTCAATTCTGCTTTTACTGAACACAACCACAAACCACAAAGAGGAACTACTTGTGTTTATTATGCACTATTGTGCTAGTTGCATCGTTTCTGTGACAGATATCTATGTGTCCATTATTACTGTTTGTTTTTCTCTTTGCACACGTTTTTACAATACATTTCAAGTAACACATGTTGCATATGACATATGATAAAGCTTAACCTAATCTAAGTTTATAGTCTGTAATGTGTTTAAGTTATTTCTTCCTGTTTTTCTACTGCTCCTTTGCTGTTCCTCTGTTTTTTTGTTTTTTTTCAAGAGGAAGGTCCCCTGATACGAGTTTGGTCTTGCTCAAGGCTTTTTTCTTTTTAAAAGAGAGTTTTCCCTTGTTACTGTTTCCTTAAACTGCCTCCTTGGGGTCAGAATCAGGGTTTGTGTAAAGCATCTGGGACAATCTTGATTGTAACAGACACTGTGTGAGCTAAACTAAACTGAATATTATGAGCATTCATTAATCTTCAATAAAAACAAAGACAACATTTTTGAGTGTGGTCAATTATTCAGCAAGCAAGTTAATCAAACTCTCTCTTCTTTTCTGTCTGAGCAGCAGTGCAACGCAACAACTATACCAGACATTTAAAAAGCACTCCAGATTGATTTTTTTTTTTTTGTTCCGTCTCTTGTCTGTATTAAAAAGCTGTCATACTGCACTCCACTGTGGTTTTAGTGAAACCATAACTGCTACTGTTGTTTTTGACTGACCAAAAGTTAATTTCAACCCAGTCCAAGACAGCATGCACAGAATCAACGGATTTTATTGAAGCAATCACCAAATGGTGCCCCAATCCTGTCGGGGAAGTCACATTAGCTGGGTTTGACTGTTCCCACTGCAGTCCTGAGACTCATAAACAAAGTTTGCATTCAAAATGTATGAGCACAGCCACCGCCGAGGATGCCAAGTGAGATGGAAAATCAATTTTTAATATTTTCACAGCACAGTTCAAGCACAGGGTTTGTCTACAAACTGAATAAGGTTGGTGTTTTTCTTCTTATCCAAAGAGATCAATCTTGCTTATGAAACACTTGCACTTGCTCAGCTGCTCTGGTGGAAAAAATAGATTGAACAATAGTTTCCTTTAAACCCACAAGTGACTGTTGGTATTAAGAGAGAATTTATGCCATTGAAATATGATTGATTACAAATATAAAAAACTTGATTAAAATCAATATTTTTTGCAATGCGTCCATAGCATTATATTGTTTTAAGGGAAATGAGTGACTGGTGAAGCTGAGGTGTTACTGTTTAGTGCACAGGAGGCGGATTTTTAAGCACAAAGGTAAATATTCATGAACATTTGAAGTATTTCAGTGAGGGATATGGAAGGTAAGTTATTCTGAAAATGCTTTGATGACATTGATTGTAGCGAGAGCTGTGGGGAGTTTATCCACTGCCCTCAGCAGGAGCTGGATTTAATGACTATCACAGCAATATTGCAACTCTCAGCAAATGTACAATTCCACTTTTCTTTTTTTTTTATCAGACAAAAGCTGTACCTTAAAGACCACTAGAAGTAGTTGCTGTGCTGTAGCTGTCATAAGTGGCAGATGTGCATATATAAAGACGGCGAGAACCACTGGAACATTTGTCAGGGAGCCAAGGATTACCTTTGATAGCAGCTCCAGAGAACTGGTAGAATATTCACAAAAGTGAAATAGAAAACCCTTTACAAAGAAAATGATAAACCCAAGTCTCAGCTGGATAAAAAAAATGAAAAAAAAATAAGGACGGCACAGTTGAAAGCTACAGCAGTGAGCAGCATAAAATTCAGGGAAATGATTCTCTGTGGACAAAGGTACAGCCTGCATAAACAACAACACTCTTTTTTTTCTTCCCCAATTGAACATACTGTATTGAAGAAGGGAAGAGCAGCTTTGAGGAAAATAAGCCAAAAAAAAAAAAAACAACAACACAATTTTAAAATTAAAAGGAGTTGGAGATCAAGGGGGAAAAAAAGTCTTTGTTGAACAAGAAAAAGTCAAAACCAACAGAAAATAGCCCCAAAAATTCCCATATATTCTAAATATAACTAAAAATATTCAGGGTTTTTTTTTTATTTGTTTTTGTGGCTTTGGTCAGAGGGAGGAATTAGGGAAGTGAGGTGACATTCAAATCTTTCTAGCAGTTTCAAACTTTTTTCTTTCACACAATTGTGAAGATATATAAATTAACATAAGTTAAAGCACAATATTTCCCTCTCTAAAATGCAATAAAGTTGATGCCTAAAGTAGCAAAAAAAACCCTAAAATATTCAATAATTAAATATTCAAATATTAAATATTCACCTTAACAGAGTAAAAAAAACTTTTTTATTCCTTATCTGAATCTGAAGTAAATTCTCTTTTTCACTGCCCCTTTAGAATAGAAGTGAATCATGACAGATTCATGTACAGGCTTTCAGATGAAGCTGCCTGCTTTGCACTGTACTAGAGTACAAAGTCTGTCTGCGGGCGGATGCTTTGAATGCTTCTTCAAAACACTTTTCCATATTTCAAAGAGACTGCAGGGGTGGGGGGTTGTCCTGTCCCACCTGGACTGCTGCTTATCCCTCCACTGCACCGGTGTGTGTTTGCAGAGCGCCGTGTAGCCAGCTGACAGAAACATGTCGACACTGCGAGACAAACAAGGACAGCTGAGGGGACCCATCTGTGCTGTGACCAGTGATCTAGACACAGTCTGCATGTTGCCAGGAGCCTCTGATGATGAATTGCTGTGTTTAAATGAAGTTGCTACCTCGCTCATTTTTTATTTCCCTGCCTCATCAATAGGGAATGTAAAACTGTGATGCGTGCCACCTAGCATGTTTCAAGTTTTGGGAGCTTAGTTTAGTTTAAGTAGAAGAGGAGGAAGACAAGGATAGGAGCGGAAAGGCATGAGTTTGGGTTTCAACCTGTTCTATCATGATATTGATGTAAAGACAAATGGAGCAGGGGACATCTAGAAGGAGGAGAGTGTTGGGAATGTTCTGGAGGCATGGTGAAAATGTGGGAAGGTCAACATTAGTGTTTTGAGTTAGAAGAAAGTGGGAATGTTGTATTTCCAGAAGATTGAGAGTAGTGATTGGTGTAGATTTTAATGGGCATGATGCCGCAGGAATATGGGGGTATAATGGGCAGGTTTGGTATCCAGGAAAGAAACACAGATGGACATAGTGGGAAAGATTTCCAGAAGAGACAGGGGCACACAGCTGGATGATGTAATCTGACAAAGTGATGAAAGCTAATAAAAAGTGGAGCGTTGGGTGGTTTTCAGGAAGTTGAGACAGGCTGTGGGTGGTCAGGAGGTGCTTCCAGATGACTGAGCAATGACAGCAAATGTAATTAGGGAGACAGGTAACAGAGAATTTGGTGTGCCTTCTGGAAAGGCGGTAGAAAAGGAAACCTGGTGGTGGAATGAGAGCGTGCAGGAGCATGTACAGGGAAAGGGGTTAGCTAAAAAGAAGTGGGACTTCTGAGACTGAGTCTGCTCTGAACGTGTACTGAGGAGGGATGGTGAATATATCCGGTAGAAGGATTCTGAGGTTGGAACCTAAAGGCAGGAAGCCCAGGGGAGAGCCAAAGGAGATTTATGGATGTGGTGAAAGAGGACATCAGGTTAGTTTGTATGAGAGAAGAGGATGCAGTGCAAAAGGTGAGATAGCCAGAAGCAAAAGAAGAATTCTAAGGCCAGCTGCATGTCAAGGCATATGTATGGTGTGTATGATATTTACACGTTAGTATCTTCTTTAAATTGGTTAACACCGTTGATATAGCAACAGTAGCACTACATGGAGAGTTAGAGGAAAGGTGTAGGTTAAGAATTAAGGTACGTTTTATGATACTGACAAACAAGACCAGTGAATCTGTTGTCTGTATGACAAAAACAGTCAGAAAACTGTTTAACATCTTTATTTGGGGCAGCACATTGGTTCACAGTACCATTCCCAGACGTGCGTGCAGAGTTTCCGTGCCCTCCCTGTGGTTTGTGTGAGTTTTCTCTGCATGTCTCCCTGTCCGTCAAAGATTTTTACATTTGTTTAATCATCCGGTCAGCGGACGTGATCAGGCCAGTGGTCTTGGATCTCCATTTAGTCCCCGGGCAGTGGGCAGGGCACCATCCACTGCTCTGCGGGGACAGGTTGCAGGAACTGTTTGTAACATCGACACCAAATGTAATGGAAATGATTGGAGGGTGCACTTGGGTCTCCGTCGACAGTAGCCTCACCACTGCGCACCCCCCACCCACTAACCTCTTCTGCAGTCCCTCTGTGAGTTTTTTTTCCACAATATTCTTGTATCCTTCAGTATTTTTTTTTCAGCTTGTTGTGTTCCTGCTAGATCCGTCACCACTGGCTGTTTTGTGTATGTGTGCATGCCTCTGTGTGTGTGTGTGTGTATTTTATATTTTTTTTATATCAACAATATTTCAACTCTTTGGGTGTTTGAAGAAACTTCACGCTTGATGGTTGTCAGATTTTGGCACACTGACAAGGATAACTGTCACCTGACATAAAAATGAGAAAATATTAGATATTAGAAAATGAATGATGGATGGGTAGGTGGGTGGATGGGTGGGTGGATGGATGGATGTATGGACAGATAGATAGATAGATAGATAGATAGATAGATAGATAGATAGATAGATAGATAGATAGATAGATAGATAGATAGATGGGTAAATAGACAGACAGACACACAGACAGACAGATAGGGAGAGGGGGTTAGTCTAACCCAGAAGTGAATAAAATGACAGGTGAATAGAGACAATAAACTTGAGGGGAAAATATTGACAAAAAAATTGAGCAACATACAGATGTGTAAACTCACAGGGTAGCAGCATCTGGGACACAGATGTGCAACATCTGACACTCGAACCAAGACAGAAGGGGCAGCGCAGGTTTAGTGCAGGAGGCAAGGGAAGGTTCAGGTCAGAAAGGGACAAAACAAAACAAGAGAAATAGGCTACTTACTGGCACAAATACATCCCTCCTTGTTGTTTGGCTAATCCTACTGAATGAATTACTTTTATAAAATACTTTTACAATAAACATCTAGATCAAAGGTAGGCAAACCAGACCTACAAGTGCCACAGTCCGGCAGGGTTTTCTGTCTTACCAGGTAGACATCTGCTTTCATCAAGGAAACTGGGACCCTGGGTGAAAATACATATCTCTCTGGTCAGAAAGAAAACCCTGTCAAACTGTGTACTTGTAGGACTGGGTTGCCTACCCCTGGTCTAGCTTATTTAGAGTCACGTGTTATATTTCTTTTCTTATATTCCCATATGAATGTCTAGTAGCTAGTCCCTGATTCAAGGCAAGGCTGCGTTTGTCTGCTGGAAATGTGTCATCAGGACACCACAACAACATTACGAGCCAAACTGGATTCTCTACCAATTCTAGCAATCATTTAGGCTGATAGAAATTACTTTTTTCATGGTTCTTGTATTTTGTGGGTTTTTTTTAGACCACATTTAATTTGGTTAGAAAATGGAAAAGCCGAAGAACACAGATTGCTGGTGAAAGAGGCACAGGCACAAAATAATATATTTATTATTGTGTAGTTGGAAAAGAAGGGGCATGTACCATCTATTTTTATCCATGTCAATGCCTGCATCAGATCCACAATAAAAAAAAATTCCAAAGTGATGCAAGGCAGATTGTTTGTATCGCGACTATCATGAATCACTTTACTTCTGTCTACACATGAACAATTACCCAGAACACACAGAGAACAAAGGTTCACTGTCACTGGATTTAATGTAAACCTCTTCCCAAGAAGCACATTTAAAATGCCATCCAGCCGGATTATATCAAATTTGACACGTGACGTTGTGCGTAAAATAACATGCCAGGTAGATCTTGTTGTAGTGGCCTCACAGAGATGAAGAATGTGTGACCTTTACGCTGAAACACGGAGGCTCCTCATTGGGCTCAAACAAGGAGAGGTAAATGGAAGTGACAGGCCTATATACTTCACACCACTAACTTCAGAAGCCTGCGGTGAGCCTCATAGCTTATTCAACGTGTCTCTTGGGCATGCATCTCCGGCAGCCTCGCTTTGCTTTTGGGGGTTCACAAGTTGAGCGGTGGGACAGTGACAGGGCAGTCGCAACGTAGTCAAAACAATTTGCCTGTGACATTTTGACAACTACTGCTTCTTCTTGCATGACAAAGAGCGCTCTAGCTGAGTGTTACATTTCGTAAGAAGATCTGGGCTATGAAATCTGAAAGAATTAAAGAGTCATTGAGGAATATTCTATCTTTTTCCATGTGTGCAAGAACACCTATTTTTTTTCAGTGGGTGCACTTAAGCACTTTGCCTGAACATATTTTGCTGTCAACCACCTTACCAGTGTCCATTGTAGTGAAAGCTAATGAAGTGTTGTGAGATTTATGGCTGCCGAGGCATTAAATCTTAGAGAGCCAGATTTACAAATTTATGAATCCAACATTGCATTTTCAGAGACAGGACATTTGCTTTGAAATCCAACCTCACCTGTCTCCCCTGACCTCACCCTGGTAGTACTCCATTACAACAAAGCTTTAGAATGTTCCCGGAGATACTCTGGTCTTTCTGATCTGGTCAGAAAGCAGAGTGCCAACCATTATTTTAGGAGATGACAGCAGCATATTTGACTCTTGGTACATGTCCAACAGAAGGTGGTGTGGATGAGTGTAAGGTATCTGCGTCGCTCCATTCAACTCACATTATTGGTCGATGTTTGTTTTTTTAAATTGTTAACACTATAAGAAATGGCGACGCTTTTGTTGAGGTTATTTCATTAGCATAACATAGTAATTGTGTTATTTTACTGGTGTGGATTAAAATCTAATCGACCTTAAACATGGGGAAAAAATTAGTAAGATTATGGTGTATTTTGGGTCAGACTGCCAGCTTGTAAACATGGCCTGCCCTCCGAGGACACCAGCCAGCCTTGTGCCGGATGTTCAGGCAGATGGTTCCCCTGGCCCTGGTGGGTTTGCCTTCAAGGCGTGGTGCAACGCTCTTCAGCGACGCCCGCGCGGGTCCTACAGTGGCAAGCCTTGTTGGCCCCACCCACCCCCACCCCAGCCAGACGCTTCCTATGGGTGGTGATTAGCCAACCTATCCAACCCCACTACCTCATTTGGAGGTACTCAAAAGAGATTCTTGCTGGCCACCTGGTGGGAATGCCATCTCATTTAGGCGAAAAATCTGGGACTCTTCTGAGGCTTTTCCTCTCCTCTTAATAAGCTCTATAAACTTGAGAACTTGAACTAACTTCAGATATTCATAAAACTTTTTCATTCACTATTGATTAGAACACATGGAATCCATGACAAGGAGCGTTTGTATGGCAATTCTGGGTGTCCCAGTAATCCGAGCATCAATAGGGCACATAGACTGAACTGGGGTCATGATTAAGCGGGCCACGAGAAGTGAAATTCTTGGACTAGTGCAAGGCAAATAAAACCGAAAGGATTTGGCAAGAATGTTTTCATTAATCAAGAAGCAAAGTTGGAGCTTCGAGGACATTTGAATATGAACAATAAACACCGCCAAGGGCCAAACAGGCAGTGTTATTTCCATGGCCTGCTGAGTAAGAAGCTTTATTTCCATTGACTGTGCCACGGTGAAAGTCAGCATGGAGGCGCAGTTGTTGACAATGCCACCTCCCATCAAGAAGGCTCCGGGTTTGGCTTTTGTTTTTGTATCCCCTGGAGAGCTTCTACAGATGTTGCTTGTTTCCTTCTACATTTAAAATAAAAGCAATCCAGCCCCAATAAAGCAGGAAATCATGATCCAGATCCAAGCTGGCCCGTGGCCAAAGAGAATACAGGGCCACGTTTCTGAAGAGGGGGGTGGGGTACCTGGAAGCATATCGTTTGCGGAGGGCTGCTTAAGTTTGTGTGTTCACCTGGTGCGCCAGCTCCCCAACTACGAGGGTGAGAGAGCGTGGTTTCGGTCAGCAGCAGAGCTGGTGGAGCAGGTGGTTGGGAAGGGCAGTCCTGGAAGAACAAGCATGATGGCCTGAGGGCCGCCATGTAGATCGATGTGTCAGCACAGGACACCGCCTGCAGGCGCGAGCAAGGTGGATGACGGAGAGCATGCAGGACAGCGGGGGTGCATGCGTAATACGCTGTGAGCTGGGTGTGATAGCCAGGGTTAGCGCGAGGGTTGCCAGGTCCACGGCTGCATGGAGAGCGCGGAGCACAAGCTCATACCAGGCATGGTGCACTGCACACGGGCATGCCCGCATCATCGATCTGCTGGTCAGCCTGGTTCTCTGGACTGTTTTTTTCAACTTTAATGGCCTGGAGCTGCATCGTGAGTGACCGAACCGGTGTTATCATGACACATGACAGCGAATGCCTGGAGCTTTAGGGATAGAGGGAACCATCCTATGGGGAACTTTTAATTTAATACACCCTCTGAGGGGGAAAGGGAGGTAAAGAGTTCTGGGAAAACACTGAATACATTTTTTTTTCTTTTAGATTATTCTGACAAATACCAATAAAATACTAAAATGCTTGGCAAAAATCAAAGTATTCAAAGTCGGAATCATTATGATCAACATCTAAGAAACACAATGAAAAAGAGGGATCGCATCTTTGAAACCATCAGGGGAACCAGTGAACATTGCTAAGTGCCCGCAATGTCAGAAGGCATGAGCATTCAGGCTGTCATAAGAAATGGGTGTTTCATGTTCACCCTTTCGTCACAGGGCAGCATAATGTGGCCGATGACCTCTTCCTCTGAACCTGGATACTCATCATCCCTGTAACATTGATACACTCACAGTTCTCAGGTGAGGGCACCTTAGCCGCTCAGAAGATTAATTGACCTTCTTCCATTCCATAAAGCAGGGTTCTTTGGGTTTGAGAATCACAAATTAAACTGGAAGTGTCTTGGTTCTAACTCATTTAAATCAATTTTCTTTTCCCAGACACAACAGTATTCAAACAACACATGACTGCCTCTAATAACCAGTCATAATGTGGTTGGATTATGTGATGCCACTTTATTTATGTGCATCATGTATAACAGTAAAACATTTCCATTGTAACATTGTCACTGTGACATGTTAGTGCAACATAACAGACATAACTGGTAAGTTTCAGAACAAAATGCATTTTTTTTAATAAAACCTTTTTAATGAGACCAATGTTGTATGAATCACAGTGAACACAAAAGTAGCTTTACTTCAGTCGAACACTGCAATCTTCAGACTACAATGAACAATGAATTATCAGAACTTGGTTATGTCAGACCTTCTGTCACACTCAGAGCAGTTCAGACCTGTCTGGACTCAATCTGTTGTGCTGTCTATTCGCACATTAACAGCTTTCTTTTTTTTTTCTCTGTTATTGGAGCTTTCAGCTCCTCGCATTCATTTTTATCTTTGCACACCTCGTGAGATACCTAGATGCAGTCGGTGTGCAGTGGCACATTGCATTTTTCAGATGCATATGTAATGAACCTGTCACAATGGCGACGTCTCAGGAATTGATGTCTCCCGTTGATTGACCAGGGAGAATCTCCGTTATATCATCCCTGGCCTTGTACAGCAACACTGCTCATCTCCCCCGCCTGTCTGTGATGCTGCGCCTTGAAGTTTGTTGGTAATGAAGGTCCTCACCTCCCATGTGCATTGACCAAGGTCTCAGAACTTTTTCTTCCTGCTCATTAGTACACTGGCTATAATGGAGGCTCAAAGATTGCTGACTGGCTTCTCTGGGTTGGAATCGTGGAGTGCGTGTCTCTCAGCATGGATGGGACTGTCGACGGGCTTGCCTCAACGAGTGGGTTGTACTGAGGGTGTAGGGTGGCATTGCCCACCCTGTCCGGTTCCCCTGACTGACGAAGATGTGCGTTGTGAGTGATGTGTGGTGTACTCAGTATGCAGGGCAGTGGGCTGCGTGGGTCTGGTCCCCTCTGTTGTTTAACTGACGTTAATCATCAGCTGCAACTTCCTTCCTTCCTTCCTGTCATATTTGCTTACATCCAGAATTTCAGACGTGCCCTGACATGGCTGTAGTCATATGGTTGTTGTCGTTGACACAGGCATATATCTCTACATTAGGGAACATAAGCCATTCTGACTTCATAATTACTATAGCTTATCTGGCTGGAAGGACCACGCGTAATGGAGACTCAAAGATTGCTGACTGGCTTTTCTCGGTTGTAATCGTGAAGTGGTAGCACGCAGACTATAAAGTTCCAAGACTTACAACAACTGATGAATCATCAAAACAGTTGATCCCTTTTAAGGCAACACAATGTAAATGCAAACAATGTAACCTTCTGACTTGTATGCAAACTATACCCCGAGTGGAGGATCAATGATATAAAGTATCCACTCAAACAACAGTCCACAAATGCACCCTGTCCCCTCTCTACTTCACTCTCCAAAATCAGTAATGCCCTGCTCCATCGAACACAGCTCCCCAAGTGGCCATAACAGTCATCCAGTCTTCAGAGCAGGACAAGGACCTCATGAGGAACTCAGGCTGGTCGACCTGATTCAGAGTCCCGCTAAAAGTGTATGAAAAAAAAATGTGCATGGGACCATGTCAGACTTCCGAAAATGTGCTCCTCTTTTGTCTGCTCTGGACTTTTTATTTATCCTTTCATACCCTTTTTTTAAAATCACATTGGTTATGGCTTCAAAGATTAACAATCTGCCGCCGCTAACATTCAAAAAAAGCGCAAAAACTTGTAATTACTGGTCTAAGAATGTTTTGCCTTTATAAAGCATTACATATAGTTTTATTTCTTGATACATTTTCCTTATTAGAATGAAATGTGATTGTGTAATGTAGGTATTTTAAATATAGTCAGGTTATGACTTCAGTAACCTATTTTAATACACCCCTGTGCTTTGTAATATATATTCTATTCCATTCTTCTTATTACTTTTATTCGAGCTGCACTTGACCAAACCTGATGTGAGAGAATTGTGTTTAAATTAACCACATAGTTAATAGCTTTAAACATCTCTTAGTAGCTGTCACTGCAAATTCCATGCCAACATTTATTTTAAATATATGATTTGTCGGCAGTAATTTATTGTCAAAAATGTTACCCCAAATCTTGATCTATGCTTGATAAAACCGTTTGTGGGCAGAATTCACAATATTCTCATATTTCACCTTGACAGTGCCCACTTTTTCATCTCTGACAACCTACAACTACTGATAAAAGAAAAGTGGAGGTAGTAAAGTGACAGATCTGCACGGCAGCCGCGGGAAGCAGAGCAGTGGTGTCACCCATTTTTTTTGACACCCCCCCCCCCACACACACACACACACACACCCCACCCAAGTGGAGCTCACCACACAGTTCTCTAAATTCCTGTATGCTGGAGGCCACGAATGCAGAAACTCTCTGGTGATGTGATGTTTCATTGCTTTGTTTTGATTTTATTTTCCACCCTCGCTGTTGATCTGCAGGCTGCGGCTTCCTGCACTCCTGTTCTCTTCAGTTCTGGTTAAACCTCAGCACCGCACGTCCGATCGAACGTGTTGCTGTTTCAGTAAGTCACAGAAAGTTATGTTGATCCCCACACTAAAGAAAGAAGGGGATTAAATAAACTATAAGCAAACCTATCCCTAATAAATGAAGAAGGATTGAAAAGAGGTATGATCTCTAGTTTTATGTAGGACAAGGTCATTCCAGGCAGCCACTGCCTTGACATCAACAGTGCATCTGCCTGCTTCAAACTTGCCAGGCTGAATTACTCTAATGTTGGAACTTACTCTTGTGGTGGTAGCGGGCTGGTTTAAAGGTCATACACTGACAGAGCAGGTAAGCTCCTGCTGCAGGCAAGGGAGAGATAGAGCAAAGAGTGGAGATGCAATGGAAGTAAATCAAAGACTTTTTAAATCTTGGGAGATAGGGAGGAAAAAGAACTTTCGGAAAAAGAAGTACTTTAGCAGGTTTAGCCGTGAGATTTCATCCTCACCAAAAAGTGTTGTGGAGAATCACTTTGCCACCATGATGGAGGTGTGGAGGTATATTTAATTGGAGGATGCTGCAGTAGTCTTTCTTTTAGTCCATAACAAGAGCACCAATGACTGATTAAAGTGCTGCCCAAATTACAGCAACTATATGCATCTTCTGCAACCTGCTCCACTATCTGATATTTTCAGTGACAAATAACTGTCTAAACATCACTTTAATACCTGGCACGTAGTTTCAACAATGACGTTGTGCCATCCCCTCTCCAACATGAGAATTAATTAATTAGGGCCGAGCCCGGTGCGACCTTTTTTTTTTAAATTTTTTTTTTCTTCATCTTTTTTTTCTGGTTGTTATTCTTCCGACAAAACAACGCCCTTTTTGACCCCCTGAACATGCCGAAAAGTTGATTTTATTTGACCTACCCCCCAAAGGGCAGCGAAAATTTTCGATTTTTGGTCCCGAGAGGCTATCTCGAAAGGTGCTCTCTAGCGCCACCTATTTTGCTGCCCCGGGACTGGGTTTGTCCTACGCTCATGAAATTTGGGGCAATATTTATCGTACTGGGCCGGACGAAAACCCGGCGCGCGGCCTAACTCCAACACGAAGTCCGCAATATTTGTCCAAAGTTGCGATTTTTGCACTTTTCGCACACGCCGAACAAAGGAATTTGACGAACTAGTCCTAGGGTTTCACCCGATTTTGTTCATATTTGACGCATCCATGGAAACGATGCCCGACGCAAAATTGCGAAGGATTTTCTTATTTCGCTCCGGTTTGGGCGTGGCGGCCCTGCAAAGTTTCGGCCCGATTTCGGCCCGTCGCCAAAAAATATTCTGCCCCAGCTCGGACATACAAGGTCCGATCGGGGTCAAAGGTCACGGTGTGATCGGGGTCGCGTCCTGAACCGAAATATGTATCAATATTCAGTTATTAATATAGCGCCACCTGCTGGGCACAGGAAATGTCATGTTTTACTCTGGGACGTCCTGATCGGACTGCGTTCAGCAGATTCTGCCCAAAACGGGTGAGGAAGTCAACGAGGCCTTGGTGAAGGAAGGTGAGAAAAACCATCACAATTAAACGAGTGGGCGGTGCCTTGGCGGCACGCCAAACATCAAGGTTTTTATAATTGCCATAACTCGGACATACGTAGTCCGATCCGCGTTTGCTTCCATGGGTCGTCCTAGAATTCCGTCCCGAACAGATCGACGTTTCAATATTGGCTGTATGTTATAGCGCCACCTAGATACAAACAATGAGGCAGCCCCGGGACTGCGTGCGACCTACGTTTACGAAAATCGGCACGCACGTGTAGAATCACAAGGGCTACAAAAAATCCTCTTGGAGCTAGCGGGTGCGGCGTAAAATGGCTCTGTAGCGCCACCTAGAAAATTTCAAAGAAGCGCCACGAAAACCAGGTTCGACCCAGAAATATGAAATTCGGCAGGCTTGTGCAGGACGCAAAACCCTACAAAAAAGTCAGCGCGACCCATATGCTAAACCCCACAGGAAGCGAGCTATATTAATTTTAATGTTCAGATTTTCCTCATTTCGATCCATTTCCAGGCCCGCTGTTTTGCCTCGGTGTTCCTCCAGTTTCCATCAGATCCACTTCAAATTTGACCTGAACATTCCCGAGATGTTCCCGCACATGAATATCAAAAAATATTTAATTTCGGTCAAACGGTTCACCCGTGAGGCGTGGCAAACTCCAGTGTCCAATTCTGGCCGGGTGACTTTGGAGACGCGCGTACAATGGAATGTGGTGTCCTGCTCCTACAATTCTGGTCCGATTTTTGATTTTTTTTGACCCGTGTCATCTCGAAGCATGGGTGATGTTACTTTCCGAAGCTTGTTGTGATATTTTGTACGGTGCGGCCGTGGCGGGGAGCTGAATTTAGCTGTTTTAGGGCTCTTCTGCAGGGTTTAGTGTGCCTGTGAGGCTCAGGGTCTGACAGGCGTCATTCACGTTTGTTCAGCAGTCTCGTCAAGAATCTGTCTCCCGCCCCCGACGACGATGCGTTTGTCGTCTGGACGCGCGGACGCTAAATTGCGAAGCCTGTTCCGTTCGCTCGCACGGTTCTCCCGGCGCGTCGAGCTGAAGCGAGCTGCTTTTCGGTCTCTTTTTCAGGGTTTTTGTGCGGCCTTTTGGGCTCCTGCTCTGACGCGCCACGAAAAGCAGGTTCGACCCAGAAATATGAAATTCGGCACACGTGTGCAGGACACCAGACTCTACAAAAAAGTCAGCGCGACCCATGTGCTAAACCCCACAGGAAGCGAGCTATATCAATTTCCGTGTTCACATTAACAATCCATATCCAGGCCCGCTGTTTTGCCTCGGTGTTCCTCCAGTGTAGATCAGATCCACTTCAAATTTGACCTGAAGATTCTCGAGACCTTCACGCACGTGAATATCAAAAAATATTTAGTTTGTGTCAAACGGTTCACTCGTGGGGGCGTGGCAAACTCCAGCGTCCGATTCTGGCGGGGTGACTTTTGAGACGCGCGTACAATGGAATGTGACGTACTGCTCCTACAGCTATGGTCCGATTTTGGATTTCTTTCGACCGGTGTCATCTACACACGTGTGCGATGTTAAATTGCCAAGCTTTTTGTGATACGTTAAACGGCGCGGTCGTGGCGGGGAGCTGAATGAGGTGTTTTCAGGCCTCTTCTGCAGGGTTCAGTGTGCCTGTTAGACTCAGGGTCTGAGAGGCGTCGTTCAGGTTTGCTCAGCAGTCTCTTCAGGAGTCTGTCTCCCCGCCCCCGACGACGCCGCGTTTGTGTTAAATCGAGAAGCTTTTTCCGTGAGCTTTTCGCGGCGCGTCGAGCTGAAGCGAGCCGCTTTCAGGCCTCTTTTGCGGGGGTCTGGGCGGCCTTTTTGGGCTCCCGCTCTGACGTGCGTCGCTCCTTTGGGCTCGGCGGCGGCCCCCCGGCGTCGCGCCCTCCCCGACGGGCGACGGGGGTGCGAGGGCCCGTTCAATGCTGCTTGCAGCTTTAATTCCTGCATTGTGTTTCAGAATGATAAACAATATATTAGGAAGGCGTCCAAACAATGGGGCTATTCAGCTGAGCAGCGATTCAGCAATTTTGGGGGATTTTGTCTTCCACTGTAGGCTCAGAAGGCTGCATATCTCATCTTTTTATGGTGTTTTTAAGTTTTGCACCTTGATGAAAATGCTACATTAGCTGGAGCTGGAGCCACAAAATTTTTGCAAACAGCTTTCTCATGTTTATTTGTTTCCTCATAAGAGTTTCACCATACCTACCTAAACTTAGAAATGTAATAAACTTTAAACTTTCAGTATCTTGCACGACTATATTTTGAATGATACAATTCTATTTGTATTGCACTTAAATGTAACAAACAGTTACTTGGTATTGCAGTCCTTGAGTAACTGGATCTAACTGCCACACAGCAACACGTAGGTGACCAGCTTTATACTGTCCTGTTTCCTAACATACATAATAAAATTCAGTAACCAATCCTGCAGCAGCATTAACTTACCTTCTCATATCCAATCAGAATGCATATCATGTGCCAGCACATCAAAGACGGCCGTGTTGGCAAAGCTTTACCACCTCACACCAGACATTAAAGATGTATGTTTGCAAAGCTTTCCAGTAGTGTGGTTCTCAGTAAAATATACATTTAAATAGCAAATTTATCCTCCACCAAACAAGAAATGATCCCCCATCTCGTGGTAGAGGAATACAAAGTTGTTTTTGTGTGACTCTGCTTCATTGTGAATTTTGTCCTTGCAGTGCCCCCTTGTGGTAGCATGTAATAGAGCCTAAATCAAAACCATAAAGCCCTCATATTCTTTCAAAAAAAAAAAAAAAAAAAAAAAAAATATATATATATATATATATATATATATATATATATATATATATATATATATATATATATATATTTATATTTTTTTTTTATATAGAAAGGTTTATGATTTTTATTGCAAGTTTGTTTTTCTTTAATATTCCACATAATATATTGATTATAGTCAAGGTGTCATGTTTTACAGGCTGATACTAATATGTTTCAGTGAAATATTGGTACCTTTTCTGTCTTTTAAATGAATTGGGGGCATTGGGTTTGGGTTGGATGATGACTAACTCAAGCTAAGCATGAATCCTACCTAAAAGAGCAGTTATTTTAGAACGCTAGTCATAATACGCTGCCACAGTCCTGTATAGTCGATGGCAAACCAAAGGTGGTTTTTTTTACATTTGTGATGCCTCTGGCTGAGGGATTCTTTTTGCTTTGGTTTTGTGTGTGTGTGTGTGTGTGTGTGTGTGTGTGTGTGTGTGTGTGTGTGTGTTGTGGTCAAAATCCGGCGGAACAACGACATCTCTCTCTGTCTTTTGATAAAGGTCAGCAATGACTCAGTCTCGTCATTGCTGAAGGCTAAAGGAGAGGAAGCACCTGAGAAAGCAGAGCAGAACTTCCAGGGCAGCTAAGTCCTCCCTGCCAGCAGCAGGAGCATCCGCGGCGAGCACGCACCGATGAGACTACTGTTGGCATCTTTTATCTGCACAGTGAGTCCCCTATCAGTTCCCCTACACCTGCACTTCTTTCACACCTTTAAACATGCATACATGATTGCAGAAGAAGTGCACATGCAGCAGAGCTGATGCTTGAGTTTTTTCTTCAGCAGAGCTTTCTAAATCACTGTAAAGTCTTGGATATAATTCCCCAGTAAGCCATAAAGCTGCTGCCGAGGCTCTTTTGCCTTGTAACTAGAACCTCTCTGTGATATGGAGCACCGGCTCTCATTCTGTTCGACTGTTCTTTTTGTTGAATATATAATAAACCATAAAGATATAAACGTAAGACAAATAATTAGGACATGAACTGGTCAGTCTAGTCAGTCCGTCTCCTGAGTTCAACACTAGATCTGGGCAAAAAAAAACACCTGGTTTGGAGTCATTTATGTCTCAGAAATAAGAAATAAGAACGACAAGATATATTTTTTACTTTGCATTACAAATCAACTGTATACTTACCACCGCCTACTGTGCTGGAATGTATTCATATATGTGTCCTTGGGCCAGTAAAAGGGCAAAAGAAAAAAGTGGAAACAGCCCGATGGGAAAGAAGGGAGGGTGAGCATTCAGGCTTGACTATGGTACCAAACAATTTATTACAAACGTGAAAGTGCCCTTTAAGCATATTTATTTAGAGGGTTTGACTCAGTGGACCATATGAAGGTCCTGGGAAATTCTTTGGTCACTGTCATTACTGAGTGTGCCCACTCCTTTTTTTGCTGATCTGATTTTACTGGTCCTCAGCTCAATTTGGAAACACCAAAGACCAAAAACATTTTCCAAAAAGGTAGTGGGTATCATCTCTATATTGCTATAAAGAAATGATGGCCACTTTAAAGAACTTATTGTTTACTTTCTGCGCACCTTCCCTCCAAAGCAGAACTTTCTGTTCAGCAGTTACTTAAGTAACATTTTGCACCCTTTTGATGCGGGTTTAAAGGTAAACTACTGCTTCATTATTTTAACTCAGTTGAAACCCACAGATGAGATAAAAAGCTACAGAAACCGAGGCATGTGAAGGGAAAACTGACTTTGTTGTACACTGTACAGCATTTAGACAAGAAGTCTGAATAAAGCCCTGATTCAGAGGTCAAAGTGACAGAGGAACTGAACTTTAGATTGCTCCCAGAAGCTAAGACTTCAGTGAGAAGGAGAGAAAGAGAGGAGCTGGATGAGTCATATTCAATACCTCGTTCATATTTCAGAGGATTCTTTGACTTCCCACTCAGAGTTGTCACCACAGACAATCTATTCCTGCTGCAGCAGTTCTACTAGAGGGAATTTGTTGGTATTTTGGAATCCAGACCAATGATGGGACTGAGACTGCTGTGGAAAATGAAATAGTGGTAGACGTGGAAAAAATTGTAAAAGCTTGAAAGAGAGGCTACCTAATATTGAAACTACTTGTGCTCACAGGATGGTCACCACTGTTGCACAATACAACTGAGTCACTGAGTGTGAAACTGGTGGGAGTATTGATAAGCTAAGTAAAGGTGGCTAAAATAGACACACTACATTACATATTTATAGGATATTTTAGCATAATGTACAAGAGTAAAACCAAAAAAGCTTTTTCAAAGAGCTTTTACAAACAACTGGAGAAAAGGTTGGAGAATGGTGAGACAATACCCTGTAAGAACAGTAGGTGGCGACAAAAATGGCTCTTGAAGAGCAAGCAGGGAGGAGCTTTTGTCCTCCTCTGGAGCCAAGACATGACTTCCACAGCCCTCACAACATCTCACTTTAAGTTTAAACGTTAACACTTAACCTGTTTAAGCCCACCGCCGTAGATGAAACAAACAGATAGATAAGAGCCCCGCCCACTAAGTGCTGCAGGACCCTTGTAAGTAATGAACTTTAAAGTAAGGATACCTTTTAAACACAATGTTCAGTCTTAAACTGTCAGTGACATTTGTCCTTTCCTGTAACAAAAAATTCCATTCAAAAGAAATAAAATGGTGCCATTAAAATGTCAATATGAATATTTGTACTGAAGTGTACAGAGACTATTGACAAGTGCTGCAAAACACGTCAATAAGAACAAGCACGTAAGATTCTTTTTCAGGCCGTTTACGGTTAATTGTTGGAGTGTAAAAGATGGATAATTAATCAATTTTAAGTCCTCCTATAATATCTTCCTTTAGATGGAACCTTTTTCAAATCCAGGCTTCCAAGTTGTGAAAACTTTAAAAGATGACAAGTAAAGGCGATAAAAGGCCAGAAAAGTGTTGACAATCCAATTAGATTAAACTCAGTGAAGTCAGCTATCCCCACAATCCATTTTTTAAATACTTCTTTTTGTAAAATAAATAAAAAAATAAATATCCTCATGATCTGTTGTTGTGGGAACAGAGTGAACTGGATGAAGAGGATTATTGAGCGCTTGACGAAAAATCCAAATCCATCCTTGTTGAGCTCTGACTCTGACACGCACTCAGACATACATCTACATTTGTGTGTGTGTGTGTGTGTGTGTGTGTGTGTGTGAGAGAGAGAGACAGAGTGTGTGTGTGTGTGTGTGTGTGTGTGTGTGTGTGTGTGTGTGTGTGTGTGTGTGTGTGTGTGTGAGAGAGAGAGAGAGAGAGTGTTTTCTCTTTTTTCTGGTTTGGACATCATTCATTGTTTTTATTTTTATCTGGAGTAGGAAAGTGTTTTCTGAGTTCTTCTGTGGATAATCAGCAGCCAGGCAGACGTACCTCAATGCCAGCTGTGGTATTAACCTCTCACCATGGGCAGTAATGTATCTGCAGCATGGACACTGCATAGAGGGCACCAGCAGGGCTTCCAAAGACTTCCAAGCCTCCACAAAGGTCAGGAATCAACGGTTTATGTGACTGACAAGCGTGTGTATGTGTTAGGGGCTGTTTATAAATGCCTCTGTGAGGTCTGTGAGAATGTTGCTTGGTGGTGCTGAAGAACAGCTCCAGGCTGAGATGGCAGGATGCAGCCAGCTGTTGGTTTTCCCTGCTTCGCGTTACATCAGCAGACAGTGCTGTGATGAAAAGGGAAGACTTCTGGCTAGATCGCATTCTTTTCAATTGTGGAATAAAGCTAAATGTATTTACTCCCAGTGCTGCACTCAAGTATTTCCATTTTTGCTGTTGTGAACTTCCACTATATAATAGCAATTTAAAAAATTACACTTTTTAGGTGTGGTTAAATGAGTACATTTTTCAGTTGCATAGTATAAAGTATAAAGATATACTGCTAGCACACTTATGCTCCGGGACTTTTCAGGACTGGAAAGAGCTTTTTTTATCTCTAGGCTGATTCTCATGTATAATGTAATCATGTTAAGGGCACACACACACAAACACACACACTCCTTCCACCCTCCCCCATTCTGATTCATCTGTTACGTCTAGATTATGAAAGAAAGACAAAAAGCCTGGGGGGAATCATTCAGAGAAAGCTGCCATCAGAATAATTACAATAACTACAGAGTTTGGCCTCTCCCATCCGCTCCCTCCACCTCCAGCACACTCCTGTAGAGCACACGGCTCTTTGTACGTCACTGGAACACGGCGCAGAACGAGTGGGACAGGCCAAGAGACGCATGAAAGGAAAGAACGGACTGTGACTTAGCCAGGTTTCCTTGACGACCACCCATAACATGCTCAACAGTTCCCATGGTGATGATTCTCAGAGGCCTGGAGAGATGGGAGATGATGGCTAGTTAAGCCAAAGTCGCTGTCACCTGATTGGTAGCTTACATCCTACTAAAAATTTTACATTTGTACTATGCAAAACACATTGCTGAAAGTGGAACATACTTTACATGTACAGAGGAGAGTACTTCTGTCACATTACAATTGCTGCAATTATGCGATTGTTGACAGCCAATGTGCTGTTCCTTCCTGTCCTGGATTGTACTGTGTTAGAAAACCTGTCAGTTTACTGGTGTGACCACCTTTTGCTTCACGCAGTGCAACACATCTCTACACATCTCAGAGTTCATCAGGCTGTTGATTGTGACCTGTGGAATGTCTGTCTGCTCCTCTCAAACGCAAAGTTGGATATTGACAGGAAGCGGAACATGCTGTCGCATATGCTGATCCAGAGCATCCCAAGTCTAATGGGTGAAGCTGGCCATCTGAGAGAACTCAGATGTTTTCAGCTTCCAGGAGTTGTGTGCAGACCCTCGCAACATGGATCTGTGCATTATCCTGCATGGATAGGCGTGAGGTGCTGGTCGTGGATGAATGGCACAGCAATGGGCCTCAGGATCTCATCACAAATGCAATCAATGACATGCACCTGTGGTCGTTGCCCATAATGTACGCCTGCCCCCACCATAACCCCACTGGCCCCATGGGCCACTCAAAACCACTGACCCACACAACGTCATTCACGGTGTCTGCCATCTGCCCTGTACAGTGAAAACCGGGACTCATCCGTGAAAAGAACATCTCTCCAAAGTGCCACATGTCATCAAACGTGAGCATTTTCTCACTCAAGCCAGTTACCAGGATGAGATGCAGTCAGGTTGAGACCCCCGATGAGGACGACGAGGCTGCAGACGAGCGTCCCTGAAAACGCTTCCTGACAGTTTGTGCAGAAATTCTTTGGTTTTCCAGAGCGACTGTTGCAGCAGCTCTCCCAGGTCGCTGGTCTGACGATCATGGAGGTGAAAATCCTGGATGTGGAGGTCCTAGGCCGATGTGTTTACACTTGGTTTGTGGGTGTGAGGCTGGTTGGAAATGCTGGCAAATTCTCTGAGCTGACTTTGAAGTACGGTAGAGAACCAAACATTCAACTTGTGGCCAACGGCTTTGGTGGGAATTCCTGCAGTCAGCATGCCAACTGCACGCTGCCTCAAAACCTGCGTCATCTGCAGCATTGTGATGTGTGGTAAAACTGCACATTTTAGAAGGGTCTTTTATTCTGGGCATCCTAATAAGGCTCCATTGTGCAATAACCATGCCGTCTAGTCAATATCTTGATCTCTGAGTTCAGATTGCTCAATAGTGCACTTTACAGATCCTAATCCACATCGACCGACTCACTCCTGCTGTACTCCAGCTTTACTTAGGAGGCGATGGAGAGGATGTACAGTAGTGCTACACTAGACTACAGGGATGGCACATGAACACGGTGTTCTGTTCCAACACCAACAGTAAACATAATCTCAGCAAATATGTGCAGCCATGTGTGGGGTAGTTTGTGTACACATGCATGTACGTGTCTCCACGGGAACAGGGAAAAAAAAAACAAAGAGCCGGAGAGAAGAGTGTAAATGCCCCGCTGAACACATTTTTTTTTATTATTTCCTCCTGGGGAAAAGAGTAGTTTAGTTTCAGGCCATTTCTCCATCGTTTAGGAGCGGAAGCCCACATTACTGATAAACCGCAGCTGAATAAAGGTCCTCATAGAAATCTTAACGATTGTAAACCTAGGTTTGATTGACTCACAATGATGATGATGATGACCAAATGAGAAAAGACAGTAGATATTATAAGTTAACAAACAAACCTTTTGCTATTGTTTCTTCTGATTATCCTTAATATGCAATGGCATGTCTTTTTATATTACATTGTCTGAATTTATATAAGTTGTTATACCTGTTATGAGAATCATGATTCAACTATAAGGACACCTTAAGGGCCTAGTGCAACACACAAGCACACTGAAAAGATCATAAACCCCCTCTAACACTGTAATGTTGATCGTAAATGTACAGTCCAAAGGCAGCTCCAGTCATAGAAGGTCAAGCTTTATGATGATTATATAGAGAATATTAGCAGTCATTAAATGAAATGCCTTTTGTGACAGAACAACAGTACACTGTCTTTAAAGCTCTGGTGAGTTCAGCTGTTAATGATGATACTGAACGATAAAATCATTTTGAACAGTGAGCCTCCTCTTTTCTAAATGCAACATGGTGTTGCATTTAGAAAAGTT
This sequence comes from Lagocephalus sceleratus, assembly GCA_911728415.1. Classification (NCBI taxonomy): domain Eukaryota; kingdom Metazoa; phylum Chordata; class Actinopteri; order Tetraodontiformes; family Tetraodontidae; genus Lagocephalus; species Lagocephalus sceleratus. Next base: position 5,028,642 of record CAJVRN010000232.1, on the reverse strand, counting down.
TGGCTTTGGTGGTTATATGGCTTTGCAGTGGTGTAATCAGGAGAATTATGAGCCTTGCTACTCACAAACCTCATAACTGCAATCCAAGAGAACATTAACCTACTTGTACTGATGATGACAGATGTCTTTAATGGTACATTTAAGTGTTGTGGGAATAACCAGCTGCTTGTGTTCTCAGCAATTCAAGACTTTTTTTTTCCAAGGAGAGAAATGAATTCATGAAATGACTCTCAGCTTTAACCTTGATTTCCAGCCCGTGATACAGGCACACATGAATCACAGTGGGTGTTTCGGAAGTGAAGCAGGAAATTCTGTTTTTCGTTTAGGTCTGGGAGCCATGGAAACCGTTTACAAACGCTCTGGTTTGCAGTTTACATGGATCAAGGTGAATTATAGAATTCCAAGCGATGGAGGTGTTGATTGTTGATCCTTGGGGAAATGTTCAGCTTTGTTAGTGAGGCTTTTCACAGATGCTTGTAACTTCAGCATTGAAGTCACATGTATCCTTTGAAAAAGGGTTTGACAGACCCACCTTGAAAGGTGTGGCAAAAAAACACCTGTAAGGCATGTTTGGATTCAAAGTGCATGAGATCTGAAAGAGAAATCAATTATTTTTGGAATTTAAAGTTCTCTTATGCAGCCCCCACAACCTGCATTGCTCCTTCTGCCACTGTGGCATAACTGAAAAGAGTGTTTTAAAAAAAAAAAAAAAAGTACACCATTCCCTGATATTTCGCCCCCATCCCAGAACATCTCTTGGTGGCGGGGCAATGAAGAGGGATGATTTCCACTCAAGCGTTCTCCTTCTCACCCCTAGGTCTCTCAACAGGTGACTTGTTGAGCCCACAAAGCCTGTTGTTCCAACCTCCACAGGGAAGAACCTCATTTTCTGGTGCCATGCATCCAGCCGTCCTACTGCCCTCGTGCCACCGTCTCGACCCTGCACCCGTCATCAGTTGTCTTGGTAACCTCTGAGACAACAGGGTCCTGCCTCTCTTTCTTGCTGGCTCTGGACCACAGGATGGGAAGGTCACCCCATCCAAGGGGACACTGTTTGGACTCTGCCCACGATGGTGCTGCAGCCTTCCTGCTGAATTCTTCACCTTCTCTATTGCCTTCCTTCCTCTCACAACTTGGGTCTTCACATCTCTTAACATCAAGTCTACAGAGTCCCAAATGCTTTCCTGCCGGACCTCTCATCATACCTGCTGTTGAACTCTTCATACTGGATTTCCGGTTTAACTTGGTTTCCACAGTTCCACACAATGCTTTCTGCAGACGATCAAACAGTGACTAATCTAAGCTCTTCCTTCCAAGTCCTTTCAAATTTTCGGCATTCTGGCTTGACTCTGCTCTTGGGTCACATTCAGGTGCTTCAGGGGTCTCCTCAGGGACCTCACTCTCATCTTGTTCCACCCCACCTCAATAGCACTGGGCCCAAAAACAGAAGACCAAAAATAAGCATAGTCAAGAGACAGGCCAAAGAAAAGGAATAGACTATTAAGTTAAGTATTGCAGCATCTGAGTGTTTTTATTCATTTGAAGGGAACGGGGAAGAATTTTGTTTGGATCACAATGATGTCAGAGGTTTATCCTTGAGCATGAAAATAATATATTTGATGAAGCGTAACATCATTGGTTTAAATATTATCTACTGTAGTCACAGCTCTAACAATAACAAAGCCAATAAAAGCAGTTAGATGAAAAAGAAGTAAAATTATATTTCCATGTCCAGGATTAACTTTTTATCATTTGTTTACATTTGAAGAATTCACTTTTCTTTTAAAAACCAAATACAAATTCAAATCAATGCAAAACACAGAAATGAGGAAATTAGGATGCATTGGTTATAAATCTATAATATCAAATGCATCATTAACACCACATGCAACATAGATATCCCGACTGTAACAAAGTGGATTTATTGTTTAGATATAAATAATGGCACTAGAATATTATTATAAAACTTAATACTGTTAAGTACATATAGCAGACTGTTTACTCTGAATAAAACCATTAATGCACACCTGTCCCTGGGTGTGCTGTGTCCTTCTTTATGTGTGTCAACATATTTTCTGTGAGCGGGCAGCTCTTAATTATACTACTGATGAGATAAAATCAAAAAGATATGGAGGCATATTTGTAAATAAACATTAATCAAACCAGGGCTGCAGCATAAGACAGCACATTCACATGCTTTTGTATGCATGGGATGATCATGGTTTTAACAGACTGACTTTTTTTTTTTTTTTTTTTTTTGCAAACACACGCACATGCAGTGGGACTGGAGCCTATCCCATTTGACATTGGGTGAAGGTGGGGTCCACCCTGGACTGGACGCCAGTCAGCCACAGGGCTGACACAAATACACAAAAAACCACTCATGCTCACATTCACTCCTATGGGCAATTGAGAGTGATCAATTCGCTTCATCCCCAGTTGCGCATGTCTTGGGACTGTGGGAGGAAGCCATCCACAGAGAACCCACACAGGCACAGGGAGAACATGACACACTCCACACAGAAAGACCCAGCCTCCATCCCAACTGGGCTTCTAACTTTGTGAGGACTTCCATAAACATAATATATTCCTCAGCCCCTTACCCTACCCATCCCATCACAACTAACCCCCTTAAAACCAGGTCTTAAGTCTCAAGCAGTGCTTTGAGGTTGTGGGAGCCAACCAAAGTGTCTCAAAAAATGTTCTCACATTGCTAATGGAATGCGTATTTTGGTAGTCAATACGTACCTAAGAACAAGAAGACACACACATAAACACACACACACACATATCTCTTCCCATCACCCTTTAGAGCTGTGTTTCTGAAGGGATAATCTCAGTGTTGTTCCACTGCCCATGTGAGGAAAGGATTATATTTATTTGGGGAGTTTTCATCCTGTCATTTCCATCTGTCACCATTAGTTTGGCCATGGGATATTTAAAAGAGCTTTACAGAGGAGTAATGGGATGAGACTGTGTGAGTGAATGTGTGAGAGAGGAAAACAGAAAGTAAGATTTTAGAGTTCCTAATGGAGCTATCTTAGAAAACTAAAACATATCCCTCTGTTTCACATCTCCTTTACTTGAACTATTCAAACTACCCTGATGAAGGGGACTATCCAGCTGTAGAGTTTCTGGTATCAGATGGCACATTCATTTCTACTCCAGGTACTACCCTAGGCCAGCTCAAAAGTTATCGTAAAGGTGAGATATTATGCTCCTTTTCTGTAGGTTTCATTGATGTGCAAATTAAATGTTAGTAGCATGCTTTGGTTAAAAAAAACTGAAGGATTGATCACAGTTGCACTCACCAGTTTCACAGCCCTGCTCAAACAACCAATTTGACTGCCTTTCCCTCTAAATCCTAATGAGCTACTTTGAGCCCCGCCTACAGATTGTCTTTGCTCCACCCATCTCTGTTACCCAGAGAGAAGTCGTGAGCTAAGAGGAGATACTCAGACCCAGGGTGGGGAGGCACTCCAAATAAGCAAATATGTGGTGTAAAGCAATGAAAAAGTGAGTTTTTATTATACTACATACTAAACTATGTTGAAGGGTATTGTTGATTCATAACCAGTGTGTATTCTAAACAATAATGCACACAGGAAAATAGTATTCTAGATAGCTACTTCAGTTATATCCTATGCCCTATACTAGAGTTGTTTTTATACTGTTTGGGTGTGATATTGTGAACAAAAGGAAGAAAAAAAATTCAAATAAAATTATTGGTATAAATAGGCCAGGTGCATTTATATAGATCATTTTAGAAATTACATGAAACTTTATTTCATAAAAAAACTTTATTTAACTATTCAGAATTGTAATAATCATCTACTTAAAAGTTTGTACTTTTTTAAATAAAAAGTGTCGGTTGACACTTATTTCAAAAGAGTCCAACTCAAGAAATCATCACTGGGCTTCCAGTGATCTCTCTGATCTAATATAAAAACACCAGTGACCTCTAGCATGAGCTCTTGGCTTAATCCCTCTTGTGTTGTTATGTTGCTGGCCTGTTTACTGTTTAAACGACATAATGACAAAGAATGTTTGGGCTGGGGAAAAAAAGGGATATTCTTCAGAGCTGTAGCAGAGGAGAACACTGCCCACCCCCTCAGATCCTTCCATTATGCAGGCAATGCTGGCCACTTAGCTCCAGGCAATACTTGACTTTAGACATGTTCAAATGAGAAATCATGAGCTCCGCATCTGAGAGGGTAAAGAAGAGTGAAATGCTGCCCCCGCCACTCCCCACCTGATGTCTTCAATGCAACCACATAGATGTGACAGCTTAGGGAGTCTGAGCCGACCAGCAAACCACTTCAAACAGGCCAAAAGTTGCGCAGACTTACAACAATAAAGCCACAGTTAAACTTAAGGTTTTATGAAGATTTGCATTGTTTTCAGCCAACAAAGTGTAAAGCAAATGTATAAATTGGTTTATTTATTACAGGCAAAACTTTAGAATATCTGAGGAAATAAATTATTTTTATATCCAACCTGCCAGGAGAGTTAAGTCAGATTTTTCATGTGGTCCTGCAATCATTGATAAGCAAGATTGTCCACAATGTCCCAGATGTCACTTTATATTGTATTTTGTCCTGTGGTTAAAAGGTATGCCAGTACAGCAAAAATAAAAGTACTCCTGCTGTAAGGTTTATTTGGGGAAATGCAATTGATCATCCAACCACAGAGACAACTAAAGAGATATAAAACATGTATGAGCTCCTGGAGTAAGCAGTGATCCCCATGGCTCCAATCATCTATTTCCACTGGCTTTAGTCTTGATGAATGTTCTCAGCACACACACATCTGACGCTTACTGCTGATTAAAAACAATCACACCGATCTCACCAGTGACTCAGATATGCATCCCACTGCCTTTTACCCACAGCTGTAGGAGATATATGTTAAAATATGCATTACCACAGTACAGCTTGAGCTACGGATCACACAAGCCTTTTATTCATGATCAAAATTTCCCTTCAAAATTTCCCTTTGAAACAATTACAAGCACACAGTTTTCTTACTGTTTCCAGTAAAAGAAAAAAAGGCAGAAATCAATCATTTATCTGTTTTACTCCGGCTTGAATGGTCTTTGGTATATTGTACAGGTAAAGGGAGAAGGTTGTCACTATTTGTGTAGAAAATACTGAATTGTTATAAATGGTTTGATTTTAATGCCATTTCCTTGGAACAATTCCCTCCTTCGGGTTAATAAAAACACTCATTTCTGCTGAATACATATTTCATGCAACAGCTCAGAGACAAAAAGAAAGTTTGATTATTTTCATATCCCAGCAAACAATAAAAACGACATACCAAAGGGGGGTTGAAAGTTTTACCTTAGGATTGTTGCAATAGCAGCATTGCCATCTTCTCCTCTCATTTCAGCTTGTTGAACTGCTCCAAGCAATTTATCTCAGTGGTTAAACTGCTGTTGGCCTATATTTACATTAACACAGGCAAACCCCAACTAAGTGTATTCTGGGGTGAGTTCAACTACAAGCTCACCTTTAGAAATGTAACGTGTGTTTATGATTAAATTGGGTCTGATAATGATACTGTCCTGGCTGGAATAACAAAAGGCAGCAGGCGTATAATGAGGCTGTCATAAAATGATTATCTAGATTTGACATTCTTCTAACAGAGATTATTATGGTATCTTTTAATTCTTTTCCTCTTATTTCTATCATCACAAAACTAAAAATTCATAAAATCTCTTGACTTGAGACTTGAAATGAAAGGAGTTGACCAAATTATAAATCTTTTGCCTGGATGTCAACGAACAACTTGTGATATCTCGAAGATCTAGTTAAAAGATTTAGTTAAAATCAAACTTATGAGAAGTTTCTTTGTGATAAAAACAATATAACTAAGTCAGAAAACAACTATTTATTGTTCGGCTGGTTTTTAATCCAGTTTGAGCAGGCTTATTACCTCTGCCAGGAGGTTATGTTTTTGCCAGCGTTTGTCTGTCTGTCTGACTGACTGACTGACTGACTGACTGACTGACTGACTGACTGAGTGTTAGTAACATAACTCAAAAAGTTATGGACTGATTTTGATAACATTTTAAGGATTTGTTGAAAATGTGAAAAGGAAGAACTGATTTCATTTTGGGGGTGATCCACAACAAATCCTGGATTCTGGATCACTTTGAAATTTTCGTTAACATTGTGGTCAATGGGCCAAAAATTTTGTTTCTCAATATCTCGGTTAATTATTGACCAAACCCCATGAAATTTGACTCAAAGATGGAAAATGGGATCCTCTATCATATTCCAAAGGCTGATCTGGATCTGATCCAGAAGACGGATTTTACAGTGTACCCTCGTTTATCGCGGGGCTTACATTCCGGAAATTACCCGCGATAGACGAAATCCACGAAGTAAACAGCTTTATTTACAGGTTTTAAAGCCGTAAAACCCCTAACCACACACTTTTATACACTTTTCTCACAGGATTTAACATTTTCTCACAATCAAACACTTTCAAAGTTCAAACTTCTTCCTCCGCCTTTTGGTTGCGACCGCAGGTGCCTTTTCCCCTGCAGTTCTCCAATCTGGATTCAGAGCACAATGCACTGGGGAAAAAAATCTGCGAAGCAGCAAAGCCGCGAAAAGTGAACTGCGTTATAGCGAGGGTACACTGTATTGCAATTTATATAAAAAATGGGGGTGCCCTTATATTTTGGCCTACTGTGCCTTTTATATTAGAGGTAGAAATTTCTAACAACCACTGTCATGTAGCTGAGTCAAGTTTGCATCTATAGTATGTCAACGGATCATGGCATATGGAGCAAGATCCAGTAGAAAACCGCCATTACAGAAAATACGATTTTCGTGAATAACTACAACTAAGACATATATTGTTATGATTCCAGTGGCTAACAGTATGCTTTTATGGTCAAGGAATCTAAATATGTAGTAAAAGTATATGTGGGACTAATATTTCTGGTGGAAATCACAACATGCCAGCAATTGTTGCGCTTAGCGGAGGTCTGCACTCTCAGAGTGCTTTCTAGTTTATACAGTTTCTGCTTTGTTTCTGGGATAGTTCTTTACATCTTGTCAGCAACTCTTTCCAAGATCGAGCATTTGAAAGAAGTACCGTAACAACTTCTAGTAGTGCATCTCAATAAATCACAAAATGTTGACTTATTTCAGTAACCCAAAAAGTGAACCTTAGATTTCTTTTAGATTCATGACATATATTTTGCTCCTTGGTCATAGAATAACATTCAGAACATCTTACATCCTGATGATTTTATCTCTCTTGGAGAATTCAAAACAGTTTTAAGAAAAACTGCCACTGCTCCTCTTGAATTGTATATTTTAAATTTATCTCTTGCCTGTTGTTCACTATGTGCCTGCCTTCATGAATTATTTTATGTTTTATTGTAACTCTGTCATTTATAATGGTGTGCTTCTCTTGGCTGAGTCTCCTTTGAAAAAGAGATTTATTCTCATGGGACTTCTCAGAAAAATAAAGGATATCACACACAGAGTTACACTCTAATTAACTCAAGAAACCTCCAATGGTTTCCTGAGCCTTTCAATTGTCTCAGTCTGGTTCAGCAGGCTACACAATCATGGGGAGGACTGATGTCTTGACCATCATTGACAGTGGGTAAGACACAAAAGGTCACAGCTGAAGCTGACTTTTCTTAGGGGACTGAGCTTCAAAAAGTTTCACAAGCAACAGAGATGCAACCTGCAGAGGATTGTGAATTAAGGCACATTCAGGGATATGGGCAGATTTACAAGGGATGGGCTACAACTGGAGCCAGTGCTGCCAAGAGCTGCCACACATAGATGGATCCAGATCATGGGCTGCTGCTGTGGCATTCATTGTGTCAAGACTCTCTTGAACCTGAGGAAACATCACAGCTGTCTTATCTGGGCTAGGAGCCACAAGAACCAAAATATTGCCGAGGGGTCCAAAGCCCTCTTTTCCTCAGATGAAAAGGAATTTTGCGTTTGGGAATCATGGTGTCGTAGACCGGAAGAGTAGTGGAGATCCAAGCTGCTTGAGCTCATTGGGTGAGTTCCCACAGTGAGTGTTGGTTTGGAGAGCCATGTCATAATATTCCTGCTTGATTGGCCAGTAAACATACACATAATGCATCAGCAGTGCCATAAACCGATCGCCTCTGAATTTATGCTGTAATTCATGCAAAAGGAGCCCGGATTGCTGTATATGTTAATACTTTTAATTTCTGAGTTAAAAATATTTGTCTTTTTTTTAATTCAGTGTCAATGAGACTCTGAATTTGGGTTTTCATTAGTGGTATGCCATAATTGTCAAAATTCAAAGAAAACACTCTGCAGATGCAGTGCAATTCATCTGTATAATATAATTACCGGTACTAAAATTAATACTTTAATGCTTTTTCATGTTAATGCTGAGATACATGAGTGCTATAAACCTAACATGTTATTTAAGTCAATTATTGAATGCATAACTTTTCATTTACTGCACTTATTCAAGAGATGAAGCCAACAGGGTTTAAGAATCTGAGATTTAGTGAATTGAGCTCTGAGAGCTACTGTCTCAGATGATTGTAGCGTGGGATTGGCAGGTCCAGTCACTGGATTGAAACCAACAACAGAATACCAATTAACAAAGATGCCCTAAATAAAACAACAAGTGGCCCTATAGCAATCTGCTCCTGATGGCCATTATACCCTGGAGCTCTCATACCTCATCTGCTCTCAGTTTGCTGTAAACCTCTAAGGCTCAGAGCAAAGCATGGGACACCTCCATGTGTGTTCTGAAGAGAACAAATGTCCTTTAAATAGCAGTTCACTCTGATCCATTCTGGTTTGTTCCCAAATGAGGAAAAGAACAGTTTAGCCTCTGGTATTATCTACGGTTGCTTCTCTTGTCTCTAATTAAAAAACACATGTGCTTAATAGAGTACATAAAAAGTGGCTATGGAGGCTCTGCTTTTATACCTGGTTTTTGTTTCTCTTTAATATCTGACCTTGGTATTTCATTAAATAACAGAAAAAGCACCACAACAATCCCTGATTTATTTGGATTAATTGCAGCAAAGATGGAACATACGCCCCCCATCCATTTAGGGGAAGCAGCATTCACTGGGATTTTTTTTTATCTAGTGATTTTTACAGTTTTTAAAATAGTCAATTGTGTTGACATCTCTTCTTTTTCAGAACATTTATGCACATGATGTCTGCTGCTTTATGTCAAATGATTGCAATTTTTTGTTTTTTTTTTGTCCTTGGCGGTTATTCTCCCCTGTGGATGGGACTGGAGCCTATGCCACCTACGGCTGAGGCACCAGCTCAATACAGGATCCTCTCCACATTTAGAGCTTTGCTTCCTTGCTCAAGGGTACCTCAGCAGTGCTGAGGTTTACTGGCACCTTCCCTGCTACCAACACACGTTTGTCTGACATGGGGGATTGAACCAGAAACCTTCATCTCAATCCCCTATTTGCTGAGCTACCGCCATCAACTTCAATCTATACCTTAATTGTATCTTTGAAAGTTATTTGAAAACTATGTTAAAAAAAAGTCCTATTTGATGTATTCATGCAATTTTCTAGTATCAACACTTTAACTGTGATTCTGACTAATGGATGAGGAAGAACTCAAAAACAGATAGTAAAAGAGACCAAAGCTGAGGAGAGTTGAGGGCATTAATAATTCTCCTGCTGAGTAAAATAAGGCATCTTTTATTCTGAGTACTTCCATACTAACTAATGCACTGGTCACACTCCAACCTGGTCACCTCAGAAACTGTAATGCTCTTCTGCATGGTTTTCCCCACAAATCCCTCCAGAAACTACAACTTGTGAAGAACTCAGCTGCCCATTTCATCTCCCGACCCCCCCAACAACACCTCAGTTCTCAAACAGCTTGAGTGGCTTCCTGTTCCATTCCGTATTGTTTCTTAAAACCCTGCTCCTCAGGTCCAAATCCCTCCATCATCCTGCTCCCTCTTAACTCACAGAACTAGATACCTGCTCCCCTCCTGGTACTCTCAGCTCATCCTCTGCCTCCCTCGTCTCTACTCCTCCTGCCTGATTTGCGGTTGCTCAGCACCCTATCTCTGGAATGCATGCCCCAAGGATATCTACACTTTGACACCTTTACCCACCTTAGAGTCCCACCGAAAACCTATTTAAAAAAAAAAAACTCTGTCTGTAAGGTGGCCTTGAGAGCCTCAATAGATGTCTTTAAATGAAAATTATTAACCTCATTATTAGGCCTTATCCATTGTTAAAACCAAAAAATGGCTGTTTCGTCTCCTTAATAAAAAAGAAAACAGCTTCACTGACAATTTAAATCCTTTAATATTTAAGCTGAAGCCCATCAATCCTCACCAGCACATTTTACTGCATCATATCAAACATGGTAACAGTATCAGCAGTACCTGGGCAACCAAGACAATAAAGCATTTCTTTGCAGTGATCCATCCCAGCACTGAGTCTCCTGCAAGAGATATTAAAGCAGAGTGACAGATCTAATTATCACCTCTCCAATTCTTCTACTCTGACTCTGATGAAAAGTACTACATTCTTTCAGATATCCTATGCCCTCAAACTAACTTTCACCTCTGCTAATAACTAAAAGTGTAGTTATCTGGGGTACCTGCTGGGGACATGACTCAGAATAGACAGAGAGGGATTTGAAATAGGGCTAGAATTATGAAAGGAGACTATCATTATTCCAGAGTTAGCTCTAGTAACTTCAATTTGGCTCTGCTTCTTTCCCTTTCTTTTTGTTCTCCATATTCTCTTTCCTGGGTTAACAATGAGCCAAAGTCACTTTTAGAGCATGTCTTTCCTGGCTTCCTTTTTCCCTGTATAAAGTTCTGGTTCATCAAATGATCTGAGGCTGTGCTGAAAAGCAGCGTATGTTTCTGCACATGTGCCAGGCATTGCTCTTGGACAATACTGCCTACGGGAGCCCTGCTCTGCTGACCTCGCCACCGCTTGACATCTGCTGCCAGCTTATTTTTTCACTTCTATACAATTCACACGGAATGAAGAGGCAGAGCTAGTTTCACGGGCATGTTGTGCATTTAGTAGTGACATAAAAAAAAAGTCTGGCAATTGTAAACAGTTAAGCAAGTGTCAGAGGAAATGAGCTCTGGAAGATGACACATTTCCTTTATGTTTTAAAGGAAGGCATTGTTTTTGAAAAGAAGAAAAAAGAAAGAAAAAAAAAAAACAAAACACAGTATTAGTACCAATAGCAATCACATTTGCCAGTGTAACAACTCGTAAAGGCTTTTTGTCGCAGCCATGAATATTTCGGTCCTTGCTTGCAGGATTTTTGCTCATTCTTCCTGACAAAAGTCTTCCACTTGAGTGAAATTCTTGCTCTTCCCCAGATCTATCCCCAGATTTTCAATTATATATAGGTCTCAGGACTGAGCGGGTTCTGAAAAAAAAAAAAAAACCTTCAGCTTGCTCCTCTTAACATAGTCCATGATGGATTTGGGTTGTGTTAAGGATCATTATCCATTTGTATCCATTTATGAGTGATTTTCCTTTTCAGTGCTAGGCAACTGCTCAAAGGAACCCACGACTGCTGATTGTTGGACCAGATTGAAGTACTTTTAGTATTTATATAGTTATGAAATTTGCATCACGTGGCCTTTCTGAGTGGAGGCTGTCAACAATCATGACCCCGAACAGGATAATTAAGGTCTAACACCTTAGGCAAACATATCTGAGAGCTCAAATCTGCTGGTGGTTCTTGTTCTTTTGCAGGGTGTTGCTTTATCTTCCTCACTTTAAAACTGAAAAAAGAAAAAGAAAATATCATTTATTAAAAATATCAGAGATTGTTTCATGTTCAGCTTTATGCGTTTTAGATCATTTGGATTATTTCATCTTCTTAACTCTTCACATTAAAGGAGACATTTCCAGCAGGGGTGCTCAAACGGCTGCAATGCCAAGGTGGCACCCCAGTGAAAAGTGCTCAGAAAAGAAAAAAGCATGGAAAAAACAATACATCTGATATTCACTGGAGTTTTAATCAAAAATAGAGGTCAAATCTTGTGCTGAGAAAATTCTGAGAAAATTCTGCAGAAAAAAAGTCTCTTCTCTTTGCTTTGTGTCTCACCTGAGAGCCATAAAAAAGTGGAACTTGCATATTAAACTTTTCATTATTTTTTTCTTTTTTAATCCACTCATTGGGTGACAAAACTATACATACGAATAATGTTATTTAATACACTATGTGTCTACATAAAATTAAAAGAGGAAAAATGTTATAGTATAAGGGAAAATACCTCCTAGTTATAATATATATTAGCAATATATAGGTAGTAATATTATAGCATTTTTACTGTCTTAGGTAAATTCCTTTGTTGGGATCTGCACATATAAACAATCATAATTCTTACCTTTTTATTATCATAATATCCGTGACATTTATGTCCGTTATATATGGAGTGCCATGTTTAACTCCTTTTGTTACGCGGTTGCCATTTACACTGGAACATGTGTCAACACGCTGGTAAATGATCACCCAGCATCTCCAGCCAGCAAATACATGACTCTGTGCCTGCTTCAAACCAAGAACGCAACACTGAAATCATTTGCCCCTTCCATAAAAGAATGTCCCCATATCCTCACGGCGTTTGTGACATCTGTTTCATTCATATTTTCTTATTTGCTTTACTCTGTCTTTTACCAGGTGCTAGAGTGTACAGATGGTCGCAGATAAGGGCAGTTTGCATCTTCTCCTTTGCTATTGCCTGCCAGAGGACAATATTTGTCTACATTTGATTATTTTGTATACGGCCTGATAATGAGACAGGTATAATTCTAAATCACCTGGTGACTTTTATCATGAAACTTTTCTGCGAACTCAATGTGTAAAAGACAGACTTTGAAGTTTCTTTCCACTGCCTCTACTGAACCTTCAGAAGTGTCCTTTACGGGCATACAGACCCCTCACACACTTGCTGCTCTGACAGCTAGCGTTCATCTGCTCGTGTCACTTTACTTCTCAGGAAATATAAACATACGAGTGAAGTTTGGCATTCAACAAATGATTAATCCTAATGTTCATTCCAGGAAGAGCATCTTGTGGGAACAGATGATTTATATTAATTTGCTACAAAGAAAATACCACGTCCATCCACAAATCTTCATTACTTTACAAATGCTTTGAGAGGATGGTTAGCAATCTTAAGTATCCAAAACAAACAAAGAAAATGACCAACGATTAATCATGCTAAAGAAGTAATAACATATGAAAAATATAAATTGCCATGAAAGCAGTGTATTGGCTTAATCTGTTTGCAGCAGAGTGCAATAAACCATTATCTGAGTAAGTTATGTAAGGCAATTTTACTCTCAAATATGCACCTCAACCACACTGAAGAGATGACCACAGGCCAGAGGAGCGTTTCCTGTTTAACAGTTAAGTGGTGGCTGCACCGTTAAAACAGCAAGTGAACGTTACCGCACAAAAGAAGGATGTTCCAGGAATGCACTGACGTACAACTTCAGCTTCAAAAGCAGGAAAGGAAAGAAGGCATGTCACTTAATGTCTTTTCTCAAACTTTGATCTCCAAAGGGACGTGAAACGGTTGTGGGGCTAAAAGCTTATGATGTAATTCACAGCTTTGGATGGGTGGATGGATGGATAGATGGATGGATGGGTGCACTACTAAATAAGCTAAACTAAACCTCTTAGCCTCCTCCACAGTGTGTGACGTGACCAGAACTGAATTTTTTTGAAGTGATGTCAAATGATGTCAGCAACATTATGTAAAAAAAACCTACAGAAGGGTGTAGTGTGGCTGGGACACAGGAAGAGGAAAAAGGTTTGGTTGAATAACATGATGATCAGCGTTCCAGCCACTTTACATCGCAATCAATCCATGGGCTGCTTGACCGTTGGGCTACATTGACCTTGGCTCACATTAACTGTAATTTGATAAATCAGGAGCAAAGATGCATTTACCTGCCCGTAATTTAACTAAAAACTGAAAATTTCTGAGTAACTTGGATATATTAAAATTATACAGTATGACCCCAGACATCTGGACGTGCCTGTAAGGTAATTTAATCCCAGTATTGCATTAGTTCATATACCTCATTAACTGTGTTTCAGTTCAACATGTTACCCCGCGAGCCTGCAGCTTCAGGCCAAAAGTAAATGCGGGTGTTTTGGATTGATAGCTGTGAGCTCACCACCGATACGGCCGGGTGATGACAGCTCAAGTCAGAGGCTTGACTCCCGCCCAGTCACCCAGTCTGGCCCCTGCAGGGCCCTGAGGCACATAAGGATGGACCGGAGGTGAAAGAGTGAGTGCTGAAAGTAAAGAATGCTCTCTGAGGTCTTGGCTCCATACTTAGACTCATATCTCCTTTATTTATGCATTTATTTAGTAAAAAAAAAAAAAAAAAAAAAGAAAGAAAGAAAAAAGTCTATACAGCATATCCAGTGTAATGATGTGTTGTGTAATTATTTATTAACTTCATTCTTTCATTCATCATGTTTCAGTTTATATGATTTTAATGACTTTTTTTATCTGTTATTTATTATGTAAAAACCAAATCAAATTTTAGAAGAACAGATATTGCCGAGAATATCTCTAGTATTTTAATAATTTTCACTTTTACTCTTCACTCTCTCGTAACTATTTGCTCCTTCCTTCAAATCAACACAAAATTCACTTGTCGGAGAAAGCTTAGAGAGCCCAGAGTTGCACAAAAACAGAGGGAGGCATCATCGTGCCATGAGCGGAATAAAGCCTGGACGCATGAGTCCAGTGGAGCTTCAGCCGATCCCCGAGCGCACGCATCCATGAGCTCTTGGTTGGGTGGAGGGGGGTGGTGTGGGGGGGGTGGCAGGGGTGCGGCAGTGACAGCGTTAAACCCGACCAGACCAGCCTCCACCTCAGTCTCCACCTTTTATGTAAATAGCAGCGTGTGTGAGCGGGACCCATGTTGGGACCTGAGGCGGAGGGAGCGCTCGTTGAATGGGCCGGGGTGGTGGTGGTGGCGGTGGAGGGGGTGGGCTTGCCAGCGCGGACCTGTGCGCTCACTCGGAGGAGGTGTGCGTCACCGTGTTTTGCATCTCCGCGGAAGAGAGCGCGGCGCTGTTTAATGCTGATTCGGATGCGAAAGCGAAACCATGTCAGGAGCGCTGGAGCGAGCACCGTGCGCGTCTTAATAATCCACACAGGCTCCTGGACGACTGTAGCAACCAAACAATGGGTGGGCAGATAACGCGAAATGCACTTTACGGTAAGAAATTAATCAAATGCCCGGTGTGATATCTAGGCCCAGTTTTGGATGTTTAATTGCCGTGCGTATTTTTCTGTCGACAGCCGCGGTTATCAGGTACCACATTGGCACCACAGCCTGTTCCTTTGTCACCGCTACGTCACTCCCTCAATTAGAATATGGTTCCGAGGACGCGCCGCTGTGTTGGATGTATGAATCAACAAAGACGGGATGTCATCATATCTTACAAATGAAGGGGACGGGTGACGTTTATGTGCGCGTCAGCTTCAATGGAGGGTGAATGGAAGTGGGATTTCCCCTCTGTGCTCAGTGCTTTTGCTTGTTTTCCTCATTATTGACGTGTGTGAGCATCTGAGCCCGAAAAAATGAGAAAAAAAATCTTTACATTGATTTCCTATTGCGGTAGCAGTCAGCTTTATTCTCATTGCGAGGCCATAAATAAACAACCAACTGGACTGGAAAATGCAGCAGTTTTATTTTGCCAGAACTAAATGTTTCCATATGTGAATATTATTCTTATTTATAGTGCATTGCATCTGTATGCACTTTATTGAGGCAAACCTCAACAAATGTCTTCAGCCGTCTCCCTTTTATGTGTTTTGTTTTGTTTTATTTTTGTAGCCTGTCTGCCTTTTCAGCATCAAATTTGAATTCAGTCTCTTTCTCGATAAATGAGTTGTTGTTGCAAGTGACCTGTAGCGAGCCACTTCTGCACCCTTGCAACCTCTCCTGAGTTTGGCCACCTGATCAGTCTAATTAAAGCCTTTAGATTAATCCCATTAGTTAAAGACTGGCTAACTAAGAGGGCTGCAGGAGGGAAGAGCTTCTTTTCATTTTGAGCAAGGTCAAACAGATTGCAAGGTGCTTTATTCACATGTGACCCATTTACTTGACGGCTCAGGGTATCAATATTAACGTGAATCGAGGTGAGGTTTGATTCGGAAGCTATTTTAAGTGTCACCTTGTTAGCTGTCAACATGTTTGCACTGCTCACAGCGTGACAGACTAAACTGGCCCCCCCACGTGAAAATGACCAGTTTTACAAGTTCTCTCTTCCATGTTACTGTTGTGTGTTTTGAATAATAACTGTAACGGTGCATCTATTTCAAGCCGCCAGTCCCTTTTAGCATAAAGGTTGTTGTTGTGCACTTTTCCTGACTTCAGTTGGAGCCTGTAATTGCCCCCGCAATAAACGTGCAGAGGGTCATGTTGCACCTGCTGCTGTTGGTTTGTTGCCAATAAACCTCAATTCAAGTTGTCTGAGGACTTGGAAGAAATGTGGTTTTGGTTTTGAACCCAAAGAGGAGACGATTAGAATCTGGGTTTCCTATAATATAAAGCATATGGGTTTGTTTGTGTTTGTGTTGGCTCTTGTGCATTCTATATATTGAGTTCCAAAATATGAATTCTACTAGCAAAGTGAGGACACTTTGGCTGGTTCCCACAATTTCAAAGGGCTATTTGAGTGTCAAGACCTGTTTTTTTAGGGCGAGGTTAGAACTGGGTTTGGGTTGGTTTATTGTTAGGGTTAGGGGGTTATTTGGAAAGGTTAGGATAAGGAGCTGGGTAATATATGACTGTATGTCTTTGAAGGTCCTCACAACGATGGAAGTATGTGTGACTACACGTGTGACTACACGTACTTCCATCAAAGTGTGTGCGTGTGTGTGGCTGAGTCAGTTAATGGAGAGTGAAAATGAAAGGTTTCACTGTTTTATTCAGTTCTGTCTTATTTTGATGGCGTGTGTGCAGTTGTCTATTGGTTCTTAATTAGTTATTTGGGTTTTAATGGAGAAATTTGAACAGGGACCCATTCAATGGTGACGTGATGTGTTTTTATGCCTCCCATAATGAGGTTGTTTCACTCTCGTGTATCTTAGTTCATGAAGGAAATATTCCATTTCCTTTGTGATTCACACATTTGTGTCAACAATCGGGGATCTTGATCTATTTCCATTTAAATAAATTATACTTCCACACCCTTGCTGTACTTCCAATATTCTGCCCTCACACAGCTACCATTTGTTTTAAGTCAACAAACATTTGAGGTCACGTTCTTTATTTGACCCTTGCTGTTGCATCCATGTCAAATGCTTAAGTTCTTCTTTATTGGCTTAGTGATCCAACAGACACTCTAGTAATTTTACATGCCAGCTTTAGAAACACCCATTCACTAACCTTAAAGGGTAATTTAGCCAAGCCTCTCTTTCTATGACTAACAAAATGTCTCCTTCAACATAAGTCCATTACCACAGAACTACTGAAGTTTCCTCTCCGAGTCTGCTGACTTTTTTTTTTTAAACTGTGTTGTACTTTTGCACTCTTTATGTGACTCTAATGACACTGCACTAAGTTGTTGCATACTCCAGTATCAAATATTTAATTGATTTCATCAAAATACAAAATGAGCTCTGCTTTATTCCTCTTTTTTATATAAATAGTAATTTTATAATTGTGAAACTGTATACTGTTTCACAATTATCTAATTAATGTTTGAAAAGTTAAAAGAAGTTGAATGTTAAAAGCAGAAACAAGTCCTCTTATCATTTGACACTGAATGGCCTGTTATATCCCAGGGAGGAAACGGAAGTGACAATAGCCACCTAATTATAAAAGATGGGCCTTTTAATTAAAGCTGGAATCTAATGAAGCTTCTTGGTGGTCAAGTAAAGATAACACATGGGCCCAATTAAAGAAACGATTGTTGCATTGAAGTAAAATTTCTAGGACAAGGGTTGCTATGGTGACCCATAGTTAAGAATAGAAAAGAATCTACTTGTCTGCAAAAGGAAGAGCAACATATCTTGAGCTTTCCTGGATGTTTTTCCCCTCATATTTCTTTTGTAATGTTGACCGAAATATGGAGAAGTGATTATTGGAGCAGATATGGCTTCCAAAGTAGCTCATCGCTGCGGGCCGAGGTTCTCAGGTGCGAAAAGTGCGTTCCCGGAGTTGGTTGCGTAATAACGCCCATTGAGTGTGTGGGAGCTCCACTTATATGCTCCCGATTGACTGAAAGTGGGCCAGTGTCTGAAGCTGACAGAGGCTGGTTTGATGAAGCGTCTGACTGCATTTGAATTGCGTTCAATCTCCAAAATGGAAGCAAAGACCGGGCGGATGCAATGAAATTAGGGTTAAATAAAGGCGCCCTCCCTTTGTCCGACTTCCTTGAATCCACGCCATTGAATGCCAGATGAAGATGGCGTATAAATCCTTTCCATGTGAGGGTATAAACTGGAAAGTCACGGCTGTAATCAGGCATGGAAAGTTGCTGTGAGCTGACACAAACATATGTCAGGCGACATTGTTATGGGTGTGTTCCAGTTACACTTTCTGCGGCCTGTTTTGTCACCTGTGTGTTTGCAAGCAGCCAAAGGTCACCTTGAATTCAGCGCCCACATCGCGACCTCCAGCCAGCATTCGCGTCCCGTCTGCTTCGAGTCAACACATGCTGTGTGTCATCTCGGCGCTCTCACCTTTCACTAGTGGGTCACGGTAGTGTGAATTATTCAGACCAATGATGAGATAAGCCTGCAGGGAGTCACAAGCTCAGCAACGTGTCCATCTGCAGATAATCCTGCATTCCTCTCGCTCCATCGTCACCTGAGTTAATTGAGCTGTGGTTTTAGAGACAGTGTCCTCTCTATTATGTTTAGTGTTTCAGCCCTACTATAGTGTGTAGACAAATATCTCTGTCAACATGTGTTGCTCTTCTTGCCTAAATCTAAAGATTATGAAAAAAGCATATATTTATAAGGAAAATATCAAACTGTAAAGACTAAATAGTCTTCAGTAACATAGACCGGATTGTTCAAACTCCTTCATATTTTCTAAGTCCTCCTTTTTGGCCATAATAACAGTTTGCTGGAATCATTTTTGTGGACTCTTTGACAGGGTGCGCATCTCCATACCATATTGGAATCTCTGCTGTGATTCCCTGTGGGTGAAAATCTTTCTCCAGCTTTTCTGTTGACAATAACACGGTGCAGCTGACCAAAGATTTCAAAATGTGGGCCAACGTCAGAATTAAAAAAAAAATCAAAACAAATTTGGGAGTCTGTGGGTAACAAGCTCTGTTTGAACATAAAACCTCAAACAATGGCTTGGTAATAAGCAACGCTGTTAAATTAGGGCAGTGGATGCAAACAGCGTAGACTTGATGGTTGTCTAATCGATTGCTTAAACACTGTACTTTTATCAATGTAGCTGTTGAAAGTCGAGGGTTTCCAGTGGTTGAAACTGTTTCATAATTGTGGGGTAGACGTGCCAGACTCCAGATGAAACTTGCAGATTCACAACACTTAAACGTAAACATCAAAGAAGCAGTTCTGTGTCGTTAGCACATTACACAATCAACACTCCAATAGAGTTGTTGCCAAAAGCATCTTTACTAATTTAAGTAAATAGTTGTAAATGACACTAATGCTGTGCTGAGTGACTGAGTCATTATGGGGGAAAAACAAGTCATGCGACATTACCGTAGGCTTGAACTCTGCATGAACGCTAAATCAATAGTTTTGATGTGACGTTGCCTAGCAGCACTCCAAGCCCCTTGGTTGTCACATGCATAATGACTGATGTGATGAGGATCCCCCGGGTAGAATGGCAACGGCAGCTATAGTTACCATTGCAGCCACGGTCTCCCAGAGTTACTAACAAACTACTCGGTTTCGCAAGATGGGCCTGATTGCACACGTACGGGTTGGCAAGGAATTTGTGAGATCAGTAAGATGAAATATAGCACCATGAAAGGTTGTGAAATTGAGATTGAGATTGTGTCTGGCTGTTTAGTCCGTTATACTGCGCTCACTGAACTGTATTTTAATAAACCTAAATTATAACGTGCATGATTAATGTTCCCTTTTATTTAATGATCCATTCCCCACTTGGTGTTACACCAGGCTGAAATGCTATTTTGTCATGATCAGCGCGATTGAATACATCATCCAGACGCAGCCGTGTAAACATTGTTAAAATGTGCTTCATCATCACCCTCAGGGCTTGTTTGCAGTGCTGCAAAATAAGCTGCTGAGCAAAAATCAAACAACTTAAACGGCAAGAGTAACATTTTACACTGGAAAAGTGCAGATTGTTTTGGTGTTCAAAATTACAGCAACATCCAACAACATATACATTGATATTATTCCTCTTGAAGTCCGCCTTATTTTAGTATCCTTCATTAAATTGAGTAAGGTTAGAGAGTTTCACTTTTTTTTTTGTTTGTTTGTTTGTTTTCAGTGGACTTGCCAAGTCTACATAAAAAAGTAATAAGAAATAAACATTAGAATGAGGTTCACAAACGGGTGCAGAGGGCACAATATTAGCTCCTGCTGACGTGGACGGATACTGTACGTCGGTTTCTCGTGCTTCTCAAGTTTCTGGTTCTAAAACATAAGTGGAGATGTCGGTTGGTGATAAATGCGGTGTAAATATCGGTGTAAGTATTGCTTGTCACCAGTTTGCAGCTTGGAGCGAGACAAGAGGAAGCATAGATATGTTATGCTAATTAGTTGCTATAGCCAACGGTGATATGGAAATACATACTATAAAAGCTTTAGAAAAAAATGCTGGACAGTGATTAAATACATTAAAGTACTTGCATTATCTTGATTGGCACTACCAGCACATGTTATTTAGTTTTATGCATAAAAAAGACCCTCAGGTTCATTTGTAATGGTCTTGGGCCCGCCCCCGATGCTCTCACTGGTTGAGATGCCTGATGACACCCATGATTTATCAGCAAGGCTCAATATCCTTCCTTTCATTGTGCCTCTTTGTTTTTCTATATTTGCCTCCAGAGCTAATGATAAGCTGACTTTTACAAGAACATAAAAAACAACTGTATTAATGCGTAATAAAAAATGTGTACATTAATTAAGATGTTAATGTGATGATATCTTAGCTTGCTCAGAAAACTCTATAGACTAAGATATTTATTCAAATAAAATACTCATAATGGCATAAAAGCCAAAGAAAGTATTCATATACCAGCACTAATAAATTACAAGTATGTGTTAAGATTTGATCATAGCAACTTGAGCGTCTATCCTTTCCAACAAAACAAACAAAGCTTTTACAGATAGGAACTTACTTGCCTGCCAAATATTTTGTGAATTCCTCCACAACTGTACTAAAAACCGACACAGTAACACAGTTTTTCATTTACTGGTGTCAGCCGGAGAGACTGGTGGCAGATTATGCAACTCTCACATCTAACAGGCTCTTCTGTTCAGAAACATGTATTACTGTTAATAATAGCCTAAAGATCTTTACCCTTCCGTAAGTGTTTTCTTTCTGTTTGTTCAGACGTCAAGACTGCTTTCTTCCTAGATAGCAGACGCATAAAGCCGTGTGCAAACTGGAGGTTTGTAAGAGGCAGCTGTCAGATTGACGTTAACAAGAGCCGTTTGAGAGTCTTTTAAATCAGGATTTGCTTGTTGTGCTGTTGGGTGCTAACGATGGGTCATAAAAAAAAATACCATCGATAAAAAGGCTGTTTATACCTCCCATTTTTGTTTCTGGACAGCAACGAATACTGAGTTTACCTGGTGTTTTTCCGCTGAAATCCCAGAAAATGTGATCTTTATATATCCAGACCTTTTTCGAGTAATGACCTTTTTTTGACATTATGGTTTCACCAATGACAAAACTTGGTTCTCCTTAAGAGTGGCTGATGAAAAAGAAATGTTTTTTTTTTGTTTTTTTTTAAATAAATCAAAGCCGGTCTCTTTTGAAGCACACTACTTTGCATTGTAGAAGCAAAGGTGAAAGGGTCTGTCACACACAGGTAAAGACTCAAATCCCACTTAATCCTTTGGAGCTGTTTACAGTTGGCCCCTTTGCTGGCAGTTACAGTTACTCTTGAAAATATCTTGTAAATGTAATGATGTGCTTTTATTCAAGATAAAGAAAACCTTCAAAGCTTATAACAACACCACATCATCCATAATTAAATCTGCGGTATTCCTCCGTAATTTAATTTATTCCTCATGTAAAGTAAATTTAACCAATACAATCTGATGAACATAAATCTTTTGTAGCATACATGTAAACAAAAGGCATCTGCTCCATCCCCAGTGATGTTCACAGAGGGAAAGAGTGCACTGATCAGGACCTTTTGATATGAGAGGTTGCTAAGGAACATGAATTCACACATAGGGTCTGGTTTTTTTTTTTTTTCCTCTGTGCAGCAGCTGCGTCTCTTCAGAGCCCGCTAATGCATTCAGCTCAATCTGCCATGTGCGCCACGTTCACCAACTGCTCTGCTGTGGCTTCACCTAAGACAAAGAGGCTCAGCAATGCCGTTAGACTGTGGCCCAGATTGTAATGTAGACATGTTTACAGCATGGAAAACTGGAAGGGTCATTAGTAGATAAATACAGACATGGGGGAGAATATGGACACAAAGAAAGAGAGGGAACACAAAATGAGCTGGTTTTTTTTGTTGTTGTTTTTTTTTTTTTTTAGAACCTGCAGCATGGTCTTATCAGGTCTCCACAGGACAGCTGCTGCTGCCACAGTATTAGCTTTCATCTGTTTGTCCAACAGTCCTCTTTCAGTCAGTCCAAAACACAATCATCTAAATATAGTTTGCCATTGAGTGTTAAAACATTTATTTTACGGATCCCACTTCTGTCGTTCAGAACACCATGGAAGATTCAGGTAATGCTCTTTAGAGTTGGAAAAATATAAAAATATAAGATTTCTTGGTTTTTTTGGTGTTGTAGATTTTGCTGATATTTTACTTGATGTTTCAGTATTTTAGTGGTAAAGATGGAAATTCTGCAGAGAGCAGACAGAGTCCACAGATAGCAGTGGGAATAACATTTTAGCCTCTGATACAACACATCTGGGAGACAGAGCTCAGCCTGCAGTCACACTGACTGTGTTCATGTCAGAGTTTACCTGACCTCTGCATAAATTCCAACCCTGGAAAAGTGGGCATGCAAAAAGATGAGTGACAGTTCTTCACCAAATACTACCTTTGGACGGAACATAACATACTGGAGTCGAATTGGATGGTGGAATTCTTAATTTTATGTGTGTCTGTTCTCTTCCAGCATTTCAAGCACTTCAAATACATATCTCCCTGTAGTTTTAGGCTGAATTAACATACAGGATAATAGCACCTGGAAAATTGTGAGGCTTTCTCTTTTTTCTGTAGCCTGTTTAGTCCTGTCATGCTATAAAAATGTTGGGATTCTTCAGTTTTAACTTGGAAAATGTGATATTTTGGAACTTCTTTTTGGACTCATTCTGTTAGTTCTGACCAGCAATTGACTACTTAAGAATGTGTTGGGGAAATCAAATGTTCTTGATATGCATGGATATATTTTCCCCCCACATTCATTACAGTCATTATAATTGATGAGGTCATAATGTAAATAATCCACAATAACAATTAATACAGAACCCCTGTGTACAATTTTGACATTAAAATACCAGATCAGGTAAAATCTAAAACTCAACCTCCTGCTCCTAATGAAGAGCTCATTTTACAGTGAAGCTCACGTTTTGTTGTGCTTTGTCTCTGCCAGATTCCCTAGGTGGCCAGTTTCCATCCACATCACACAGATGTCACCACAAACCCAAGAGGTGCCTCCCGATCCAGTGTGGCACCATTGGTGGAGCCCTTCCCATCAGCCCGCTTCTGTTCCATCCGAATGCCAAAGGATCCCAGATTGTCATGGATCTAACCCAGAAGACTGTCAAGAGGCAGGCCAGTTTCTGCAATGCGATTACCTTCACCAACAGGCCCATAGCAGTGTATGAACAAATCCGCCTCAAGGTATTATTTTAAAAACTTCAGCAAAATCCATCATTGACGTGTTCCTCTGAGAAAAGTTCTATACTGAAGAATGCATATTTCATATTGAAAAAAAAAACATTTTTGAAATGTTTCCAATATTTATAACGCTCCACGAATAATCACCTAAATATTTGAAATGACATCAATAATGTCTGGCTCTTTTCCTAGATTACTAAAAAGCAGTGCTGCTGGAGTGGGGCCTTGCGCTTGGGCTTCACCTCCAAAGATCCCTCCAGGATCAACCCAGATAACCTGCCCAAGTATGCCTGCCCCGACCTGGTATCCCAGAGTGGATTTTGGGCCAAGGCACTGCCTGAGGAGTTTTCCAACGAGGGCAATATTATCGCCTTTTGGGTTGACAAGAAGGGTAGAGTCTTCTACCGCATCAACGGCTCCAGCCCTATGCTGTTCTTCAGCGGGGTCCGCACAGCAGAGCCCCTCTGGGCCCTTATTGATGTTTATGGCCTGACCCGAGGAGTTCAGCTGCTAGGTAAGACTCTTGAAGTAGCAGGAGAGGTACTGCACTAGTGTTTTATCATATCTCTATCTATCTATCAATCAATCAATCAATCAATCAATCAATCAATCAATCTATCTATCTATCTATCTATCTATCTATCTATCTATCTATCTATCTATCTATCTATCTATCTATCTATCTATCTATCTATCTATCTATCTATCCATCCATCCATCCATCCATCCATCCATCCATCCATCCATCCATCCATCCATCCATCCATCCATCCATCCATCCATCCATCCATCCATCCATCCATCCATAGAGATTGATAGATAGATAGATAGATAGATAGTTAGATAGATAGATAGATAGATAGATAGATAGATAGATAGATAGATAGATAGATAGATAGATAGATGGATAGATAGATAGATAGATAAATAGATGTCAATGAGGACTAATGTCCTCATTGACATCAGTCTGTCTTCCCAACCAATCAAAAATGGTCTCCACAGTGATCAAAAAGTCATTGGTTTCTTACTGAACCCAAATTGCTCCTAATGTGTGTCCCAGTGTTGTGTGAAAGTGTTTGAATGATTGTCTTTCATGATGGGCAAATGATCTCTGCCACCGGTGTGTGAGAGCGGGCACTTAAGGTGGTCAAGACAGCTGGAACAAATGCATAAATCTATTCCGTTTTACCTTTCATGGCCCAAAGTGCACTTATTGCAGAAATGCACTCAATATTTACAATAACTATTAAACTGAGAGTGAACAACAGTACCTTCTTGGGGAAAAGCATTCCTTCAAATGGATACAGCACTTGTGGCTGTGTTTAATCCACCAACAGTGTCATTTTCAAGCAGTTTCAATGTCTTACACTGAAAAGAAATGAAGAACTGATACACAGTGCAAAAGAGAAAATAAAAACCACCCGGATTATATGAACAAACATAATTTTATCCAGGTTAGTTGAAAATGATAAGCCTAAAATGCAACTAAGACAAAGTGATCAGTTAAAACTAAAATATTGTATGTTAATTTTACCATGTACACAAGAAAGATACAAGAGGATCTAACTGACTTTTGCAGAGTAGTTTTTTCAAAAGAAAACTTTTTGCAGGTATTGTCAAACTGTACTTGGTCACTTAGCCTACATACCAGAAAAGCATAACATGGGAGTGTGTAGCCCAGGCTTTGATTTTAGAGAATGTATACACACATTTTCCCTAGAGAGTCAATGCTGTCATCCCTTCTGGTGCTTTAAAAATAGACTAAGGGTCACATGGCCTGTAGATAGCACATTTGGCCATAACTCTGCACCGCAATGATTGACATCGGTATCTCCAGGCTGCTGTGGGTGGCTGCTAAGAAAGAAGGCACACATATTCATCACTCTCCTCTGTCTCCGTTTTTAATCTTTATATCCAGCTGTACTTCAAATCTTTCATAGAGATGCAGTTTTCCTATTTTATAATGTGTTTTCTGGAAGACTGTATTCAAATGTAAATCTCTGTGTGAAAAACAACTTTAAGCATATTGTACTTCCCCAAATCCACGCATTAACATGTATTTTCAACTGTATTGACTCAACTTTGCTCAGCTTTTACCACACTTGATTAGCGTCAAGAGACAAGATAAGGGCTACATGTATCCACATAGAGAAAAACACAATGGAGTTATATAAATTTTGCAGAAAATAGAATAATATCACAATCAATCCGACTGGCAGTGCTGAGTGCTCCTAGGATTGCTCTCACTGAAGTGCCTGCAATGCATCTCTCTAAAAGATATTTAGCCCCTTTAGAATGCTGCTCCAACTGGAAGTTCAATCTAAAGCTTAGCTTCTTCAATAATTCCTGCTATCTTTTTTACAGTCGGGCCGCATGTGGAACAGTGTTCCTACGCCTTAGGCAGCCAATCAGCCGCCAGTAGGATTGAATAGGGGCTGTTCAGAGGGTTGAACGCTACACTAGGTTGAGACAGAAATACATCATCCAGACAAGACTTCATTCTTTGCGACATTGAAAGGCCAGTTGAGTCAACTCTGTGCATCAAGTTTCTGTGTGCAATGGTCCATGATCCTTATCCTCAGATAAGCCTTTAGGCTTTTACATCTGAGGCCTTTCCCTGTTTTCACTCCTTTTATCTGTCACTTAAGGAGGTGTTTTGTTTATTTCACTGATGAGACATTCTACTCTATTCTTCATAAAGCCTCCAACAATTAAATAGCATTTTTTAATCAACCGATCAGTTAGCTGTTACTGAGTATGGTCTGGTTTCAATCTTTTATAATCCCATTTTACTACATTTTAGATTTTCCATATTTACTGTTAAATATACAAAACATTTGCTACTAACATTTGTTACTATAGAGACTAAAGTTTCTTTGTTCTAACAATAACATTTATATTCAACCCTTTTCAACTGCTTTTCAGCAGTGATTTAGATTAATTATATTCATTCAATGGACAGGTTTCTCAATTAATATAATAAAGAACATTAGCTTTCAACTGTGTTGTGATAGCGTGGTTCTCCCAGGCTGTGTAATTATGTGTGATTATACTTAGTATAGTACACTATAAGTATGATTTATGAGCTAAGCCAATATCTCTTCAAATAAAAATTTTTTTAGAAACAATTTGTAAATAAGGACACCAAAAGTAAAGATATTTTGCTATTTGATACAAGGTTGTTTTGATTGATGTTCAGTCGTAGGACTTAATTTTAGTGCAACGTACAAATAGCAAACCCTTAACAGTTTGGGATAAGGCCAAGATAACTGGAAACCAAAATGGGAGTGGACTGAGACAGACATAGAAACCAGTGTGAAGGCAGGGGCTATAGCACAAAAATGATTTACAGTCATTTTATTGTTACGATGGCAGCAAGGCATCCACAGGCATCCATCATTTGATTTAAACCTCACAAGTGAAAGAAGATATCAACATTAAACTTCTGCTTTTGTTCACCACTGCCGGTGTGAGAGAGACAACACCATGAAAAATAATTATTTATTAGCCATGAGCTAATGACAGGTTGTAGGGATGATTATTAACATTGTTGTAGGCAGAAAATTCCCCTGATGATGCATCAACATGATGCAACCCTCTTGTTCTCGTTGTATATGTGGTTCCGACATGTATGGTTCAAGTATTCCTGTGTAATGTCAGCCGGAGCTCAGGTAGTGCGGTTGCCCCGGTGATACAAAAGGCTTTGATTCAATCCTGGACACCTTAGTGTGGATATATCCTTGAGCAAGATAATGAACCCCAAAATATCTCCCCAAGCTACATCTTTGGTCTGTGTATGTATGTCTGTATAAGCTTTGAGCAGTCAAAGCTGTGTAGGAAAGGGCTATGAAACTATAGTCCATTTAAGAACCTTTCCTTATGTAGATCATGTATGTATCATTGCTTTCTCATTTCCCTGACAAATGTAGGTAAGTTCCAGCTATAGCTGATGGCAGAGTGAGTTGGGAATAAAAGACACACTTTTTTTCACTCAGGCATAGGATTAGAGTCAAAACATTTTTAGATACAAGTATAATTATCTAACAAAACTACGGTTATTAGGAATTACTCAAATTACTTGAGGGAAAGTTGCCCCGCCCACTTTCCAACCTGGTAATCAAGCTGTAGAAGCAGAAGTGATGAATACATCATTCATTGTGAATCAGAACACACACATACACACACACACGTGTGTGTATCCACAGAAACATATTCACCGCAAAGGGCTGTAACATCACTCTCCGTTGCCCAAGGCAGCAAGTTATTCACCGTACCTGGCCTTGAACTGTGAAAATATGATATTGTGGGAGGTTTGGTGGGCTAATCTCTAAGGCAAGCTGAAGCCGTCCCTGAAGGCTTGAAATCCAACAAGCCACAAAAGGGACTTTAATAGATACCCTTATCCTGGTCACCGAGGATAACTGTCAGTCTCGTTCTACACGTGCATTTTTGGGAAGAAAGCTGAGTAACTGAGCAACGGCAGCTGTTGTGAAGCCTTCAGGACTTCAGGATTTTTATGAGTCACTGGAGCTTTAATCAAGAGGGGGACCTCTGTAGGACTTGCCTGAAGGACGATAGAATGAGGTCTGATTGCAGGCTGCTATCACCGCTGACCAGACTGCCAATCTAGCTGTCACCTCAAAGAGACAAAACACTTCATTTAGTCCTTCCAAAACTGGAAGATAGGATGTCTCAGTATTTCACCTGGGAAATGTATTTACACCCGCTTTCCTCTGACAGTTCCCACACACTTCCCTCAGGTGCTGAACAATCCCTGTGGATTTTTTTTTCTTTAATAAAACTGTTAGTGTTTGGTCTAATGGTCATCTGCAGCTCATACATTAACTCGAAAAGACTAACTTAATATTTAATGACAACAAACCACAGCATACAGTAAAACTGATAGTTAACCAAGGATTAAATAAAGATGAATCAAAACTGATTATGAATGAATCAAAGGAACAAAACTACATTTTCAAGTGTGTCATTTAAACATATATCCTGCACTGTAAAACATTTTGTTTGGGGTTTGGATCCAGATCCACTCCTGGGAGCTATCTGGAATGAGTCACAATCTTCTTTATAACATTTGTCATTGCTCAGCTTGCTCAGTGCATGGAAGGACCAGAGCTCTGGAGAGTTGACGACCTTCTGTGAATGATGATGATTTGATTGCAGTGTGCATTTGACGGACAATGGTGTTTTACTTGGCGGGACTCCACAATGAAAGTAACATTGACAAAAATTAATGCTGCAAACAGACTCCTCAATAACAATATTCAAAGAAGTTATATGAATCTGGCATTTCCCCATTTATTTAGAAAGCGCAAGAGATTTAAAGCAGTAAAAAGCTTTAGACATAAAAAGTAAATTTGGTGTTATTGTGGTTCTTGGCTCCAGATTGTTCATATGACCCCGATGGGTGTCGGTCAGGCAGCTAAAAGGCCAAAAAGAACAAATTTGTTCTGTATGATTTGGCTCCGTCTTCTCAATGAGTGGGCCTTGGCTGGACACACAAATACACTCATTTTCTCTGATCAGAAGACATTCATGAAATATCACTTTTATCAGAAGATGATCAACACAGATAACATTAACAGAAATATTTAACGAGGGTAAAATAGCGGCTAAAAAGTTACACTGTACAGCGTGTCATGTTTTTCAAAACTTTCTCTGCAAGGCTTTGTAAAATTAATTTCTTTAAATCGCATTTCAGAGCCGGTTAATGTTTTCCAAAACATCCAGATGTCCAATGGTGTTCTCTCTAATGTAGTGCCAGGAGAATCAAATCCATTCATCCCTACAAACTGACAACACAAGAAAAATGATGATAAAATAAGGCAGCCAAGTCATTAGTTTGTCTTATGGATCGCAGCTTGTTCCATCTTGGGTTACATTTGCCTAGTTTTGGCATTCCTGATGTTTATAATAACACTGTCATCAATCCAATATCAGTAAAGGCAAAGAAAATAAACCCCTATAAGTAGCACAGGGTAGCTCACAATCACACTTACATTAATAGTAATACATCATATATATCTATCAGCACATGTGTAAAAATATACAAAAGGGTGGGGTTTTTTTTAAGAAATACAGTACCATTGAAGGTAAGCACAACTTGCAATAACTATGAATGCCATTGTATAACCATCTGCTTTAAAATGTATAAAAATGTAAACTTCAAAATACTAAAAACTATTTTTTCCATAAATTGAAAGAGAATAATTTCCCTCATATGCTGCAATTGTTTCATTCACAGTGAATTCAGTATGGAATGGTTTCTTCAGACTCTGTCAAATCTGGCAGTAAAACTTTATAAAGCCTTTCCTGATTACAGATTATTTATCTTTTTATCATTATTTATCTAATCTTTGATGAACCTCATCAGTCTAGATTTTTTTTTTTGTGGGTTTGTGGAATAACGCTGATGTACTGAGTCGATCCAAAGATTCCAACAATGTCAAGAACAAAGTGTTATTCAAGAAAATCTATTATCCCACTATTAACTGTTAAAAGATAGTCACAAAACAAGTACTTTTGCCTCCTTGTCTTTTCTCTTCAGTTAGCTTTTTCCCACGATAATGCTAAGCATTATAAGATTGATCGTGTGCATGAGAAAAAGTGAATCCTCATTCTAACCCCCCACCCTGCTCCACTATTGGCACGCTCCATCTCAGACTTGAATAGCTACTAAGCAACCCTCTGCCCATGGCCACGTCCACATGCACAGCATTAGCAATTCAATCTAATTACATCATCCAACACACTTATCTATCTAGGGGGGGGTCCATCCCACAGGTGCCTGTGGCTATTATTCTCAACAGAAGTCCCACCAAGGAGGATGAGGAAGAGAGAAAACGGGTTTCAGTTTTATTTTAGAATATGTCTGTGGGTGTATGGTTTATCAGTGAGTAAATCAATTCTAAATTTATGCTTATAACTGAATCATGTAACTACTAAAGGTGCTTTAAAACCTTTTAGCATAGAATTCACATTAAGCACAGTTTAGATGAGAAGCAAATAGGCCATATCAATAATTCAAATTGTGTCTGCGCAAAAATGTGGCATTCATAGCATTGAATTGAATGATAAAATGATCACATGTATTAAGTGGGTCTGATGTCATTAGGATGGAACAGATGGATTTTAAAGGGTGCACACAAACCCGAATGCAAAACTGGAGCAACAGAAGTTTGACCTGATGCTTTTAGGAAAGCAGGCCCCACAGCTGTACGGGCCATGGACTCATTACAAAGTCTCTATCCACAAAAAGTAAACACACACACATGCGTGCGTGCACACACTGTTTAATGATGCTCTCAAAGAGTAGAATTGAAGCCTTACCCAATGGGATCTGTGCGCAGTAGTAAAAGGGACTGTAAACAAAGGGATTGCAATGGCTAACGTCACAGGTGCATCGAGCTTAGCGGGCAGCAGCTGCTGAGATCACTAACGGACACATTGAGTGCACAGACATATATGCAAGCCTTTTCAGACCCTTTGGAAATCATCTACGGGTCCTTTCACTCCCTCCGTCTGCCCTTCGAGCTATCAGAGAGTGCAGCGGTGTGCCTCTCTTTTGCTGGTGGTTGATGAACAAAGACGTTACCGGAAGAAGAAACTGAAGACAAGCCAATACATGTTTGAAAATTTTCCTCTTTGAAAACTCAGAAAGAAAGAAAAGAGTTGGGAGTTCGTATAAAAAACAAGATAAAACCCTCCTGGAAACCTTTTGAAAATTCCCTGAAAAAACCCAGCATACAGATTCTAGAGAAACAAATTTGGGTGAGTTTCAGAGGTTCAGAAAGAGACACACACTCCTTTGAATTAAAAAAAATAAGGCTTTGTCAGATTTACCTCCAACCTCTGATCTACCTGCCCAACGTTATCTGCCATAATGCGTCATCATCCTCTCTCTTCCGCTAATCGGTCCATCCCAGTGGGACCCAAGATACGACGGAGGAAAGGGCGGTAGATTTAAGCCCAGATGACAAACATGCACACATCTTAATGCCATTAAGTTCATGCCATTTTATGTCCCAGTCTTGCAGTAACTTTAGCAGTTACTCAAATTACAGCATTTAAATACAATTTGTATTTAAATACAATTTGTATTTAAATAAGCATAATTACAGGGTCTTATTACAGTAGCCTGCTGATCATAGAATGCATGTTCGTAGAGAGAATTTAGCAGTGATTGCTGGAAGAAGCAGTGATTAAATGTTCATCACACACCAAGGAGATTGTTGTCCTCTGCTGTGAGACTCTCAGTCAGCCCTTCTGTACAGATGATGGAGGGAAGCGGGAGAGTTATAGTTCGGCACGTGTAGCCGGATCTGTGATTCAGGAATAAAAGACATTCAGGTCTTTGTTACTGTTACTTTGTTACTGAAACATCTCAAAAGTCACTGGAGTCTACTCTCCAGAGTGTAGAGTCTCGGGAAACTGGCTGATTTATGTACCAAATGAAAAAGTTCCCAAGTTCACTCAGGGTGTTTTAACTTTGCAAAAACCTGAAAACGGTAAAAAAAAAAAATCTGCAAAAGTTCTGACATGGGCAATACCTTTACTTAAACTCAGATAAAACAGCTGTCATATGCTGGCCATATTTCTTATTATTTAATAAGAAAACTTTCTTTTTTTAAATGACCTAGAGAAAATGGCCCATAACCATCAGAAATGAAAGCAAACAAATTCATCAAAAGGCACATTTAAAAACATCATGCTGTATCATAAGGGCTGTGTTGACACAACTATCTAACAACCTGGAAAAAATCTACAAGCCTGGGTTTCTTTAGCTTTTAATGATGACTGCAATCTTCTATTTTCGTAAAATTACCATTTTTTTAATGGTCAGACCAAAGCACCTTTCCAATTTTTATACAACCTTACAACCTACTAAAGTTTGCATGCTTAATGTTTTACTAAAGTAGTAGGTGATGTGCCCTTCCTCAGCCCATCGCTCTCATATTAAATCTGTTATTGAGGAAGACTCATTACTCTTCTTGCGTCCCTGCTCTCTTTTTCATCTGTGAGGTCATTATGAGGGGCTTGTTTACTCCGTTGCTTCTGCTCCAGTTTACAGTCAGCAGTGGGCTGCACATCCTAAAGCCTTGCTAATTGAAGCTAAGAGGTTTATCAGGAGTCGGGCTTTCAGGTCCCAGTAAGATAATGGGGGCCAGAGATGACAAGGACTAGAGAGGCTCTTCAGAGTCCGTCCTGAAGCTGCCTTCCGCCCTCGCATCATTTCCATTTCCTCCTTCCTCCTCTTCTAATTTTGACCGATGGGGGTCTCTCAGTATCTCAGGAGAACAAGAGGCCCCCCTCTCTCTTTCTCTCTTTCTCTCTTTCTCTCTCCCCTTCTCTCTCTGCACCTTGTTCTTTCTGTCAGCTCTACCAATACGCATGACAAGACAACCCACTCAGAGTAACAGGGGTCTCTCTCCACAATGTCGGGCTAATTTTACCCTCACTGACAGACCTCTAGGGGGTCACTGGGAGAGAGCAGGGCTCATGCAGGACTGGTATTTTCAGCATCCACATCGAAATATTGGATGAGACTGTTCACCGCCACAGGGCAACTAACTAGGCTTGAAACCTGCTGTTGTGTTCCTGCACGTTCCTGACTTGTCTTACTGTTAGTACTCAGCTGAAAATGACACCTTGATTATGATTGTATTTTTTTTATATGTGATACCAGAAGGTACAATATGATCAATTTTAAACTGCAGTCCTACTACATATTTTTAATTATTATATAGGAAATGCTTAAAATGTTGGTCTGGTCGTGTAGGGAGTGAGTCATATATTGCAGTGTTTTTAGCTTGAGGATTGATTATTTTTCCAATTCCTGAGAGAGTTGCAAATGTATTTGTCATTATCTCGTTTGAGGAGCTGCAGAATCAGCCCTTTTAAGAATGTGTCCTCATTCCTACAAACCGCTCATCAAAGCAAAACCCAGTAAAACAGGTATAAACACCAGTGTTTTCCTGTCCCTCTCCCAATTCTCTCTCTCCATTTTCAGACAGCGAGATCGTTCCTCCCGACTGCCTCCGCCCTCGCTCTTTCACCACGCTGCGTCCCTCCTCTCTCCGTCACGAAGCCAACGACTCGCGCCTGTCGGTCAGCCTGTGCGACCTGAACCTGCAGCAGGACGACGGGCGGCCCATCCACGCCCAGGCCCACCGCCACACCCTCCACCTGGCCTCGGCCTCGTCCTCCTCTTCTTGCCCCATCCCTCAGAACTCGCTCAACTCCCAGCAGTCGTCTTTGCTGCCATCCTCCCTGGAGAGCGACCTCCACTTCCACCAGCTGCGCGGCGCCCACATCAAGACGCTCGACGAGCAGACGGTGGCGCGGTCCGAGCACGCGCGAGAAGAGCGCACCCTGGTGTTCACCAACCGGCCCTTGAACACCGGCGAGACCGTCTTCATCAAAGTCACCAAGTCCAGTCCGTCCCGATCGGGCTCCTTGTCGTACGGGGTGACTTCCTGTGACCCAGCAGTGCTTCGTCCCAGCGACCTGCCTTACAATCCGGAGGCTCTGGTGGACAGGAAGGAGTTTTGGGCGGTGTGCCGAGTGCCCACTCCCCTCCAGAGTAGCGACATCCTGGGCTTCTTGGTCAACCAAGAAGGAGAGGTCATCCTCAGCCACAATGGTACCAACGTGGGCATGCAGGTGTGTGTGGATAACTCCCGCCCACTCTGGATGTTCTTTGGTCTACACGGGGCTGTGACCCAGCTGAGGATTCTGGGTAAGCATAAAATCACCTCAGAATACTAACCAATTTACTAACCAATTTTTTTTTAAGTCATCTTTCTTAGTGTGATATTTTGGGGTTTTACATTAGAGGAATTTCAGTTTTTATCAAAGAGGATAAATGAACACTTAAAATAATATGTTAGTTAATAAAAAATAAATTGTTGGGTCCCCTTTAAAGAGATATGGTGCTTACTGGTAAAGTGCTTTTGCCCAAAACCGAACCTTAAAATAATTCATGAGTCATGATCAACACTGACTACGAAATTTCAAGAAGGCTGAAACATCAAAAAAATTATTATTCCTTATGGATTTGAATGTTTAAAATCAGCCAAATCTTATTGTAGATGTAGGTTCTTTTTATTTCTAAACATAAATAAGAGACTTTTTAGCCCCCGTGGAGAAAAGGACTATTTATATCTGCAATGGTGTGAGCAAAATCTCCTTTTTCTCTCAGTACTGGACTGGAGTCAAGTCTTTTTAACTAATTTGCCTATATTTATGTTATCTTTACACCCAATGAGACAAATTTCAATGCTTTAACTGGACATAGAATATGATTACTTTATTTTTTAATATAAAAGTGATTTTATACCTTTTAAATTGTGGCATAATACATAATAATTAATTGCCCAGTTTTATGTGCCTGCTCTTCCTGGAGGCAGGAGTATTTTATCCTTTTCTGGCTGCATGTTTTATGTAGTGAAAAATCCTACTTGAAAGGCTCATTTGTTGGGGATATAACCATCCATTTAGCCTGGTGATGTATCCCAGGTCGGGGACTTGCTGATCAGTATATTGATCTTTTTGTGGGACCTCCATACACTGTGCTTAATTCAATTACTCTCCAGGGTTGAACTCCATTTGTGCAGTGTTGCACAAGTGTTGATCGCTCTGACATTATGTCAATGGGGGCAAACAACACCCACCGTTCAGAAAGTCCCAACCAGGCCGGCGCGTGACCAGGAGCAAAGGGTCAATAATTATAGTCAGGAAGGCATTTTGTTGCTTTGTTTATGGCAGAGATTTTCAGAGAGGAAGCATCTATAACACAACCAATGAGGTAGAAAGAGAGGTGAGCCCTCTTGTCACGCAGGGGGAAAGAAATACAGGAAGTGAGCTTTCAGAAGTGGGGAGAGGCCGCAGGCTGTGACCTGCACACACAGCAGATACAAGATGTGGACACTCAGACTGTCAGCAGTGAGCAAAACCACCTGAGGTTTGTTTACCCTTTCTAAAAGGCTATTAATAACATGGGGAGCAGGGAAGGCACCACCTCATTTCATCAAGACGGGGAATATTGCAGACTCCCCGGGATATCACTTTCTACATGACTGCACCCACAGAGACACGATTTTTGAGCATCACGACTAAAAGGGTGCTTGTCTTTTAATGTGTGATAATCTCTGGCATTAGAGACCTGGAAAAAAAGAGCTCTGTCACCTTTTGTGGCCATAAGTAGGTCTAGGTGGAAGTTAACAGGAGATGGAGGGATGGTGGGATGAAGTCTCCATTTTTTTTAAAAAATAATTTGAAAGACATCTGCGAGCAGCAGCTGCTGTCACAGTGATGTGTCCAGACGTCGCTGCTCATCGTTCAGCTGCTCTCCAGGTGTGTTTTGTGGTGGAAAGGCGTTTGATGATGTTTGTTAGCGTTCCATCACAATGTTCCGTTCGGTGCATTTACCTCTGCGTCACAACATCGGTGATCTCAACGTCTCCAGCAGACATTTCTGTTGATCATATCATCTCCAGCAGCCCCAAACATGGAGCAACGCATGCCATTGTTTCCAAGCGTTCTTTAAGTGACACTTTTGACTATGCGAAATGCATTTTTTACATTCACCCTGTGAAACGCCAAGGTTGAGAGTGGGGAGGCGACGTGCCAGCTTTAAAATGCAAAGCGGCACCAGTGCCTGCTGCCTTCCATTAATTTGGGTGTTTTAAGTGGCGCGGGAAGCAGCAGCAGCCTCTCGGAGGTGTCACGAGCGTTTGTCTGTGGAGGAAAAAAACATCTTCAAATACATCCTGCTTTTTGTCAGTGACAGGGGAGGAAAAGGAAGCAGGGGTTGGCGGGGGGTGTCAGCACGGAAGAACGTCAGCCTTCAACACCAGTGAGAGAGAGAGAGAGAGAGACAGGCGACTAGGTTTAAACCTTTTTCCGTGTCAAAAACTAGAAAGCTGCTACAAACTAAAACTGGAGCGGTGTGTGTGTTGGGAGGGGGGGTTGTTCTTGTCACACCAGGACTTTGGCTGTTCACTCTGGACCGGCGTCCTTATCGATTGACCCACTTGCATTTTTACTGACAAGAAAGTAACATGACAGCCCTGTCAGCACAGATTACAGGGAGTGCCAATACTCTGTGGATCGATGGGTAGAGAGTATCGGAGATCGGTTCCCCAGAACGGAGCTGCCATCCACGGAGGAGCTCAATGTCCTGCTCTGCGGGAAGAAGGCCAATCGGATTAGAGCAGCCCCTCAGCACCCCGGTACCGGAGTGTTCCAGCTGCCGCCACATGGTTGACTTTTGGGCCCCGTGCTGCCATGCACAGTCCCATATCAGAGCAGATCTCCGAGATAGCGATCATCTATTCATTCTAGCTGAATAGGGAAGCACATCTTATGTCGCTTATGCAAGTTTCCATTGATCAGTTTGTGTTGGGAGCCTTTGTTTAAGCTGGATTTATGCATGTCCTTCCCTTGGAACAAAGTCCCTGGAATATCCTACTGGACTACTGATCCACAGGATTGGCAGAATGAAGCAGTCATCATGGCCTTTTCACTTTAAACAAAGCATTCAATACTAAAACCTCCTCAGTAGAACAGAGTCATTTGGGTAGCTCAGGTCAGCCATGCCTGCTCATCGATGTAATTATGGTAATGACTTGGTAGCACGGCACTTCAATTAGCAGTAATGGCACTGAAATTCATATTTACTTTAACAGTTAAGTTAAACACTTGGTTTTCTATGTTAAACAAAAAAAATACTGTTGACAATATATGCAGTTTTTATTTCAGATATATGCTATCATTATTGTAGCCAGAGAACCTGGCAGAGGCTATTTATTTTTCTTTATTGGTAAATTTATATAAATACTAGAAAAGGAAGAAGCTGGTGATGGATGGTTGAAAGAATTGCTGGTTTAGACCTCCTGCAACTTAAGGGACCTTTGGACCTTGGGACGCGTGTAGCACGGATACAAAATGACCATCCAGTGACCCACTTCATATATATTATAGATCCTCTCACAATGTCAGCACGTTCACACTCGTGTGAAATGTATCACCACCCACACACCCGCGCTCGGCAGCTGCCTCACTTATTTTTACCCTTCTACACATCTGCTGTGTTGGCGGCGGTGCACTTCTTTTCTATTTCTTTTTTTTTTTCTATTCCCATGGTTTTATCGCCAGTGATTACAGACCCTTCTCTTCTCGAGTCCCAAACGTTCATACAGCAAACGCTTCCTGTGCATGCGTGCGTGCTCGTCAACGATTCTTTAAGCATCACAGTGTGACCCTGAAGTCATTTCTGTTTATTCCTTTGGATGTGATTCCATTGACATCATTTCTTAGCATGAAATCGCATCGTTTCTGCATATTTCCACTTAGTTTGAGTAAGAATAAATAAGAAATATACATTTCATACACTTGGTGGCGATGTAATACTTGTGGGTTTTAAGTTTCAATAAACATCATGGCATATAAATCGTATCATTATTGCCACATATTATGTATATGGGAGTCTTTACAGCAGTCTAACATGTACTCTCCCCTGTAAAAGTGCTCTTTTGTCTTTTATGATAATATCTCCAACACAGAACAAAAAGACTATTAACATTTTATGCAGCGTTTAAACCTTTTTTCCTCTTCCAGTCCAAACAAAAATGGGGAGCTTAAGTGCACATTTTTCCCGATAGTGCCTCAGAAGACAGTATTCACTGCTGTTAGATTAAGAGCCGCCCATTTTTGGATGGTTGGTGTTTAAGAAGACTAAAGAAATGTTAATGTCCAGTGGCTGGACGCCTTTCTTCTCTGTCCTTGGCATTGGTTTCTTTCCTTCAGAATTGTGAAAGGAGCGCAAAACAAGCGACAAACGCAATGCATCATGGGCGACATTTTCAATGACCTGTACTCACATACATATTTTAAATACATGCCTATAAGGAAGTAGGAAGAAGTACTTAAGTTTGTACAAGTAAATTATATAACATGTACAAAAAACCTTTTAAATCCTTTTAACTTTTAATACATTTAATACATACAATTTTCATTGTCTATATATCTTGCTGCGAACAGTTATTTCAATGCATGTACACAGATGATGGATGGATGGTCAGATGGATGGATAGGTGGGTGGGTGGGTGGATGGATGGATGAATGAATGGATGGATGGTTGGATGATAGATGGATGGATAGATGGGTGGATGAATGGATGGGTGGATGGAAGAATAGATGGATGGATGGGTGGATGGATGGTTGGATGATAGATGGATGGATAGATGGGTGGATGAATGGATGGGTGGATGGAAGAATAGATGGATGGATAGATGGGTGGATGGGTGGATGGAAGGATAGGTGGATGGATGGTCGGATGGGTGGATGGATGGATGGTCGGATGGATGGATGGATACATGGGTGGATAGTCGGATGGATGGATGCATGGACGGATGGACATTGCGGCAGCCTGGATATGACAGCTGCTCACACAGCTCCGTTTAATCTAATGATGAGTGGCGGGATCAGAGCCGGCCACGGCAGATCCTATCGCAGCTGCCTGAGAGGGGAGGTGCCCACGTGCCGGGGGGATTAAGAGGAAGAGATGGATGTTGGGGGGATGGGTGAGATGGGAGGGACATGGAGAGAAAGAGGATTCGGTTCCACAGTGGAGGAGTCAGAGGTGAGCTGGAAGAAGTCTGGTCACATTTAGCCTTTTTCTACAGCACACAGGCTATTACATGTCTTCTTCCTTTTTTATTATTACATAAAGCCCACTAGAGTGTCACAGTATTCCAGTCCTCATATTGCCTGTATGTATATTGCCTATAAATATAGGCAATATGTCATTATTATTTGATATATAATTTAGCCAGTGGCTCGAAGACGGATGGATAGATGGAGGTAATTTAGCGCTGGGTTTTCTTTTACCTGCAGAAATCTGGAGGTTGGTTTCGGTTACAGATCATTAAATACATATTCAAGTTGTTTTCAAAACACGGGAAGTGACAGGATCGGCTCAAGTACCGCTGAGGTGACATCACGCTCCGGTGGATTCAAGGCCCATTCCACACTCCTTGTTATTTCAATTGGATTTTATTTTTGCACATTCGGGTTTAAGGAAGTGGCCGGTTGAATAGATGCTTTGTCCGTGTTCTTTTCACGGCAGTTGGCTTATTTCATTATGGAAATATTCCACTGAGCTGCAGAGCTGGGGGAACACAGAGTCGGAGATTGCATGTTCTATTAAACAGGTTACAGTGGGGGGGCTTGCACTAATATTGTGGCGCATATACATAAAAATGAGTCATAGACATTCGTTCGCGCGGGCCCCCGAATAACATATACTCTAATACTCATCATCAGGATATATAGAATCTGAGAGAACTGAATAAGATGGCAGAGGAGTGGTGCTTCTAGTGTCTATATTTAGATATGATGCTGCATTTTGTACTTTGCATTAGAAGTGCCATCCTGTCTGGGGTGCCCCCCCCTACTAAAAATGTCTGGCTTCTGACCTGTTACATCACGCTACCCACTGTACATACAATACAAATCAACATAGTCCCTCTAAAGCACCGTGGCAGCACACAGACAAAAGAAAGTCCTGACTAATACCCGCGCACGCACCCCACTCCTGATATAGACGCGGCAAATGAGCGGGCAACGCTCCAGCTGAAACGAGAGCGCTGCCTTTAACGCTGCCAGTTGTGTGTCGTTGTCCGCATTCCGCGGCTCAGAATTAGCTTGGCTCCGAGTCAAACGGGCCCGCCGGTCACGGACGAGAGACCCGATCAGACTGCGAGGAGACCTTCGTTCGCGCGGGCCCCCGAATATGAAGGTTATTCATCATGAACATGGTTCCTGAAAGGAATTCTTTGTTTTCCAGGAAATCCATTTATATTTTTATTTCTCAAGTTTTTTGTTGTCGTTACTTTTACTGTTTTTCACAGGAACTTTTAATTATGAAAAAAAGTCACATATCCCTGCTTTTATATATATATATATATATATATATATATATATATATATATATATATATATATATATATATATGCATATATGTATATGTGTATGCATATATATATATATATGTATATATATGTGTGTGTGTATACGTATATATATATATATACGTATACACACACATATATATATATATATATATATATATATATATATATATATATATATATATATATATGTGGAAACTTCCTTTAATCTGTTAATACCTGCCTTTTTACAGGCTGGATAAACATCGGTTTTCTTGGGAAATTTGCACCTTTTTTGCCCAAGCATAGAAGTTCCTGATACAGTCTGGTAATGCGTTTTCAGATGCTGGTAATTTGAAACTCAAAATATTAAGAGTTCTAATAACAAGGCCAGTGTTGTACCTGTGTTTTGACCTTGAAACTAGTCTCCCAAACCCTGGCGGTGTCTGTAGGCCCGACTGAAATGTCACTGGTCACTGTACCGTGGACACTTGGACACTTCTTGGAATTTCAGTTTGTTTATTTGTCCATGACCAGGATAGGATACACTTAACGGAAAAATTAAAACCCGCTTCAGTTTGGAGTCAAGCAAAGGAAATTTGGAGGCAAATGTAGCTGTTTTTGAGGAGATTAAGGCCATTTTTACGAGTAATGTTATTCCAGTTCTGATTATTGATGTCAATCTAATTATTGTTTTGGATCTGCTTCCACCAGGGTCCACTTATCTCAGCACATCCAACCCCAGCTCACCGTCGTCTTCTCCACACACACCGAGCGTCCTGGGCAGTGGGAGTTCGGAGCCGGTGCTGAATGGAGGACTTTGCTCTGCGGCTCACTGCAGCTCTGCAGAGGGTAGGTGCACCCCAACAGAGGGACACTGGGACACTGGGGGACAAGGAAGGAAAGAAGGATTTAAACGGTTTTGTTATGTAACACACTGGGTTTTTTTGGTTTTTTTTGAGGATCATTTAAGACCTCATAATGTGCTGCAAATGCCAGTTTATCATCCTACATCACAGTTATTTTCCTTTTTCCTGGTTTTGGTGGGTGGGAGGAATAATTTTCTATCTCTGTTTATTAGTATTTAAGGCAGGGGTTTTCAGACTTTGTCTTTTTCATCTTCAATGCACCGATTCATGGTCACAAAAATAATGTTTTTAACTATATCAGTGGCTGCTAAGAGCTTATCCCTCATCCCTTATTCTCCAATCAATGCAATCAAGCATTGTTGCAGATCATTACAATTAGTTTGGGGTCTTGTCATGGTGTCACTGTACCATCGCTAAACAATGGCATTATACTTTTTGTCTGCTTTTTTTTTATTATTATTATTATTTCACACAGGAACAAACCCAAATTCACCAATCAGCCTGCCCAAGTCACCCACGTTCCCGTCCGGCCGCGGACCTTGGTCTGACGAGTGCTCCATCTGCTACGAGAACACGGTGGACACCGTCATCTACGCCTGCGGGCACATGTGTCTGTGTTACACCTGTGGCCTCAAACTCAAGAAAATGTCCAACGCTTGCTGTCCCATCTGCAGAAGACAGATCAAAGACATTATCAAGACATACCGCAGCACATAGAGGCGGGGCCACCGCCGGAACCACAGGTCAGGCTTCAGCAATATGAGCCCTGGCACTTCTATCGTCCTGCTGTTGTGATTCTGTTGTGTGACCTTTTCCAGAGCTGGTGTTTCTTGACTGTAGATGGTGATGTCACAGCAGGAGTTTTACGATAAAAAAAAAAAAAAAAAAAAAACTTCTTTTATCTTTACCTGAAGAGCATTCTCTCTGTCTGAAAGGATCTCAGAATCACAAATCTCAAATGAATTTCTTGGGGGGGGAGAGACCCTCGCTCTGACGCGGACGAGTCACTCCGAGGACAAATATGTTGAAAAATAACGGACGACGACGGCCTGTGCGGCACAGCGCGGCACGAGATCGTAGAGGGTCGGCTAGTCTGTGTGTCTGAGAGGTGTTCAAGACAAATCAGGATCTCTGTGATTGTCATGGTGACTATCAATTAGTGATATGCTTAGAGATTGGAGGCAGCGCTGAGGACTATAGTATAAACTTAGTATAAACTAATGTACCTGTATGGTGCTGCAAATGTTTGTGGTATCTTTCTTGGTGTTCTAGCTAGCTGTTTGCTCTGCAATGTAATTGGTTGCACTGACATGAGCTTTGTCTTCTTAGAAATGCCCCACCATCGACAGGACGTTGACACATTCAAGTATTTTGTAAACTTCGTCCAGGGAATTATAACTGAAAGGCAACAGGAAGTACAAAAGAAAGTGTTTTAGGTCTCCTCAGGGTCAGCAGGACACATGCGGTATGTGTCACAGCCCCTCCCAGCCCCTATTTACACACGTACGCTGTGTGCATTCAAATGAAATTCAAATGATCCAGGAAGATTCCAGTTCCCATCACATCTGCACTGATGATGAAATGCAATACCCAATTCTGCCGCTAAAGGCATTTGACAGATTTTTACTGCCGCTTGGCAGCAACCACACACCATGATTCCAATTTATAAACCAAATTTATTCCAAAAGATTTAGATTTAATGGTATTACAGTTGGGTAATATTTCAGGCTCCATAATTTGGATTTTCCCAGTCTGATGTTGCACCTGTAAATACCACACATACAAAATAAAGAAAAAAACAAAAACTTGCCTTAACAGAAAGTTCTTTTATTTTTCTTGTTTTCCTGTGAATGTATTGCAGTCAAACAACCAAATAATGTTGAAATACTAATCATGCTGTTGTATAGCACAGCTTGTTCACTCAGAGAAAGAAAAAAAAAAAGCACACAATTTTCCACATTATTTTTGTAATCAAATCTCCTGACATTTTCAATATTCTACATGAAAGACAACCTTTTGTGACAGGCCTTTCACCAGCAGCAACGATCTTTTCCAGAGATCAGCTCAGGGGCAGGGCTCTAAAAATAATTTATATTTTCAATGTTTGTATAGTTCCTATTGCATATTCTGATCATTAGATGCCTCGGTACTTCCTCAGATATTCCTCTGTCTTTGTAAATACCCACACTCAGCAGAATCATGAATCAGTTAAAGCTGAGAGCCCCCCCCCCCTCTCTCTTTTTTTTCTGTAATTGTCAAACTTCTCCATTTTATAGATAATCAGAAAATGGGGCTCAAACCTAGTTTGCTGCTATTGTATTTGCCAGCTGTCCTTTCTGAGCAAATGCTTTTTTTTTTTAATACGTCCCACCTCCTATATTAAAGATTATGCTACTGCTTACAGTGTTAATTCACATTTGAATGTTAAATTGTGCATTTAGCGAGATAAAAATGAAT
This sequence comes from Lagocephalus sceleratus, assembly GCA_911728415.1. NCBI lineage: Eukaryota > Metazoa > Chordata > Actinopteri > Tetraodontiformes > Tetraodontidae > Lagocephalus > Lagocephalus sceleratus. Next base: position 4,984,320 of record CAJVRN010000232.1, on the reverse strand, counting down.
TTAATTGGTGTGCTTGAAGTTTAAAGAAAAGACAAAAAAAAAATCTCAGAAAAAAAAGTGGTTCTTGACCCGAGTGTTCTTTTTTTTTCCTTTGTAAAATCTAAAATTAAAAAAAAAAAAACAACAAAATGTTAACTTCTAAATGTATTCATGTTTTCTGATGGGATGCTCCAGAGGGTTGCTCGTACCTCGCAGCAATAAGCCACTGCAGTAAACAATCAAATCATCATTGCTTTGAGGTGCAGGATATTAAGTTTTTCTTCTAAACTTTAACTGTTTTTTTTTTAATTTGTGTTTTATCTTGTGTTTGAGCCTGTATTAGTTAAACCGGTTTTATAGCTCCATATAGTCTGAAAGCCATCTCTGTGTGGTCATCATGTTACTTCATCAAGCTGATTGTAATCTCGTATGTTTAGGCCAGTCACTCTGTGATTCTTACTTTCTGCACATTTTGACCAATTTGTGTGTTTGTGTGTGTGTGTGTTACAGAAATTGTGAAAATCCTCCTTTAGGACTTTTGTACTTTTGCAACATTTGATTCATGAGCATAAGAATTTAATTGGCGTGACACTGAAAGCCATTTAATTGATCTCCATACCAGACACAATGACATTTTCATTTTTAATCAAGCTCCTCCGATGTCACTTTAATGGATTATTTATTTGTTAATCAAGGACGTGTGGACTCATCATTCTTTTTTTTCTTTTTTTTATTAGTGTTTAATTCAGTGTGTGTCCGTGTGTGTGTGTGAGAGGGAGAGTATGTGTGTGTGTGTGTGTTTGTGTGTGTGTGTGTGGTCATTATACATTCAGAGATGCATCCTCTTTCTGCTTTTCTTCATGCATAAGTAGCCCGCTAATGTGCGTGAGCACGGGGACCATCAGTAGACGCCGGGCATCAGATAGGGATGCTGTTAACGTTCACGTAGAGCCACATGTACGGATAGAAACGTTACACATGTGTTTAAGTCTTTCCTTTACTCCTTTCTTTGAAAGTGAGCTTTGTTCCATGTGCGTCGAGTGATTGTGATCAATAAACATGTTTTAAAAATGCATTTGTTTAATAAAATGAATAAGATAGTTAAGAGATAGTCAGCAGGTTCCCACCAATATTCCCATAATCTTATTTATGCTTAGCCTTTATTAGCCTTAGTCTTATTCTAAATTACTTTTTTTTAAACGATGCAAACTATTTTATGTGCAACATTGTCACAACATCAAGTTTTTATAAACTGCTATTATTACAAAATAGAATTACATTAAAATACGCCATGTGACATCTGTGTTAAACTATACATTTAAAATAATTACCTTCAATGTACACAAAAGTCCTTTAGATGACAGCTATCAACATGCTCAAAATGTGGTCGTGTTTATTTCATCATCACCTTTAACACTGAAACCCGGAGGCAGGTCACAAAAAATCTAGTCTGATGCACCCAGAGGATTGAAAATGAGTATTAATATCATGAATAGAATAATCCAGAGAGTGTCTTGCATCCATTATCAGTAGAAGATTGATAACTCTTCCTTGGCCTTCATAATCATGCCCAGTGTGTGATTTGAGCTGTGCTGTATAACAAGAGCTACAGATAATGGATCTTCAGGGTGGAGATGGTGTCAGCGCACATATAAAGGAAGTACTTTAGAGCTGTATCCAGATGAAAATGTCCCTGTGATTCCCATTAACGCTGAGGTTGTCTGCAAGAGAGAGTCGTCTGAAACGAGGCCGTCTCAAGAGCCCCATCTAGCGGCCAGGGCGCGCGTCGAGGCCTGTGCTCGCACGAAACACCAGGCACAAGTGGAGTCGTGTTTAAATTAAAACGGCGCTGATCGCGACTTTTCAAAGTCTGCAGTAAGCAGTTTAGCAGACTTTGACTTTGGCTTTTCTCCTGCAGCTGTTTCGAGTTCCAGAACAAATCTCCAATAAAGCTGATTTTTACCAGATTTGGAACCAAAAATAGGAGCAGAATCTTCGGATGCAGGCAAAATGCTGCAGCTGCTGTTTGGCTGTGAAATTCACAGATTAATTTTGTCGGATAGACTACGTGGGGGGTTGTTATTCTCTTTTTTTTTTTTTTTTTTTTTGCTTCTTTTATGCTTCAGTTCTGCAGGTCTGTAGTGTCTCATTTCTTTCTGAACCCCCCTGAAACCAGCACCAGCCTTTTTAGAGATGCACACTCATGGTGGCTCTCACGAGCATATATTTCATCCACTTTTGGACGGGAATGGCTAATCCATCTGCATGCCTGGGATCAGGAGAATAAAAGTTCCCCATCTCTCTTCTTTTGTTGAGAAACAGGGTCTCTCTCGCCTCATTCATCTTCATCCATAGCTCACAACCTCCTCACTCTCCCCAGTCATAAGTCATCCTTCAGCATATATAACCAACTGCATTGCTCCGCTCCTCCGCATCTAAACTCACTTAATCTGACTTAAACAATAAGGCGAACAGAGATAAATGTCTCCATCTGTAATGCGATTGTCACAGACAATAAGCCGGCTGCGGGCAGAGCGGGAGGCAGCTCCGGCTCCATCCTCGGCGCAAGACAAATGACACAGAGGCCTTCTAAAACAACAAAGATAACACATTTAATATTGTTTTTCTTTTGGGCAATGTGAGATACAATGTAAACATGTAAGAGACACAAACGAAAAGGGAGCAACTCTTGTCAGAATGGAACAGGCAGCGAGAAAAAGGCCCTGTTTTCAAAAGCAATGCACAGCGTCTGAGGTCACAAAAGACCCGAGCAGGAATTTCTGTAATTGCAGAACGTCCCGGTGTGCTGCTGAACACTGTTGTGAGTTTGTTGGGAAATGAGTCACAGCGGGATGACTCACTGACATCTTCGGCGAAAGGACTCCCCGGAGCCTATCTTTTGAAAACAAGGTGTTAAAGACATTTTGCATAAAAATAAAAAAAAATAAAAAAGAAGCACCTCCTTTGGTCCGACTCGGGGCCACGTACACATTATTAGTGTAGCCTGTGTGCTGTCAAGCAACTACGTTTGTCCAAATTCTCCAAGGACGTGATTAGTTTCTGAAGACTGGCACCGTCATCGTGTGCTTGTGACATCATGCGGAGTCTGTTTGCCCAGCATCCATTCCAGCCAATCACATGCTGAGAACAGACTTTGCTCTGTTGAACTAATAATTCATATGAAAGTAACCAGTTAGCGATATCAGTTCATTTCGACTCACTCAAATAAGCTATCTTTGGAGAAGAAAGGTTTTGAGAGTCAGACTAAAAGTAATGGATGCTTTACTGCAGCTGGCCAACAGGGGGCGGTGTACATGTTGCAACTAGGGATGTTCAATACTGGGCTTTTTTGCAGCGATATTGAATATACAGATATTTTCCAACTCTTAATTTCTGACAACATATGCACCCACCCCCCCAAAAAAGAAAAGTTTTTTTTTTTTTTTTGGGTAACTAGCATCACATCTCTCATTTGACATTTTGAGTGACAGGAGAAGAAGCTGAAGGGTCTGATATGATATGTGCATGTTGTGTAAAAGTCATTAAAAATGTAAAAGAAAAAAAAAACAAAACATTAAAGATAATTCCCGATATTCCATTTTAATATCGGGCGAAAATATCGTTAGGGCGATAATATCGGACATCTCTAGTTGCAACACTTTTTCCACAGCTCTTGTCTAAAATTTAAATATCAAAAGGAGCGTTCCATTTTTCCCTCTCTGTGTATGATTGTTTAGGCAATCAGCTTTCGACTGCAGCATGGCGAAAAGTTCTCCGACAGTTCAGCTCTTGCACAATTCCCGCCAATCAAATCCTGGGCCCACGCGGCTACAATCGTCGTCCTTGTTTATTAGGAAGCGGTTGGCGCTCCGACATTGTTTGACTGGGAAAAGGCTAATTAAGACGGCGAGACGCGCTAATTAGACGCGCGGCTTGAAGCGGAGACAAAGCAAAAGTTGCGGGGAGACGCGGCGTCGCGCCTCGTTCCTCGACGCGGCATCGGAGGCGGCTCCTTCTGATGCCTGCCGGGGTGTCAAACAGCTTCAGAACATAAATCGTCTGCATTCTCCGACTTATTTTCCCCTCCTTTTCAATTCCTTCCTTCCTCACATCCGCAACAAAACAGGATTGTCATTAATTAATTAAACAAAAACACACGCCTACATCCTAAAACCTTCCTACCCAGCCGAGCCCTCTTTGTCAAACTACTACCTTTATTAATACTGAAATCACCTTCTTTTACGTTTTCAACCGTTGCGGATTAGAAATCCATTTGCTGTCACTCCACATCGACCCTGCGTCACTCCTTCCTGTATTTTCCTCAACTCTAACCTCCCGTCAGGGGAGCGTTTTTTTGGGGGTTTTTTTCCGTTTTTTTTTTTTTTTTTTTTTTAGCTGCACTCCCACAGCCTCAGAATGAAATCACGTCTGAAGACAATGACAGAAAACCAAACAAACAAAAACACTGACGGAGACGAGAGGACGGAGGGCGGGGAGGGCAGCTGCTGCGGCGCCGAGCTGCCTCTCTCAGTTTTGAGTCAAGCGGCATTTAAAAGAAAAAAAAAATATATATATATATATATAGATGCGCGTGGTGCGAGGTAAAAGAGAACATGTACTAATTAGACCTCCCAGCTCTGCTCCAGTAAGGCTGAAGATTCCACATCTGATCTGATCCATATCTCTAAATACCGATAAATATTTACTCGAATATCTGGCTCTGAATCAACCACCCGTCTTCCTGTTCTAAGCTTCCAAGGCTGCGCACCAATGCCCCTGGTGCACGGAGACATAGTTCAATGGTTTTGGGAGGCGGGGTGGGGTGGGGGTGGGGTGGTGTGGGGGTGGGGTGGTGTGGGGGGGCTGTATCGAGGAAGGGACAGATCGAAAACGAACGATGCGGCTCAGCGGAGGACAGACACGGCGAGCGCGCTGACAGCAGCCCGCCGCTTCTCGCCTTCCGGCCATTTGTTCAAATAAAGCAGGGGGATAGAGGAAGGCGGGTAGACGACCCCCGCCACCCGCCGCTAAGGGAGGGTGGCGGAAGATGGATAGATGCGTTAGAAAGCGACAGAAAATGGAAGTTAAGTGAGGACTGACCCACGAGAGGGATATCGCCCAGACAGCAAATCAGATAGTTCCCTAACCACCGCCGAGTCCGCCTGAAGGACTTCTGGACTTCGCCCGAACACACAGAAGGTCTTTAGCACGTCTTGACCATCACAGAGGAGGAAATGAAGGCTTTCCTCTGTTTTCAGTGCACGTCTCCAAAATCAACGGCTCGCACTGGGATGGCCTGAGGAGAGCGAGTCCCCCCCCCCCGCGCCCTACCGGCCGAGCGGGGCCCGTCCGCCGACCCTTCCAAACGCCGAAGGGAAAGAAAGACAGACGCAAAGAAAGGAGAGAAAGTGATCAAAGTTCCATTCAGGCACATATGTGGCCACTGATGATGGATAATGTTCACACAATGGCTCATTCACCAGTCGCTGTCCACTGCTGATCCTGGCTCAGAGGAGAAGTCCACCATGTCACGATGAGTACGAGATGTTTTCTGCTTTGGTCCGATCCACATCTGCTCTTAACGTGGTGATGAAACCTGATGACCGGGAGCATCCATCAAACATATATGCACTCCATTTTAAAAAAAACAACAACAACAAAAAAAAAAAAACAACAATCAAAACCAATGGTGTTCTTCCTCCCAATGAAGCATAATGTGCTTCTATTGCACATTTCCAACAAAAAGTAAAATAAGGAAGGACAAGTTGAGAGCATGAAGCTAAACGATTCCCTTGATTTCAGTGTGATCAAACAAAACAATACGCTCTAATACGAAGCGGGAGCAATAAAAGTGACTCAACACATTTACATAATGCCGTCGTCTGGGTGGGAAGAGGCCCGCAGGCTTCACGTCCAAATGAATTATTATTTTATGTTTTTTGCCATCAAAGAACAACTTTGAGGTTTGATTCCAACAATCTGCCGCTTGTTCAGTTATGTGAATTTGCATGCGTGACATATGGTGACTGACATACTGAAAAGTTATGAATCATTTAATAAATATGCTTCAAGTCAGGCATTATGTAAAGCACAATAAAGATGAAGGAAGTGCCAGTGATTTGCCAAAGTTGCAGCACAGCATAGAGAAAGAAAACAAAACAAAAGAAAAGAAAAAAAATCACTTTTTCCTCCCAATTTGTGATGTAATAAATTATCGCCTGATACAAAAGACGTGCTACAAAAATATTTTTAGCTGCACTTTAACTTGAAACAAAATAGTTCTGTACAATTCAGAGTCACTGTCCAGCAGTGCTTTTTCCCGTTGCACTGAGGTAGGACAGACGGTGCGGACCTCCAATTCTCTAATTGTGTTCAGACTTTGGCACGTTCACCATCAGAACTCACGCCAGAGCTCCGGCTGTCATTTAAGGTGAACTCAAGATTGAAATAGAGGACTAAATAAACTTAAATAATAACAAGTATTGTGTGTAATAAATAGTAGATGCTGGTCTTTCACTGCACTTTTGCATTAATGCACCTTAAAAATCAGGTTTAAAGTGCACTAATTTCACCACACCGAACAACTTCGTTCTTCATTATTGTTACCGTGTGATCACAGAAACAAACAAAAAACAAACATGGGTTGGCTAACATAGCTGACTGACATTTTGGTTTAATTCTACGATACTGTCCAGCAGAAACATAATAAAAGATCGGCATTCGGCCTCGAGCTGAGTTCAAATGCGTCGTTAGAAAATGGATTTCAGCAGTCTCGAACATCAGCAATTAAACTTTTTAGAACGTGAATTCAGAGAACGGGGTCTCAAAACTGTTTTGTGTCATGGGAGAAACTATTCAGGCGTGTGTATATTTAGGACTTTGCACACACTCGGGTTGGTTTACTTCTCATTTGATCAATCAAATGCTTTAGTAATATTCATAATGTGCTTCAGATTCCTTTTATCGATTTATAAAACACAAGGAGAGTAAAAAACGTTGCTTTATAATCACATTTTGGGTAAAATACTGTGCAAAAATCTCCCTGGGATTGAATTATTTATTACACTCTACTAAATCCAAGCAGCGTTACTATTTTACACTGACAAAAGCGATTATAATCATAGCAAGGACCCTTAAGAACACATCAAACTAATGGGTTTTGTTTTCTTTTATGGGAACTAGAACATGAAATCCCAGATATTTACGTCCGAGGTGAGTCTTTTTAATGTCTTGGTTTGTGGAAACCCGATGTTGCAAGAAGGCAGAAATCATTCTCTAAGGAGGACCTGCATCGACACAAACACAAAAACAACCAAAGGAAACGACTCGTGACCCGAACTGCTGTGGCTTCAAAGCAAATGAATCCTCCCTATCTTTTTGTTTTTCTTTAATCTCATCGGAACGGTTACAGCACTTAAGACGAAAGACGTTTGCATTTGATCAACGGGGCTGATGGTGGGTTCCACAAATGTCCTCTGGCGTTTGCGGGAGATTTGGCTGACGTCGTGTTTTGTCACCTGCCGCGCGGAACCACCATTCAAGTCAACAAATACTTACAAAAGGCACTTAATGGCCGTCGCAATGCGTGAGGGGCAACCACAAAAAAAGGCCGTTGCCCTGCTCAACATGCTGTAACGTATCACGCGGGGTGAGCCTCTTTAAGAGGTTGCCGCCATTTTCTTTCTCAGTGGCACCGTCAAGGCTTTCCAGACTAGTCCCTTGTTTCGATTGAAAATATTTGAAACCATTACCCTCTTCTGTAGTCATTTTAGTAAACCAGCACTAAAAGTGTCCTTTCCCATCAGATTAAATCATGTTTTGTACTGTTGTAAATATTTTGGACTCTTTTTTTTTTTTTTTTTTTTTTTTAAATAAATGTGCCTTTTCAAGGAGATATTGCTTTGGGAATATTGCCAGGAACAATTTTAAAAGATTCCAAAAATCAAAAAAAAAAAAAAAAGGAAGGAGAAAAGGGGAGATCTGGGACGGGGACTATTTTTTCCGCTCCAGGTAGTTGGAGGGCACCCATCCCTTGCGGGGAATCAGGCTGTCCTGCACCTGGCAGTACCACCACCCGTTGGGGTTTCGCTCTAAAACCTCCAGGCAGGTGCCTTCGGTGAAGCCCATCGTCTCCTCGTCACCGCAGTAGTCGGCGATGGAGACGTACACGTCTCTGCCCAGGCTGTTGTGGATCAGCTGGTTCTTCTCCGCCGGTTTGGGTCGCACCGCCGACACGGGGATGCCGTTGCGCTGGTTGGCCCGGGTCAGGGCGTCCTGGACGCCGCCTGCGCTCAGCGAGCTCCCGGAAGACGAGCCGACGCCGGAGCGCTCCACGGGCCGCGTCTGGCTCTCCACGACCACGTGCGGTCGCACGGTGCTGAAGGAGGCGTTGCGGCGCACGCCGAGCGTGGCGGACCCGGAGCCGTAGTGGTCGCTCCTGCCGAGGGAGTCGTTGCGCCTCAGGGAGCCCGTCGTGTAGTGGGAATCTTTGGCCGACTGAGAGGTGGTCACGAACACGGACTGAGGCCTCACGGCCACCTGCCGCACGCCGTTCCTCATGCGGACGCCTCCGTTGACCATCCCGGACGGCTTCGAGAAGCCGCCGGGTGGTTTTGAAGGGATGGGCGGAGTGTTCCTCTTCAAGCCTTGATGCTGCTGGTTCCGGCCTTGAATGTTGATGTTGTTGAGGGTCAGAACGTTCTGCTCGTTCTTCTCCAGGCTGTTGGACTTACTCCCACAACCGCCTGCGTTGCCGACTTGCCGGACAGGCTCCAGGTAGTAGGACGGGGCCCATCCTTCTTCTGAGCCCCACCGAATGTACCACCAGCCACTCTCCTCCTTCTCCAGAACCTCCACTTCCGCCCCAGCGGGGAAGCTGACCTCGGAGTCCTGGACCTTCTTATAGGCATCGAGGGAGCGGTAGAGTCTTGGAGCGTCCGCCTCGGAATCACAGCGGCTTCCTTTCGAGTAGACAGAGGAAAGGTCTGAGGTGCTGCGCGAACACATGGACTCCTCCGACGAGACGACAGAAGCTGTTTCAGAGTCGTCGCCGCGAGGAGGTTTGAGGCCGTGCTGGAACTGGCTGGTGTTCCTCAGCTGCCGTCGCAGCGAGCTCATATCCATCCTCTCGGGACTTTGGGGTTCAACCTTGGTCAGAAGCGGTTTGGGCCTGACAGAAGGCTTGGGCCTGGTGGACGGGCTCTGACCTATCCGTTGCTCTACGTCCTGGCTGAAGGTCTTCTTGGGACCCCGGCTCAGTTCATCTGAGGAGGAATGGGGGCTGCTGTCATGTGACCGGCAGCTGATGTCCACGCGCCTGCCCAGCGTCTGGCTTCTCCGGCTCATCTCCGGCGTCATGGTCTTGATGGGCCTGCCTGCCAAAGGCGAGGTACCGGAAGGTCTGCGCGGAACCGTGGACGAATGGTAGCTCTTTGGGGAATTCGGCTCGCTGGAACCTTTTACTAAATTCCTTTCACTGCCGGCGCCGCGCCTGAAGCCCTCGTTCTCGTAGATGCACTCGGCTTTCGAAACCTCCTCCACGGATCTGAAGGAGGCCCTTTGATGGGTGACCACCGACGGCACCTTGCAGACAGGAGGCGAGGCCTTGGAGAAAGGCGGGGAACTGTGATACTTGTCGGCGACCCTGCCGGGGAGCTTCACATCCAGGTTCCGCTCGTTCTTGAGAGCATCTGTGTCCGATTCCCTCTCGCATCCAGTCGCCGGAATATCATACTCAGGCTCCTCGTACACAGGTCTGCTTGGCGGGTCTGAAGCTTTGAAGGGGGAGATGTCGGACGTCGGGGCCTCTTCTGAGTCTGGCTTTTTCACCGGTGGAGCTGGGGGCGGGACCTTAGGGCGGGTCAGGGTGCTGGACCGACGGCTAAGATTGGGCTTCTTGCGTTTGTCAATATAAGAGCTGGGGGCCCAGCCCTCCATTTCTCCAATCTGCACATACCACCAGCCTCCGGGGTTCTTCTCTATTACCTGCACAATTAAACGAGGAAAGTCATCAAGATATTCTGATTTTTTTTTTTGTTTGATCTTTTAGATTTTCAGTCGCTGCGCATATGCACTCTCAAATTTTTTGTCGAAATCGTCATCTTCAAACGCAAATCTCAAGGTCGTATTTAGATTGCCTCAGCCCTCCCGTCTATCCAGGCACGGCTCAGCCTACATGCATATTCAGTGAGGCTTTGCCATCTCATCTCAGCGACATCAGTGGAAACGCGGCATCTTACATCAGCCTTTTGTCCTCCACGGAAGCTGATGCCATCAGAGATTGAAGACTGGAAATCAGCTATGGTGTAATACTCGGCTTCCACAGCAGGGGGCTCCGGTGGTTTAGGTAAATGGAATCCCTGCAAAGCAGAAAGGGGGGATGACATGATATATTTCACATCAACTGATACAGTGTATTGGCATATGAAAAAGTAGTTTTTTTATAGACTGTATCATTGCAGATAATAGTATCCTAGCAAACTTAGCCAATAATGATAGAATTTTGCTTATGTTTTAAGCTGTTCTCTAGTTTTTTTTCTTAAGGCAATTCTGGCCAAAAAGATGCAATCTAAATATCCTCTTCAGATACATCTGTGGATTTTAAAAGCAATTACAGCTAGGATTGTTTTTCTTCTCTCACCAGATTGGTATCTCTCCTTGGTGGGGGCTTCTGTCTTAGATTGGGAGAACCTGAAATAAAGGAACACATGTTTGGAATATTCCCAGAAATCAGGACTATTTGGCCTTAACAGACAAGGAAAACCAGCCACATTCATCAAGCAGGGTGCAGCTTGTTTTGCTTTGGCAGTCAGACAGAGGAAACCTCATATCCAAACAGCGCTTAAACGATTGTTAGGCATCATTCAGTGCCCCCACACAGGGATGGAGATGATGTAGATCAACGAGAAAAACACATTCAAGACAGCATGGGCCATAAAACAGCTGAATAAGCACCACCATCTCTGCAGTGCTTGACAGAACTGAATAAATTAAATTACACAAGACTAGTGTGTAATAGTTACGTGGGACTCTGTTGCACCAAATTGCAGTTTTCCCTACGACCTTGCTCCCTCGAAGTCAAACTATCATATATATATGTGGTTAAAACGCTGGCAGTAGAGAAGAATTAATTACAAACAACACTCAAAACAACACAACACAGCAGGGAACGACCAAAAAAAAACCCCAAAAAACAACCCCAAACACATCGGGTTAGTTATTGTTAACTGCCACCATGTCAGCTTACCGACTGCATCAAAGCCTTGAAGACAGAAATAACAAACATCTCAACGTGTCCAACAGACTCTTCCACAGTGTTTAGCATCGTTTTACACCTCGCCGCAGACAGCCGACTCACCAATTTCCACCCTGTGTGGTGCCACTCTGGCCACCGCCGGGGAGCCCGGGTCTCCTCTCGCCTTGTTTTCGTTCAGCGCCGCGCTGGCCGCGATGCCCAGACATGGGCTGTTGGTGTCACGGGTGGTGCTCAGCCGCCTGCCCGTCTCCGCGTTGATCTCGGAGCTGAACGGCATGGGCATGCTGATCTCCGTCTTGGATATGTGGCGTTCGGGCGTCGTGCTGCCCTCGCCGTCCGTCTGGATGTCCTTCTCGCTCGCCGACTTCTTTTGCAGGAGATTGCTGATCTCCATGATGTTGCCGATGATCTCCACCGGGCCAGTCATGGTCTTTTTGCGGGGAGAGAAGTCGTCTTTCACTTTTTTTAGGTACGAGGCGGGCGCCCAGCCCTCTTTACCTAAATACCTGTGGGTAGATGACGCAGAGAAAGTGGTTGATTCATGTTAATTTGATTCCTTTCCACTTTTAAGTGCTATGAAACCACAAAGGAGGTAGACCAATGTAACTGCTTCTAATGTATGTAGGAGTGGAATACTCATCAGAACACACCGCAATGTACAGTACCTGCAAATAAACAAGGTAATTGAAAGGCTGTCTGGCATTTAAACGCAGCTTTTCCCAACTACATTGTCAAGCCATATGAGTAATATAAAAGAAATAATAAATAGCGCGTCCAAATAAAACACTGAGTCACTCGCCTGTAGGTTTGCGTCACTCTGCAAAAGCACGGATCTACGGGTAACTGAAAAGCTCACGCTTCCATTTGACTGCATTAAAGCAGCCGTTTGCGAGCGGTGTGACTCACGAACGCGCCGGGGAGACAGTTTCTCGCCGGAAAGCACGATCTCGACAGGACTTACTGAGCATCGCAACAGCGCCGAGGGGTTTCGACGTGACGCTCGGGTAAAAGAGAATGGCATACACTGGAAATGACCAAAATCAACACATCCGCATCCTCGACAAAGACTTTTTGGAGTTGCCTGTATGAGTAATCTCGCCCAATTACACAACTCCACACAACTGGTGTGATGGTAAGAGACAATTGTGATTTTTAAGCCTCTTATATATAGAACATAAACAGTTGATGGGAAATCAGAGCACCAGCTTTAGAGCCAACATGCATAAACTATGTGAAAACAGGCAAACCACGACCGCATTTTGGAAACTGGACATTTGATTTTGCGCAGCGGTGTTGACTCACCTAATGAACCACCAGCCCTCCAGGTTCTTCTGGATGACCTCCACAGTGACCCCTTTCTCAAAGCTGACCTCATCCTTCCCTTGACTGGTGTACGACTGCAGCGTCACATATTTCTCCTCTGGTCACAAATTCAAGGAAGAGACACAAAAAAAAAGAAGAAGAGGGACGGCGTGAGGGAGATGTGATTCAGCAGCGTTTCGCTAGACAGTTTAGAGTTTAGATTTTTTCCAGTAGGTGCTGACGTTGGTTTGAGCGTGACCCAGTTCTAAAGTTCCACACTGACACAGAGTCTGAATCCTGCGCACCAGCACAGCCCTCGCGCTCGACTGTCCGCAGGCTAAAGCTGCCCCGTCTCTGCTGGGCTTCAAAGGTAACATCTCTGACACACATAAAGGCCCCGTTAACAGCGACGTGCGATGAAAAATGGAGGATGAAGAATAGAAGGCCTGTCAAAAGCTGGTTCGTGGTTGCCTCTCCTCTCCTCTTATTCCCCAACAACGCCCTGGTTCTGCACATCCAGAGAGTACACATTCATGTTCCTGTGTTCTGTGAGTCCCTGTAATGTGGAACATGTCACTTCACAGCTGACGTCCCCGCTCACCCACTCAGCTCTAGCGTTGATTGCTTAAGTAACGTATTTGCATGTGTGATGTATGTCTACCCTCTCCTCTTTCGGTTCCCTCCTCCTACATCAGCCCTTATTTCCTTGGAGGATCATGGGGATCATAGTGCCGCAGATTCCTAGATTTCCAGCTCGAAATCCAGAGTCCTTTCATAGCATGCTTTCGTAATGTGGCAACTAAAAATAGTTCCCGCTGCCTGTAAAGAGTAAAGTGCCCCATGAATGATGCAAGTGTCCATAGAGCAGATGCTGCTGCATCATTGGTGTGATGATGATCCTCTCATGGCCCTTAAATGCCACATACCCACCGATACAGCTGCCTGAATGTCTTGCGAACGGTTTTAAGGCAAAAGCACAAAGAAGAAATGGATCATACAGTTCAAATAAAAAGAGAAAGGTGATCTGAAAAAGTCCCTCAACCCACAAAAGGAAAAGGCATTGACAGCCGTACAACGGTCCCACGGCTGGATACAGCCAGCTGGGTGACTCAGAGGAGAGTTGAGGTTTGTGATGACCCAGTCTGAGCTGTTGCCCCACTTTCACACTATTTAGCCATGTCTTCAGGGACATGAGAGGGCCGGTGGCGCCATGACACGCTCTCCCTAACCTGTCCCGGGTCACGTGGTTTGTTTGCAGTTCAGTCCAAGCCCCTTTTTTAACGCTCCTGCTCAGACTTGTGACAACAGCGGAGACGTGAGCTTTCACCCTATTTAGCAACCTAGAGCTAGTGGTGATATCTGTAGCCTTTAGGAACTCTTTATTTCCCACACTGGTCTGGGAGGAAAGCAGTGATCTTCCAGTCGGCAGGCCTCGGGATAATGAGGAATAACAACTATCGGATTTGCATATATGATGCATGTGTCAGTTCCTCTCGTTCCCTCTTGAACTACCTTCCCTTCTTCTGCGCTACCTGAATGGCCATCAGCAGGCGGGTCCCCTCCATATATTACCGGCTCTGAAAGTCATTAGCAGCATTTGAAACCTGAGGGAGCTCGCTTTAATTAAGCGGCAACACCGCTCCACAATCATTTATGTTGCCACGGCTCGGCGGACGTCGGGGCGGCTGCGCTCGTGCAGTGGAAACTGCTTCGTCTTAATTAGTCCAAATGCAGTCCAATTATTCCGTTGCTCAGTGTGAGCGCCACAACATCCCGGCCTGATGAAGTGTGATGTGAGAATTTAGTGCGGACGCTGACTCACCGCCACCCAGATGGCTGCTCCCGCTAGATACTTGACGCCAAGTGCTGCCGCCTCACAGATGAGAATCTATCTATCGTTTGTGCCACACATGAAGCTTTCCTGGGATGTATGCGCTTCTCACATATGTGCGTCTACACCTTCGTTCACTGGCTTGAGGTTCAACGGTCATGCGCTGTCTCTATGTTCACCTCTGCTCTGCTGGCGGTTCACAATACCACCCAGGGTCCAGCGGCGGTCCAGCCTCTTCAGATGTGCTTTACGCCTCTTAGTGACTGAAGACGGGGAGCAGCAAAGGAACAAAAAACAAACAAAAAAAACACGCAAATGTTAAGTTAGTACGGAGAAAATAAAGGCAAATTAAAAAAAAGAAGTGCATATAAGTAGGGTAATAAATAAATAAATACATAGCAATAGCGTAAGATTTTTTGCACCAAAGGTATAACTTCCATTTGTGTCTCACTCACACACACACACACACACACACACACACACACACACACACACACACATCCTGGCTACAGTGCAAACATTCAAATCTGCATATTGATCCAGGAAGAGCAGATAAAACCTCTTCTGCTACTCTGCAAGGTACTACTCCAATACCACAACTGAGGCAATGCCTAGTCTGTAAGGGGGTTAAAACTAAAAAGTAAAACACTATTATATATTGGAATCCTTAACATTCTGTAAGAACACAAGTTCTTCATTTAAAAAAAAAAAAAAAAAAAATCAGGTTTGGGCTATGGTGGTGCTGGGGTCAGCAGGCCACCTCACACAGACACACACGCACACACACACAAACACACACACACACACACCCCTCTCCCCAATCCATTTCTCCCCTCCAGAACTGACTACTAAACTGAAATTAGATGTAAAGAGCAATGTTTCTTTCTATATGCCACTACTACTACTACTACTACTACTACTACTACTACTACTACTAATAATAATAATAATAATAATAATAATAATAATAATATTAATAGCAATAATACTGATGATAATATGAATGTGTTAATGAGTTGGAAACATCTGAGAAAGTCTCTTTCTGTGGTGGGAATTGCATGTTCTCTCACTGCCTGTGTGGTCATATTCCACACAAAAGTGAGACCATGTTAACATTCATGGTCACATCAATGGTGCCCTCACAGATGTACAAGTCACTCATGCCATGGGCATCAGCACATTCCGTCATTGGCATTTGAATTGGGCAAAATCTGGGTGGTCATTTCCTCGTTAGCTCCGAGGACACAGCATCCACTGTTTCCAAAAGGAGTCGGGACTCGTCTGACCACAGCACCCGTCTCTCTCAAAAGAGCTCAGGCCCAGAGAAGCTGGTGGTGTTTCCAGATGCTGCTGATACGAGTTTAATGGTGACAATGATTGTCTGGAATGTCACTGAGCTTGCCTGTTAATATCCTTTACAGAAAGATGCTGGTTTTAATGCAGTGAAGCCAAAAAAAAAATGGATGTCCACTGTTTATGTGCAGAGATTCCCCCAGATTCATTTAAACTATTGATATTATTTTGGACCATAGAATAGTCAAATTCTGCAAGTAATGAAACATGGATAAATACGGTGCTGGAATTGCTGGGACTATTTCTTCACATTGTTCAAAAGAATTCAAGGCCATCCAGCCACCATCTCCACCCTTAATATATGTGTGGTATGTTCTTCCCTTTTTATTTTTGAAAGAGCAGCAGGCGTTGATTTCAAAGTTATATTTGCAAAAAGCATTACATTTCACCATTAACTCTCTAATTAATTAGAATAATTAACTAATTAGAATTGGGATTTGTAGATACTGGCCCTCAGTGGGACTGAGAGCCAGCTCTAGCCTGAAGACCCCTTCCATAATAGGGCAGGTTAGGTTATAGGGTGTATGATCACATGCTGACTCATCATCCTCCCTAAGACCACATGAGGAGGGACAGATGGAAATTGCCCTCGTCTTCTGTGTGCTTACAGGGGTAATTAAATTCATTATTTCCCCTGCATTCTCCAATGTCTGCCCTCTGCTCACCCGCTTGTCTCCATCCTTCTCATGGGCTTCTGCCTCATGTCGTGTCCTCCCTTTTCTGGCCCTCCTAATTGAAATATCAGCTCAGGAAGTCGAGGCAGAATGGGAAATGTTATTTGGAGGTAATTTAAACAGGGCAGGGCCAAGGCTCTTGGTTCCTCTCTAGCCCGATCAGGCTGTCAGTGGAATTAGGTTCCAGACTGCCAACAGATAATGAGACGGAGGGGACGAGAGAAAATCAGAAGCGGGATCGCAAATCAAAAGTGACGAAGTGTGCTAAGACAAAGACATCAGGCTTCATGGGAAAATGAGTGCGCGCCCGTTTGTGTGTGTGTGTGTGTGTATGTGTGTGTGTGGGTGAGAGAGAGAGAGAAAAATCTCAGATGCTTTCCTCATAAATAAATCATGGAAAAGACTTATGAGTGTGCTTCTCTAAATCAACTGCCAGGTTATGGACAGTTCATAATTTACACGAACTATTACCCATCCCCAACACACAAACACACACAAACACACACACCACACATAAAATAAGGTGCACAAAAAAAGGAAAATCTTAAGAAACGAAGGAGGAGAGCAGAGAAGCGTGGCTTCAGCAGCTGCACTTCGTGGATAAACTGCGTCTTGTGTGTGTTTTGCAGACTGTGCACAGTTCATTAAAGCAGAGAGGACCGAATGTCTTGATGTGAGACAGCAGATTAGACAACAGCACAGCATCAATCAGCATTATGCACTCCTTTCAGCATTTTAGCGGAATGGCTGCGCAGCCCTGCGGATGACCCCTGCGGAGCGGACGGTAGCGTCGCGGCGGTGCGTTTTTCTGCGCTGACCTTCGCCGGTCCTGAAAGTGCCGAGATCCAAATCGTCTCTGGTTGCATTCTGGGAGTCCAGATATGTGGCTGGCACCCAGCCCTGTTCTTCTGCTGTGCTGACAAACCACCAGCCTGGAAACAGAGATGGAGGAAAAAGATACATGAAAAAAATGACCATATTGAGCCCTTTGTCACTGTTGTCTTTGTTTATCATCCTAATGTTAATCTTACTCTAGCAGAAAGTTGTCATGGGATGTTGAAAAATCTCCCTCAAACAGGAAAATCTAGATCTCAGCTTGTATCCTATCTAATCTTGAAGACATCAAAAACAAGGTGAAACTGCATTTTGTGTCATTTACATTCCCTTTTCTCGTATTTGCAGTGAAAGTAGGAGACACAGAGGGCAGGGCTGTCTCGTGTTTTTCCACTACTTGGATGGCTTTCATTAAAAGAAAGAGAACAACAAAAACAGAGGAGCAAGGACAGTGTTGGATTCGCTTGGGTTTCCACGTGAACCCTGGGTCAACGCAGGTTTGAAAACTGTGACAGCTGACGTGAATTTAAAGTCTAATCCTGCCACAACAACAGTTGCACAAAAGTTGACTACTTGCTTAAACACATTTTCAACCAAAATGACTGATAATCACCCAGAGATGGGTGTATATGTCTTAAGAAAGAAACTTCCAACATCTAGTAGTCATCTACTTTGACCATCTGGGAGATGTTAACTTCTTTTTCTGGAGGGGGGGGGGGTGGTGATTGACCAATCAAAGGATGTCATGAAAGCAAATACTTTACCAAAGAGAGTCATGGCAACATGCTGAACTGATGTGTGACATCCTGGACAACAACATTGTTGAGTAATGATTCATTTTTGGAATGTTAAAAAGCCAAAGTGTGTCACCAACTCTAAATAATTTGTTAAAAGGAGTTACAAAAGAGAATAAATAGCACATGAGCCTAAATTCTGAAAAAATTAGTTTTTTGAAAGAGGATGGGTTTAATTTACTCTGAGTAATAACAACTTTGTGTTTTGTCACAGCTTTTCCTGGAAGCATAACACATTAGTTATAAATAATAATTTATCTTATTAACAGCTGGATTGTGTAATTCTGATACAAAGAAGTGAAGTTAAAGGTATGATGAAAAATAGCAATGGGACTAAAGAGTACGACTTTGCTGTGGTGGTTGCTCAGACTGGCCAAGAAAACACCAACATGACGAAGTCTTTCTATAGTCTGTCAAACAAAATTCATTACTTTTGTAAATGCAATGCAGATAAACCAGAGGCAGTCGGACAAACACCATCACATTCCTCGTTCCAGAGGTTCAGACTGACAGCAGCGAGGTCTGAAGGGACAGACTGCTCTCACATGGGGCCCTTTACGAGCGGATAGAAACAGCTTGTAAACACGCCTGTATCATCATCAAAGAGTTGTTAAAGCTATAAAGAGCATACAGTTCAGTGTTCAGGTACAGTCTGATAGTGGCTGCAATGGGAGAGATCTGTTCAGCAGCATTGTGGCAGCTTGTTAGGTGGATTTATTGTCAGGTTTCAGTCTGGTTTGGACCTTGCTTTGGACCTTAAGGGTCATTTAAGCTGTCATTTGGTCAATAGCATCATCAATAACATCATCATCGAATCATTGGGCTCATTTGAGTGCTGTTTTCAGAAATGTCTGGATGAATTCTGTAGAAAAGGAAAACTGACCCCCCCCCCAAAAAAAAACAACCAAGATGCATGTGTGGCCCAAGGTCAACAAAGTAAAACAATGATTACCAGCTACACTCCACTCATGATTCAGGCAGAAAGTCTAGTTGCATAAATTATTCACGCCAGAGCTGTACATGAGCACAGAAACACACTTATTGCATTTACTGCAAGAAACAGAATAACAACATGCTATACCGTATGTAGAGCATAGGTACTTTAGGGAGAAGAAGTATCACAATCTATCTCACAAACATAACATAGCAAACGAGATATGTAAAGTCAAGGTGTGTGTTTTTTTTCAACTACATCTAAACTGCATCAACAATTGTCATACTTTCCTCAGTTCATATAATACTCCCCTCTATGTATGACAATAACCTTTGTCATAAGTGTTCTTTCAGATAAAGGTCACACCATCTCACCTTTAAACATACTGCGATTGTATTGGCCACAATGCAACATCTGTGTGATATGAACACAGACAGACAGCAGCTCCGGAGCTTCGCCTGCACCCCGCTGGCATTTCTTTCTATTGTGCTGCTTTTACCGCAGCCTATTTAAGTTGTTTTTCATTACTCCCTTCGGCCTCCACTTTAGCAGGTAAAATGCTCTGAATGAGGTCTGAAGATTGACTTGGCCAGTCTAAAGCTTTCCACTTGCCCCTGATGAACTTAGTTTGGTGGAGCGTTTCGGGTCGTTATCTTGATAAATGATGAACGATTGTCCAATCAGATTGGGCGCATCCGCCTTTAAATTGGCTGGCACTTTTTTTTTTCTGCTCCTGACATCATGTGATACCATCAGTGGAGACTAATGAACCAGTCCCAAAAAAACCCCAATACAAATCGAAGATACAGCATTACCTCTACTGTGTTTCACAGATGAGCTTGTTTGAGTTAAAAAACAACAAAAACAACCCATTTAGATGCAGATGTGACTGTGAGGGACAGAATTAAACAAAAAAAGAACAGAAGCTGTTATTGCAGCAGCATGTTTGCAGCATGGAAAACCTGGTCTCTGACAGAAGAGGGCTGCCTCCAGCGTGTGAGAAGCCGTTAAATTACAGCTTTCAAGGAAAATCTGTCCCGTAGGAGGAGATCTGGTCCAAAGATTGGCAACCAGATGGGGAAAAACTACAAAGAAGCACAAACTTGGCTGAACATATGGGAAGAATGATGCATTCACTGACCAGTACGTTTTGGTAAGATGCTGTGGCTTGTGTACAAAGTGACCAATGACACCAAGCCGAGTTCAAACAATTCTCCTTTTCCTGACAACCCCCAAACCCCTCTTACCCCATCTCCCCCCTCCTCCTTCACCCTGCCTGCCATCAGCAGGAGGGTCCCACCAATTGAGTCTAGACCTGCTTGAGGTTTCTTCCTGTTAAAAGGGCTCAGGCTGTGGGTTTCTGGAAAGTGCTTAGGGGCAACCACGACTGTAACAGACACTCTATAAATAAAGCTAAATGTCTCTAAATTAAAGAATGCCTTTTACTGTGAGATATGTGCAAGTGAAATTGTACCCAGTGAAGACAGAGATTTTTGATCGTTTTCTCTTTTTAAGTCTCTGATTAAATATCAAATGACTGAAAAGGCAAATAATGACCCATGAACGTGTCACAGAAAGACGAGTCATTCCCTGACAGGGGGGCTGTCAGCTGTCAAAATGAGCCAGTGCAGAACGGAACAAACAGGAGTTATCAGGAGCCATCTGTACATACAGTGTACTGTGTTATTGTGCTCCAGGGAACAATGTTGGTGTGCGTAAGACACACTGATGAGCAAAGCAAGCCCAATATGCTGCGAGGCCTCCCCAACTGCACTGAAGTCATTATAGCATGAATTCTCATTCTCCTGTTGGGTTTTAGTTTTAGTTTATTGTCCAGATACTTTGACGTAGGAAGCTGACTTCCTTTGCCAATACTTATTACAGAACATAACGTTTCTGTTGTAATATGAAGTGGTTCTGTTTATCTGGCAGAACAAAATGAACATGAGATGGTAAAATCACAGATGAAGTTATGTATCAACACCTCAGTATCTTCCAAAAAAATGTAAAAAGAAAAAAAGTAGAGGATCTGTCAGAACGCCAGTCATAGCTACAGGAGCTCAAATTACTGGTCGTGATAGAAAAGTGTGAGAATGCAGTTTTTGGTTTTCTGAGGAGTTTGATTCAGCCTCCGAATTCCACAGATCCCGGGCCAATCGAGCATCTGTGGGATGTGCTGGACAAAAACGGCCCGATTCATGGAGGCCTCACCTTACAACTTATGGGACTAAAGGGTCTGCTGCCAGGGGCCTGCTGGGATCCATAACTCGAGGGTTAAGGGCTGTTTTTGGAAACGAAAAAGGTCCTCGTGTTCGGCAACTGCTCATAATGTTGTGCTTGTGAGGAGGGAGGGAGGAAGCACACAGAGAGAAACCAACATGACCCAACAGCAGGGGAGATGTGATACGAACACAAAGCCAAACACAAGACTAAGAACACGGAACCCCCCAACTGCGTTAAAACCAGCGGGCCTAATGTAATGAGTCTCATCTCTTTTACCCAGACTCAACTAAAATGCTTGCCAGACTTGGTGGCAAAGGCCAACCTTTTTTCCATGAACGTCTTTTCCGTGTGGCATTGCTTCTTGGGCGTTACAGTAACCCGCAGGGTTCTGTTTGCAGTCAGTCTCCTGGCGCTCATGGCAGACCCATTAGTCTTGGCTGGCGAACAAGGGTGGAAGAAGCCATTTTTCCACATACATATTCCCCCGCTCTGCCACTGGGGCCGGAGTAGAAAGGAGTCAGCCCGACTCCTGCTAATGAAGCAAAGATTCATGCATAGTAGCAGGTAGGGCCTCAGCATTTGGACATCCATCACTCAGTCAGACCTGTGCAGGACTGAAAGACAGAATAAAAGCTAAAAAAAATGTTTTAATGAATAGATCCTCCATAAAGAATGAAACTTGAACATTTTAATCCTCCAAATTTCCTCAAGCAAAAGCAGGATTTGCTCTATTTATGTATTTTTCACAGAACTAAAAGATATTTCTGGAGTTATGAATACTTTCCAGTGCTATATTAATTCTATTGTTCCATGTTTTTGATTGTTATCTTAAGAGATGTTCAGACAAAATAGCCATACAGGTCAAAATATCCTTCTTCCTTGTTACAAGAGACTGTATAATCATGGCTGATCGCATATTATGCAGATTTTTATTCGCCAACTGGGTCATTCCACCCACCGGCCTCACTGTGGACCCCATGTCCTTGGAAAAAAAAACAAAACTCTCAACTAAACAAAGAGACTAATGTGAAGCTTCTTTTCCTCTATCAGGGATATTTCCAGCCTGTGGAAACCTATATTCTCAGTGATTCAGACACCATTGTTTTTCCTTTTTTTTTTTTTTGCGGGGGGGTCCAATACATCAGGTCAAAACAGGTAGACAGGGAAAACTGATTACCATCAGGGTCCAATTCTGCGTTGGAACACTGGGTTGCAAACAACTAAATTTGTCTGTGAAGGGTGAAATACGTAACTGAGGAAAGCGCATGAATAATGAATGAAACCCCAGCACAATCTCGAGAGCTGAAATACGGCTGGACAGTACTACACCGAGCTCTGGCGTGTTCATTTTGGCATAGCTTGAAGGTGATGTCATCATCGTCGTCAGAATAGCTGTTGCTCCACTTCTTTTTGGGCTTCCGTGAGTCAGGCAGCACTCATGCTGCCTCTGCACGCTCGCTTATCGGAGTTCAGTTGCTCATATTAAGTGCTTTGCTTAGTGATTAACATTAGCAGACAGTCAGGAGCACTCCCACAGCAGAGGCGGGAAATAGAGTCATCAAAGGAGTATGGTTATAGAGCAGAACAGCTCTTCAGATGGTTTTCTGGAGCTGTGCAGGGCAGGAGAAACACAAACAGCCCCATAAATTAGTTCCAAAACATCTGGGTGGGTCATATATACCCGACCACGACTGTGGTGGCGATGGGGGTTGTTCACTGTGAGGGTAGCGTTCTGGGGTTAAATGAATTCTTTTTAAATATGCTAGCTTCCCTCAGCAGCACAGTAAAATGAAGGGGTGAAAAATAGTCATTCAAGCACGTCATTGTCTAAAGATGCACAGAAAGACCACCTCAAAGGGAATTAATTCCCACATGCCACACGTATAAGGATAGCAGCTCGGAGATGCGGATTGTTTGTGCCAAGATTTACACTGACATTTCTTGGGTTGTGCAAGTCATTGGCTGTCGCTGCATGTTTGCACGGGGAACGAGAGCCAGCTCTGGAGCTGCTACAGAATTTCCACATGGGGTATGCTGGCCAAAGGGGAAGGGTTTCACATTATGATTGTGTGTATTCTCCATATATATATATATATATATATATATATATATATATATATATATATATATATATATATATATATATATATATATATATATATATATATATATATATATATATATATATATATATATATATATATATATATATCTGTCACACGCACACACATACACACACCTTTATTCATCACTTTCAGAAGGCTAAGTACTGGCCTGTAGCCATGACATCAATTATCAACCATAACTGCACAAGCAGATAATGCTAAATTTATGAGCGGAGAAATAGAGAAGTTGTACAGATCGCTGACAAAAAGAAAGTACACTTTGTGTGGAAACAAACCAAATGACTGACAGTTCTCCTACTCAAATGTTAACGGTAGAAAATGCACAGTTAATGGCTTCTTCTGCCACCTGACAGATAATTATCTTAGACACATATACATTTCTAAAAGTCAAAACTCTAACTGTGGCTTCAATGTGTAGATTCAAATGCATGGCTGGTATGCATATCCCCACTTACCGCTTTCACTCTTCTCAATCACATCTACGGTCTCGCCAGCCTTCAGGTTGATCTCCGAGTTCTCCTGCCTCTCGTAGTTGGCGACAGCCACGTACTGCTCCAGCACCATAGGCTCCGAGCTTTCTATGCCTGGGGGGAAGAGACACGCCGTCAGCCACCTGCCTGCTGCGGATCCACGCGAACGACTCCCACGGCCCACCGCGTTGCTGCTGCCGCATGCCCAGTAAGTTGCCATCGGCTGACCCCTGACCAATCAGAAGGCAAGCTCATGCCTTGGCCGCATTGTCCCAATTGGCCGTAAAGCCGAGCCAACCTCCAGCCCACAGCGAAGGCATGACGAACAACGGGAGGAATTAAGCAAAAGGAGGGAGGGCGAGGAGAACGCCCGTGGGGTCTGCATCTGGCGCCTGCTGGGTATCCATCACCTGGGTGAAAGTCTGCGTGAGGAACACGCTAAAAAGAAAATGGAGAAGGACAAGAGTCACTGGCAGTTGCCGGCGGTGGGGGGGTCTGGCGAGCGACTGAGTGGAAGAATGGGGAAGTTTCCCTGTGGAAAATCAACAGTGCGGTTGAGAGGGAAGGCCTCCCTCCGCTACTGCTGGGAGTCGGTCGTTGGACAGAGAGCTGGGGAAGAGGGGGGTGGGCGGAGCACACCAATCATGGTAGCCACCACTGCTGGCCTTAAATAGAAACATATGACTGGAGTAGAAGTGAAGAAAGAGAGAAGCAGGGCAGGAGGGTTGCTCCGTGTTTATGTGAAACAAAAGAAAGTTGGAATTAGCCGGCTGGGCTCTCTCCCGACTACTATGTGTAAACCTTTCATTGCCAGCAGCGGGATTTCCAAGAATATTCCTCTTACTCAAGCTCAGAAATGTGGAACTGTTTTGATTATCACCTTTTTAGGGAATAAACATGCTTTATTTTTTTTTCACTTGAGTTATTAATGGATGTGTTTTGCGACTGCAGAAAGACTAAGACATCTTCAAGAACGACGTCTGCAACATCTTTTGATAATTCCCATGTTGATTTATGAATAAATGGTTCTGAAAGAATGGAGAGACTTACTGAAAAGTGTAGTTGGTGTGATGGTAGGCTCTACATTTTGGGGGATGTGGATGTCAACACTGATGGGAAAAGTGCTTTTCGCTTAT
Organism: Lagocephalus sceleratus; assembly: GCA_911728415.1. NCBI lineage: Eukaryota > Metazoa > Chordata > Actinopteri > Tetraodontiformes > Tetraodontidae > Lagocephalus > Lagocephalus sceleratus. The sequence goes on along the minus strand of CAJVRN010000232.1, from coordinate 4,959,410 downwards.
ATCCACATTGGCAACATACTGCCACAAGACAAACGACAGCAGCTAGTTAAGGCCAATGTGGGCAGAAGGCGTCGCCATATTTTATCATGACTAAATGTTAGTTTGCTGTATTAAATGATTAATGAGGGAATTCATCAAAACAAATTAAATCATTTAGACCAATCAAATGAATGAACTTCAGCCACCATTCACAGCAGCATGCTTTAAAAAAAGGATTTAATTTGCAGTTTTTATGATTGACCGAACCAGATGTGCTTGGTCAACACAATACCCAGAGGAGAGATTTTACTGAGCTGGACTGGTGGCTGAGGCCTGAAAAGCACCAGACTGAAACGGTGAGAAGAGTGTGAAAGATTGTGAAGATGCAACAATCTAAAATATATACTTGCACAAGGAAATACAACACTGCCTCTTGTGAACAAAACCGCAAAAAGATGCCAAATTATGAAAGCGGAATTAACATTAACCGGACTTGATCAGCAAATCTCTCCATGTTCCCACTTGGGATTTCAGATTTTTGCTGCTCGTCTTCCTCAGTGGGAGATTTAAAAATGTGAACGGACTGTGAGGATTAAGCTCTGTGCTTCGTCTTTCAGTCTTATCCGGGTCCGGGTGGCTGTGGTAGCAGCCTCAGCAGGGATGGCCCAGACACCGGCTCTTCTGGGGGAATCCTCAAGGTGTTACCAGGCCAACCGAGAGACAAAATCTCTCCAGTCTGTCCAAGCGCCTCCCCAGTGAGGCAACCTGACCAGACGCCTTAACCACCGCCAATGACTCCTCTTGGAGAGAGGCAGCGGCTCCACTTTGAGCTTCTCTCTGCTGCCTGAGCTCCTCACCCTATCTCCAAGGATGAGAACAGCCACCCTACTGAGGACACTCATTTCACTTGTATTCCCGATCTTTACCCCGAACTCATGATGATAGGTGAGGGTTGGATCATAGACTGACGGGTAAACACAGAGCATGGGCCTCTGCGGATGCTGCCCTGATCCATCTGTCAATCTCCCGCTCCATTTTTCCCTCACTTGCGAACATGATCCTGAGATACTTTGATTCCTTTACTTGGGGCGATCCATCCTTTTCCGGCTGTCAACCGTGGTCTCAGATTTAGAGGAGCTAATCTTAATCCCAGCTCCTTCACACTCTCCGCGCACTTAATTCTCTACTCAACACCTTCAACGGCATACTTCAAAACCATCATATCGCTGTTTCTTGTGTTAGCCTGATACTGTCTGAGGGGTTCTTGTGCATTTAGACAAGGAATTAAAAGATAAGACAGTAAAACAGACCCCCTCCCCCACCACACACACACGCGCGCACACACACACACACACACACACACACACACACACACACACACACACACACACACACACACACCATTTCAGCATCACAACCAGACTCCTTGAACTATTTGTAAACTTCAAAGGGAGACAAAAGGAGCAATTAAAGTCACTCCAATGGAAGAAATTAGCACCCTCCTGGTAAATTAAAAGAAAAAAAAGCTGCTTTAATATAAACCAACCTTTTTTTTTTGAAGGAGCACCATAAATCATAGAATCTCACATTCTGCAGTCTTTTTAACATGTGATGTTTCTGCTCCTTTTCTTTCCACATTTCCAACAAAGACAGCCTATTTTTGCTTGACTGTTTCTTCAAAGGGGATCATCTTTGTTCCTACTAACTCATTCTGACACACTGACAGCCCTAATGGAAGGAAACAACATGATATGTCTCAGTCCCCAGAAATGCTGCAATTACAGTACAGTTAAATATCGCCAGTGTTCAGCAGATGAAGAAATCTGTGACTGCATCTGTCACAATGCATTTATATGTGTGTGTGTGTGTGTGTGTGTCTGTGTGTGTGTGTGTGTGTGTGTGTGTGTATTTATTTAGTATATGGTCTGCACTCAGCCTTTCAATCAGACCCCTCATAATTTTGCAATCACTTGTCAGTGTTGTTGTGTTTCTTTCTAACGCTAAAAGGCAGGTCTTTGGTGGTGTGCGATTATCGATTGATGGCTGCAAATGGGCTGGACAGGGCTACAACAATGTTGCAGCAATGTTCAAAAAAAAAAAAAAATGACCTGACAACTCACTTCATTCAGACACATAAATGTAAGGTCGATGGATCCTGGGTGAGAGGAGCAGAATACAACGCTGGCAGACTCCACAGACTGCCAGCAGAGCAGATGTTTACAATAAGGTTAGTGTGAAGAGAGAGAATGCACATACAGCAACACGTGTGCATCAGGAATGCTGCGCTCACAGGAGCACGGGCATGCATTCACATTCAACATGCTGACAGAGATGCACAAAGCTACCTGAGGCCTCTTTCCTCGGACTGTCTGTAAAGCCGTACATCCATACTGCGGACGGAGAGAAGGAAGAAGAGAAGCAGAGATGGATTATTTAGTTGGACAACATGCAGAGGAACGTGTATGGTCAGACATGCCTTCATCACAGCTACTCAGCACAAAATGTAAAAAGTAAGATACATTCCCGTAGCTTTAGCATTCTTGTTGGCTTTCAAGTTGTTTCACATGATATGAAGAGGCAAAACAAAAACAAAAACAAAGAAAAAGGGAAAAAAAAAGTTCATTTTAACATTTTCACAGACGACAATGTATCCCATCCGATGGACGTGTGTAAATCATGGTACCCAGTATCACAAAGGAGGCTTGCCTTATTTAAATCTCAGTTCTTGCTGGTGTCTTTTGGGCTCCTGACTGTTGAAGTCAGTCACACATTTAGATCAAAAGGATTCAAATAATTTTAAATCTATGACTCCACTGTCCAGAAAACAACCTTCAGCTGGAGGACATTCCAAACAACTTCCAACATCCCCTGGTCTGCCCGTCCAGACTAGTTCACCCAAACACGACACTACAAGACTCTTAAAGAAGTCTCCAAACCCCTTTAAATGTCATCATGTGGTTCTCGCTACTTTTAATGTGAAAGTGCATGCCTCTACAATCAGAGACTCCAAAACTTTCATGGGAGGTGTACACGAAGGAAATATTTGTTCTCAGGACAAACATGAAGGCCAGACTGACATGTTCCAGAGAGGAGGAAGAAAACGACCAGTACTTCTGGAATAATGTTGTTTGGACAGATTACTTTTAAAACTGAATTATCTGAACACCAGACTAAATACAGTATTCCAGGAAAAGATCCTCATATCAACTGCAAACCACGCAGGTGGAAGTGGCATGATTTTGCTGCAGCGGGACCTGGTCCGCTCACCATCATAATACCCTGTCTATCAGAGGGTGCTTAAGAAACCTCTGAGAACATTTAAAAAAAAAAAAAGAAGATAAATAAGAAAAGCTAAACTGGACCCTGCTACATAACGGTGATCCAAAATTTACCAGTGAGTCCACGAAGGACTGAAATCTAAGAAGTGGAGAGTCCAAGAATGGCTGGAGGCAAGGCCCAGATCTTAATCCCCATTCAGACTTGAAATGGGCTGAAAGAAACCCTGTAAACATCTCACAGCTGAAAGTATTCTGCGTAGAGCTTTCTTTCCCTTTCTTTTCCAAAGATAAATAAAAGCGTATTTTTCTCAGGTGAGTGTATGCTGAACCCTTCCCATAATCCTATGCTCTCCGGTGTGTTTTGTCTTTAACCTTATCCTCAATCCTTCCACTTTGTGGACAAGAAATACTTAAGATATGAATCAGTTTTACATAACATCAAGCTCCTTTGCTTACCTTTCACTAAAGACATCCAGAAAATTAAGTCACACTGCTGAAAAAGCTGAACATGTTCTCCTGATGGAAATGATTTAGGCTTCACATCGACCAAAAAAAATCTTGATCTTGATCTATTATAATGAAATAAAATATCTGACCACGTTTAATATTCAAGATCGTTATAATGAAAAAAACATTTTCTCCATGCTCTGGAGAATGGAGGAAAGATGCAGAAAACACCTTCTAAAAGACAAGTATAACACAAACACAATAAAAGAGTAAAAGAAAAAGACCACACAACTCTCAGTGTGGGTTAAATATGTTGAGGCAAGTTTTAAACATTTGTCTCCTGATCCAGTTTAAAATATGTGTTGATTTTAAAATTGAGGTTGGAGATGTGGGTTTAACAAACATTAGCAGCACTCAGGTCAAAGGATGGAACAGCAAAGGCCTGATTAAATCCAAACATAATGACTTCATTTAACCTTCATTTAAATGAATAATAAACTATCTTTATTTCCTATAAAGCTCAGTTTGATTGCCCAATATAGTTAATATATTTGCATGTTGGCATATGTATCATGTGATGGAGAACAGGAGAAGTTATAAAGAAGGATTGGCCCAAGGATAGAGTCCTGTGGAACCCCAAATCAGATGACATGAAAATCCCATTGATTTAAGCAATCTTTTGAGAATTACATCACGCTCTTAACATGTGGTTAATCAAATCATTTATTCCAGTCATCTTATATGGCTCAGAGGAATATTTCCTTCATTGGTAGCTCTCCTGGTTAGGTTTAGGTTTTGTGGTTAGTGGAAGTCTGACTTAATGTTCCAAATTTGGACAACAATTTGGACTGTGGTTTGTAGGAACTTTTTTTGCTCTGTCTGTACATCTGGAAATTCACTGAGAACATTCATGCAGCCTACAGCTGTTCCTCCCTACAGTAACATTTCTCACCCTTACCTGTCACATTTTTGACATTCTCTACTGTCTATGAATTCAACATATTCTACTATTTTTTTTACAATAAAAATGCTATTATATACACATGAACAGATTGTCCTAATTTATACAACTATAATTAAAATTACTGTAATAAATAATAAATAAAAAAATGTAATTCAATTTCTAAAACACAAAATATCTTCAGTTGATTAGAGTATATGCCTAACTAATTCACTTTATCTATTGAGGTAGTTCTATATTGCGCTGAAACTAATCTCCATGGCTGCTGCCCCTGATGGGAATCCCTGAGCTCCTTACTGTTGACTCACGTGAGATAATAAAAAACTAAATCCCCTCTCACTGTCCAGCAGAGCTTTGAGAGCTTCGCCGGATTGAAGCTGGCCCCAGAGGGAGGGATATGGGCTGCTCCCAGGTCAGCCAGGGTCACTACTCAACATCTTATTGACTTTAAGAGTCCCACCTACTCTGGGTCATCTCTGTTTGCTCACTCATCTTATTAAGGTCTACAAAGAAAGAAATGTGCATTTAAGAGTTCAGCTTTCCTGCAGCTTTAAAGATATTATACACAGTTTCAACCCATCCAAAGATCTTGTTAGCTGTTAGCACCAGATGAGATCCAATGGGCTGGAACGCTTTATCTCTATATTTTATAAAATATTGAAATATATTTTAAATACATTTATATTTAAATATATGTAATTTAAATAAAAAAGACATTTAGCACAGTAATTCAAATCTACGATAAAATGAATTCCTATTTTAGTAAATTGTGCAGTAACTATGTATATAGAAGGACAATATTAGGTGGATGTAATAAATACTTATATATTCTAATCAGTTCATATATTAAAATATATATGAAAAGATTTGAACCTCCATGGACAGAAGGTGGCCTATACTGGTTGGAGTCTTTCTCTTTCCTCTTATGAGACAAGCTGCTACCAGTCTGTCACTAAAGATCTCCTGTAAGTGAACAACTACAGCACAGAATCACTGATACAACTGTTAAGTTAATTATAGCCTCTGGTTTTGAGTAATAACATCATTTAAAATACAAAAAGGTGGTTGGGTTTTTCACTGTAGTTTTACTACCATCATGTGTTTCATAAAGCACAACCATAAATAGATGAGGAAATTATGATATTTAGCTGGACCTGCAAAACACTGCTAAGCTTGGATGCTCCTTTAAGTGGACCTGCCAAATAAAACTTAGCCCAGATGTTGTCTTCATACCTCACGTGGTGTCACTGAATTATTTTTCAAAATATGCTTGTCACTTTATCACTTTACAGTTCAAGGAATTTGTTAAAAGTATATTTACCTTATCCTAATGTGAAAATGTGCACTTTTGTCATGCCAAAAGTGCATATACAGCACCGATGTGCGTGTTGGTAAAGCCTGAAGTAGGTTCTTCAAGGCCCTTATAAGGAGGTGGAAAATAGGTGTAAGTGTTATAAAAATGTGAGTTGCCAAAGGAGCAAATATATAAATAGTCTGCTTCCAAAATCTTAATCATCACCGACAGCTTTACAGAAGGGTACACATTAAAACGACACTTGTAAAAACACCAACAAGCGTGGAGTCTCGACCCTCCACCCATCACTTCGTAAATAAGAATGACCAGTTTGACATAAATCTGAAACACTAATTACCACAGCACATAAACAACCCGCAGCCCGGGCCCCAGCCTGACTGTTTGAGCCCCGTGGCCTCTGGAGGCCAAACAGCTCCCTCTCCTCTCACTCCGAATTCGGCCCTCACACAGTCTGGAGAAGCACAGTAACGTGACCCCAGCAACCCCCGTGGCCTGACCCTGAATTTAAAAGAAATATGTCTGACATTCCGCCCGGACGTGATATTAATTCAGACTTTCTGTTTCTGGAAGGCAAAAAGCCACTCTGCTGGTTTAAATGATTTAGGATTGTCAGATGAAATCCACCAGAATCCTCAGCAGTCAAAACATCTTTAATCAAAGTGCTATTTGACCGGGGAAGACATGAAATTATGCTCCATAAAATTGAACTGGAAAACAGTTGTAACGTTCATCCCCCATTGACTTTCCAAATGACCACTTTTTCCACTTTCCTTAAATATAATATTTCTAAAAGTAACAAGAACATTTTACTGTATCTGCTATAATAATAGTGACTTTGCGCCGACAGTTTAATATTTCTAATCATCTCTACTTTGGTTTTTGAAACTAGTCTTGGAGAGGATAAAGAGAATCAAATGTCCCAGAAAGACCAAAACATTTCAGAATCAAATTTTGCATCCCAAACATCGATCATCAGGCATCGGTCGTCTACAGTCTGTGAACAGTAAGACTCCAAATGTAAATGGAAAAAAAAAAAAACAAGGCGAACGAATCAACCACCGCGTTAAATCATACATGACATAATGAAACTACTGAATGGGAATATAAGGGTGGGAGGGTTCAGGACGACCCAGTTGAACTTCTGGTCCCAGCGGTGCAGTGGGTCAGTGTGTGAACACAACAGTCGCAATCTGGGGCTTACCATGCGGTACCACCCTTACAGTTACAGTTCAGTATCAATCTGCGCTCCGCTGGAATTGTGTCACTGTACTGCAGTATAGTTTTGTATATTCCAGATTTTTTTTTTTTTAAATATATGTATTAATTGCAGAGACTTATGAAAGGATGTGCCATATAAAGAAATGACCAGTGTTACATGTACCGCTCCACCATTAACCCCACGCCCCTTTTCCTCTGTCAGTCGTCTTGGAAATGTGATGCTTCACCACTGGCGTTTGGACCGGAGCGAAGACGAACATGTGAGGGCAGACCAGGCCAAGGTCGTTTTCTTCTGGCTTCCGGCTCTGATTGGGACGTTTCCGCGCCGCCTGACTTCAGGTCACAGCTAAGATCAGTGGGTCAGTGGAGTAGCGTCCAAGCGGGCTGCATCCCAGAGAATTAGGCTGGTGCATGCAAACGGCGCAGGAGCCACCTGCTGCGCTGTCCCGCAGGCTCAGAAGGGAGAAGGCATGAAGCGCTGGATCGAATAGTTTGAAATGACACTGATCCGCCCTTGGATCCAAGATGAATCAATTCTCGCGTAAACGAGAGCTCCAGCACAACGAGCGTATTTTGAATAACAGCGAAGGCCTCGTATTAAAGACCCAATCATCATCAGTCATCGGACCTGTAAAGGTACCCAACACTTTTACTCTGTTCTTACAAACTCATGTGGGCCATAAAAGCTGTTGACACACACTTGTGAGATACACCCGTCCCTCACACGTGCCCATGCTGTTGTTAAGCAGCTACGCCGCTGCTAATGCCTCCTAAGAACCATAAATTTGCTAAGGTGGTTAATGAGGCTAAAAAATCCCCGCCGGTGAGCGATAACCAAACTGCTCCGCAGTCAGCGAGCCGAGTGGCTTTTGTTTGCGTTTGTTTAGCTTTTCAGCTTTTTTTATTTTTTTTTGAACGGATCCAAGCCAAATGAAACAGCATCCTTCAGCAGGAAACTGCAATGAGAAAGGGTCAGCTTGCAAGCAGAGCGCGAGCATCACATATCGTGTCTCGTGTCTGACATTCTGTCTCGTTTTGGCCGGAGCAACAAGGTCAGACAAGCTACAGGTACGACAACAAAAACAGAAAAAAGAAAACAAACAAAAGAACCAGGCGTCACTTACCCGACTTGCGCTTGGAGCCATAGTCCCTGAAGAAGAAGCAACACAAGAGGGACATGGTTAGTGACAATAGACGCCACTTGACAAATAACACAGTCACTGCATATGGATTCTGAACAAAACAGCATAAAAAAGCATGCAGGCTGCCTTGATGCTTGTGTTTGATGGCAAGAGAGAGAGAGTAGAAGGATAGAGAAAGAGAGAGAGAAAGAGAGAGATAGTTGACTTTGGCGAGTTGCCTGCGCTCCCTCCAACAGACACAGATTAGTCATGTGATTGCAAAGCGGCACCACCATCCTCTTCCTACACTCCTCCCCGCCCCTCCCTCGGCGGCTGTCAGAAAGGACAGAGACCTCTCCCCGCATTTGAAAGCAGGAGGATAAGTTTAAGATCCTTGCTTAATGGATTATAATGAGATTTGCTGAGCTTCAGATGGGGAGAGAGAGAGAGAGTGAGAGAGAGAGAGAGAGAGAGAGAGAGAGAGAGAGGCCTCTGAGTCAGGTCGACGGTGATAAGGGTTTGCACTTCTGCTCTATTCAAGACTCACTTGTGGACTCGGGCCATAACGGCAAGACAACTGGGTTAAAAAAAAAAAAAAAAAGTAGACAGATACTGTTGATGAGGCCGTGCTATTTATAGAAAGTCAGACTCGGCAATCTATCACTCCCTATTTCTCCTCTGCCTGTCTTTCTCACAATCGATGTGCCCTTTCAGTTTTCCCGAGCCAATCGAAACGCTCATATCAACTGAAATTTACCCACGTCTCTGCTGCAGGTACGGCTCCCCTCACATACAAATGAGCAAAATGCTGCAGCGAAGAGTTAAAAGACAATAAAACCTCGTCCAGCGAGGATGTTTGAGTCTTTGAGGTAACACAATAGGGGTTTTGAACGACGTTAGGACGCTGAACAATAGCCCAGTATTTATTTGGCACTGGCTTGGCACAAAAGCACACGCATGTTTTGCACCTTTTACGATTGTTCATCGAGATCGAGGCTCCACTACCCTCTGAAGGCTTCTGCTGCCCGACTCAATGCGGCTTCCACGCTATACCGCAATACAGCACAATAGCGGGATGTTAGTTTACAGGTTCCAGGTGGCTCTTCCTGAGGACCCCCACAGGTGAAATGACTTCCAATTACTTCCAACTTCCAAAGAAGTTGGCGTAGGTGATTTTATGATGAATGTGATCTTAAATTTTGGGTCAACTGTCCTGTCCGCCCAGTGTGTCCATACCAATGCGTTTGCTCTAGATTCCACAGTGTCGTTGGCTCTTTATTTATTTATCCGTCCTCCTCTGGCCTGATGTTTCTGTGTCTGTGTGTCCAAGCACAGCGGATGAATAAAGCCTTTATACTGACCTCTCCGCCCAGAATATGGCTCATTGTCATCAAAGCAGGAGAGAGAGAGAGAGAGAGAGAGAGAGAGAGAGAGAGAGAGAGAGAGGGATTTGAGCCTTCGCTCGTACAATCCATTTGAGACGAGATTAAACTGTACCGGTAAATGGCCAATGACTTCCAATAAGGAAGCGGTACAGGATGTGTATGAGTGAGTAATGCGCTGCGGACAGCCGGAGTTGGCACAAGAGAGGCTGGGATGCATGTTACTCCCTTTCGAGGAGTGCTGTTGTGAAATAACAGATGCTTTCATCCTCCGGTCACAACAGAATATCCCCCAAATCCAGGGAAAGTTAACGCGCTGTGCTCATCGTTCCCTGTAAGCATCTCTCAGTGTTTTGGTAACTCAGACATTTGGTGAAAAATGAACATGTAATTTCTATTAAACTGAAGATCCACAGATGGCTGGATTTTTTTTTTTATTGCTTTATATAAGAAAAAAATAAGCAAATATTCCCACAAACGATTTTTAGGTCTGACAGTTCGACCGGCTGCTTGCGACTCATCCCAGAGGTGTCAACAAGGACAGATGAATTAGTTGTTGTTTCCTGGAAAAGAGCAGCAGCCTGGAAAGTGCTCGGCTGTAACAAACTCCGAGGGAACCTGGTAAGATAATCATCCCGTGCACGGTTTGAAAGCCAAACGTGACCTAACCCCCCCACCCCCCCCCACCCCCGGGTCGGAACCGCCGGAACCCGCCGGAAAGCCGAGAGACGCAGAGGTCAGGTTGTATCAGATGCGGGTGGTTGTTAGCGTTCCAAAAGGCTTTAGGACCGAACGCTCGCAAGAATATTAAAGCGTTTGCTCGCGAGGAGGCAAATATCAACACCGAGACAAATGCTGCAGGGTAGCAGCTAATTAAAACAATCGCTAATCACCACCAAAGCCAATCTAGCTTCTGGCAAACGAAGAAAAAAAATGAGATTTTATATCTCCCTCAAAGTTTAGAGGTCCTTCTCTTGGTGGAGCAGCTTCCATTCGGCCCAAGAGGAATGGGTGTTTTTTGGGATGCGTTTCGCGGCGCGGCTTCGGAGGCATCTGGTGAGCATTAGGGTACAAAAGAGGGTCCGACCCGACTCCCCAAGGCTGAAATCAAAGCCTTCTCTTGAGGACCGGGCGAGCAGACCCGGCTGCCAGCTTAGCTCTTCCATCTCCGACATGAGGAGAAGGAAGCACAGGGTCAGAGGTTATGTGGACAGGGGGGGGCAGCTGGAGCTCAGGTGGCAGAGCAGTTGCTCCAGCGACATGGAGGCGGTTGGCTTGAGATATAGAGAGCTCCCAGAGCTCCGTCGAGGGTGTATGAATGCGAATCGATGGTTATTAATGGTTATTAAGGCATCAGCGTATGTGTGTGTAAACATAAATGCAGATCTCATCTCATCTAAAAGTGCTTTGAGCGGTCAACAAGACCTAGAAAAGCACTTAAAGGGCCCAGTCCAAACACACTCAAAAAAAAATAACAAACTGCTCCAGGAAGTAGAACCCTAATGCAGAATTAATAGAAGTGATTTCCAAAGAACTGAACTGATTTATGGCGAGAATTAGCCTCACATTCAATAATATTAAAGTTTAATGACTACCAAACATGACTGACATTCAAGTTGTGTGATATTTCCAGCCCTCTCTATTTTTTTTCCTTCGCCAGTTCAAAGTCGGCCACTTCGCTCCTTGACTGCCGACGATCCGAAATATGCAGCCAAACATCCGTTGGTCATGCCGCGTTGCTGCGCTTCGCCGCACACATGACAACATAAGCCAACATGCGTTTTGTCACGCTTTCCATCCCACGGTGAAATTCCATCTGAGCGGCAGAGGCACGTCCTCTCCGGCCCAGGGCCCGGGGGGGGGCGCACGTCGGTTGCGAGGCCGAATCAGAGGGAGGCGAATTGAGGCACTCCACGCAGCGCAAAGCTCCAGATGTTGCTCAAATCGGTGCTCGCCACCAACACGGGCTGCTGTACCAACACTCCTGCTTGCTATTTTTATAAGGTATGCACAGAGAGCACCGTGTTACTCAGCTATTTAGTCAGAAAAGAAGGCTTCTCTTTCCACTAAGTCCTCTGTGGTGGATAGTTGGTGTCCACTGTGTTGGCAGATAAAGGCCCAATCAATGTCTTCATAAGAAGTACAGAACAGTGGAACTGAGTTAAATAACCAACAATATCTGCTTATTAAGGTGTAAGATCGCAGTGGGCCTTAAGGCTCCAGATGGGGCTCGCCAAAGTAGTTAACCTTAACACCTTCTTGAACACAAGCTTCACAAATACCCGGTGCAAAGAGGATTTCTTTTGTTTGTTAGCCACACACAAAGGCTTAGGCACCGTCCTCCCAAGAGAACGTGCACGCGGAAAACTTCAGTTTAACTTCAAGCGAACTGGATTAACCTCAGCTATGCCCTGTCATACATACTCTCGCTGCTTTTCAGAAACCCAGAGCTCAAATAAAGCAAAGAAAAACTCCATTATAACAGGAAGAAACCTTGAGCAGGGTCAAATTTTCAATTACATGTCTCGTCCTTCGGGGGAAAAAAAATGAAGACGAAGACATGAAGACTGTTGTTGATAACCTGTTAGAAAGAGTCTAAAAGGGTCTGGTCTGGACAAATGACACTGAAATGAATTTTATAATTACCACTCGCGAAAATAGAATTGCGTGTTGAGTCCTCCTCCGCTAAAGAGAACACATCTTCATCCACCTCTAACTGGCCTATAAACACCAGCCAACACCATCAACAATGAAAGCGAGGAAACCAAAAGCTGGACGACGATAGAACCGCTTGCTTTGTTTCAATAATTATATGATAATCTTATGGAACTTCACTCCTCAAGGCACAAGCCAAGGTCGACCTCCATTGTTATTCATGCAGAGGGTTGTGAGGGACGCAACAAACGATGACAACTACACTAGAGTCTAATGACGTAGCCTGTGGCCCGCAGTGACCGATCTTCTAAGGGAAGAAGAAGACTTAGGGTAGGGAGTAGGGAGTAGGGATTGTCTTTCATCTATCCAAATTCTATTCAGTGGAAATTGATTTCATACAGGAAGCCATAATGGAAAAAAGGGTGGAGGGAAATCCTTGAGAAGCTGACCACAGTATGTGGCTTATTTATAGACGCGGTCTATGATGAACTGGACTGGATACATCTGCTTGTACTATTTTATATTCCACCTTGTGGACACCACAAAGAAAAAGCACAAAGTTCAAACATGCTAGACAGACAGAGTGATTATAGATTATTATTATTATAATGAAAGAATGAACGTTCACATCGGAAGTAATTATAAACTTAGGGTTAGGTAATGATATAGTCTAACGTGTTCATTCTCTCAGTTAAGTCACAAAAAGGTAAAATCATCTTCTTATTCTCCCCATTGAGGGACTATAAATGGCATGAACAGCATAATTATTGTCATTATTCAACTGAGCTCCAGATTATTAAAATATCATCTAGTCAGCCGCTGAACTGTACAATACTGCACTGTTTGCCCTTAACTTGCAGTGTTGTGTTGATGTACCAAACTATGTCCTCTATACAAAGCATGAGGAACCCTTCTGTTCTATAGCCACAGAGGAAGAACATGCATGAAGATGATAACCTACATTTCACTGTTACATCAAAGAAAGACAGTATGTTTAAACAAATGGCTTTGGAGATCCTTCCATAGTTTGAACACAAACGGAGGGAAGCACAGATGTACTTTGGAGGCCCAGTACTAAAACAAATCTGTAGGAATTCCACACCAAGCAGTTCCCATGGGAAATAAGTGTGCAAAATATCAGTGGGCCTGTTTACATGACCGTAAAATCCGTTTGATTTCAGGAGTTATTGGATTATGCAATTGTGTGCATGGCTTATGCTTCATTAGATACTGATCCCTGGTGTTTTCATACCTGTTAATCTGTTTCATTTCCTTATTTTACATTTACAGGAAGCTATAGGGAAACATATCATGGCCCACATAAGAAGAACGTTGACAAAGAGAAACTTCTGGCTCTTCACCTCTTGAGTCGTAAGTCGCTACATATGTTCATACTCCAAAACAACCTGAAAAAGGAATAAAACATCATTGACTAGAGTTTTTTTTTCTAGACTACAAACTGGCCCACTGATGGTTGCGCACGGGTAACACTTGGTTCTGCCAACAGGGGGCACTATCCATCAAACCCTGGCGGAGGAAACTGCTGCAGCGATGGGGGGGGTGTCCGATCGGGCTCCGTGTCGACGAAATTTTGACGGATGGGACCGAATATGGTGGGGCCCTGTGAGAGACGTGGCTTTGTCTCCTGAGTGGATCATCATCGGGTAATCCAATCATACACGGCGGCACAAGAGAAAAGGCCCCCGAATGCTGGAAAAAGCGTCGCGGCTTTAACAAGAATATATAAAATGGGTGTGAAATAAAATGTCACATGTCGATCCAGTTACAAAGACGGCTGCGGGGTCAGAATGTGGACCCCGCTGTAATCGGAACGTCGATATACTGTGTCTGGTAGTTTGATCATTTATAAATCTTCCGCGGGCTAAGATGGGGATGGCGGCGGCACCAGCGGCCTTGGGAGTCTCCAGTTCTTGACCTCTTCGCCCTCGCCGTCATCCCGATGCTCTTCCTCCCTTTATCGGGACTTGACAATGGACACACTTCATCATCCTGTTACATTTGCGCAGCCCCCCCTCGATTAATCACGCTCGAGTGCAGGCGCTCTCGGTTACTATTGAACACAACACCCAGAGAGAGCGTGTGAGGAACAGGCATACCAATCACACACACACACACACACACACACACTTAACAGCACAGTCCAATAACTGCAACAATGTGCAACGGAGAACAAAAAAAAAACTGGGGGAGTTTGGTTATCAACACCAATTGTCAAGAATCCCTGCCGGAAAAGCCAGACAAGGTGTAAGAAACAGCCTCCCCGCCTGAATTGTGCAGCTCCTCTGTTTCGGGCTCACAGATGAGAGCACATACATGCACACAGAACACCTCCCAGAGGCCACGCGTCCACCCCACCGCTGCCCGCCACTCCGCCGCTGCTTTAAAGTGTTTAACCCCTCAGGCGCCGCCGCCGCATTTGGCGCAGTCTCCGGCGGACAATATCGATCCCCCAAAGTGATAGCGAGTGGGGAAGCTCCGCCATTAAGGCCGAGTGAGTCCCATCTGTCTCCCACTCGCAGCGCACGGAGCGTAATGGAGAGAGGGCTGGGAGGAGACAGATGGAGGTGGGAAGGTGGAGGAGGAACGCAAGGGTAATGTTTCAGGACTACCGGACGGCGAGGAGGGAACAATTAGCGCCCGAACAGTGAGACGAGAGGTGGCGGAAGCTTACCGCTCTCGCCTGAAAACGTTGGCAGATCGGATTCAAACGGAATCTTTAATATTTGATTAGATTCAACTCGCACGGAGGTTGGAGAGCCCAAGCCCGCTGTGCATTAGTATTCACGGTGGGTCAAATGATCAAAGGTAACACGTTAAAGGCCTTTATGAGGACAAAAATAGGGGAGGTCAAGTGTGTGATGAAAGCGGATCATTGAGCGGCTGAAGGGACGGAACCCGTCCAGCGAAACTGGGCCATAAGTCAACGTCCTCCGAATATCGATGACTTGGCCGAACAAGCTTCCTCTGTGTTCTGGGGCACAACAGCGGGAAGTTCGCATGCCGCAGTACGCGACTAAGAAGGCGAAAGTCCGCGGGGACAGCGTGAATCGCGCGAATCAGGTTTTTGGTTGTTTTTTTTGTTTTTTTTAAATGGTGGGTTTAAATGGTGCAATTCCTTAATCTGACCAGACGATAAATATCCAACGTTAGTGGATAACTTGTGGCGTGGCGGAAGACTCAGCAGTGTAAGCGAGACCCACCTCTGAGCTCCAGCACGTCGGCTGACAAGAGGACCCACAGCTTTTTTTTGCCTCGCGGATCTGCTCCGATACATTTGGGTGTAAAGGAGAGAGCAGCGCTCAGGCGGGCCCAGCCAAATGAGAGGGAGGGGGGACACAAACACAGCGGAAGGGAGATTTAGAGGAATGAGACGAAACGCAAAATAGCTGTTCGTCAAGGCCCTTAAATTCATGCAGGTTTAATGCTACAAATCTCAGTTTGGGATTTTTTTTTTTTTTTTTTCATGCGACTAAATAACAGGAGACGAATCTCTAAAGTGGCACAGTGAGAGGGAGGGAGAAGACACAAAAACGAGCAATTGGGAAAAAAAAAGAAGCCGGCCTGGATCTAAGAGCTGCGTGCCACGGAGGCGTTTTAGGGTTGAGGAGATAGCGCATGCGGTCTAATTAAAAACTACCCAAAGTCGCTCTTTTCTGTGTGGAAAGACATCAGTCGCACATCCGCCACCGCCCCTTTCCCTCCGCCGAGAGGGCAGATTTTCGGATTCAAAGGGGGGCCGAGTGTTTGTGTGGGTGGATTTTAATGAATCCCAGGAAAAGTTCCCGCCGACCGCCGTTGCGATGCGCGGCGGTCAGCGGCCCGGCCGCAAACGTTGACACTCACTCGACTGGGGGATTGACGTCCTCGGCCTTGGTCTCAAAGAAGCGCAGCACCTCCTCGCTCTGAGAAATTTGAGGGGGGAGTCGCACCAGGGCCTGAGGGGAGACAGAGGACAAGAGAAAAGAGAGCTTCACCTTCACAGAACCATATTTGACCACGTTAACGAAGGGCGAAAGCGCGTGTGAGGGGGCGTTTAAGGTGACTCTGGCGGACCTGCGTC
This sequence comes from Lagocephalus sceleratus, assembly GCA_911728415.1. Taxonomy (NCBI): domain Eukaryota; kingdom Metazoa; phylum Chordata; class Actinopteri; order Tetraodontiformes; family Tetraodontidae; genus Lagocephalus; species Lagocephalus sceleratus. The sequence continues at coordinate 4,942,973 of CAJVRN010000232.1, read as the reverse complement.
CACCGCTCCACCAAGCTCGCCCCCCACCATTACAAATTCATCTCTGCCGCTGAGTCTGCAGCTGTTTGTTCTGCGTCTCAGTGAATGCTTTTGTTCAATTGCGCCGTTAAGCCGAGGGGTTGCGCAATCGCATTTGTAAATCACATTTTCAGGCTTATACCTTCATATTTAATTCATCACATCCGATATTACTGAGCGAGCCCGGTGGTCATGACTGCACACCCACCGCCTCTCGCCTCGTGCAGGACACTGGGTAATTCCTCCTCCACGATGATCCCAGTAAGACGGAGTTACGAAGTAAACACTCAAAGACCACACAAAGCACTGCAGCACTCTGGGTTATTTGTGTAATGATGCATGTGTAATTCATTTTTTCATTTTTTTGTTTTGTTTTTTTGGGTTTTTTTTAAAAAAAAAGGTCTTGATTAATAAGCTAATATAACATTAACCTTTACTTAAGCACATCAATAATTCTGCTTTAATGCTGCAACGGCCCAAAAGAGAAATTACGAGTCCAGCGGTTCAGTGCATATTTTGTTCACTGCTGTTAATGCACTACGGCTTTGTGTGAGGAGAAAGGAAGGAAGTAGGGAAGGCGTAGCAAAGGAAAAGATCTCGGGACAAATATAAAAGTGAGAGGACAGGAAGGAAGCCCAATCTCCCATGAATGAGCGAGTATTAAGCACCCTGCGGCGATCGTTAAGGGTGGTCGCAAGGATGCTGCGCTACAAGAGCATTTCTTCAACAAGGGCAGCAGATAAATTTGTGAATGGCTGGTGCAGAACTGGGTCACCTCATTTTTCTAATAAAAAAAAATAAATCCCTCGAGCGTAGCCACGGGAAAAAGTTCCATAAATCTGACGCGGATCCGGGTTCTTCGCTGTCCCATGTTTTCAGCATGTGAAATCAGAGCGCGGGTCGCAACCTCCCCGGACCTTTCGCGGGAGGAGAGCTTCCCTGGAGTCCCTAGAAGCAGACAGGGGGAACTGATGGATGTCTGCAGTCACATCTGTCTTACCCTGCAGTAGTCGTCGATGAAACGCAGCCGCTTCATGGCCACATCGCGCACGTGACTCCTGCGAAACAGGATTTTTCCTGCAGAAGAGGAAAGAGAAGTGATTTTCAAAAGAATTTAAGTTAAGTTAAAGTTTTAAAAAAAAGATACAGGTAGTAGGTGAATAGGTCCATCAGTCCTGCTCAAGAGAGAAATTATAGTTCCACTTCGCTGTAATACCCTGACCGACCAGTAGGTGGTAGTAATGTAAGGGCAGAGATCTCTGTCCCGCACTTCAAACTCCCCCCAATCCGTCATGGATCCCATGACCTCTGCCTGTGAGAGAGCTCTCCAAAAAAAACAAACTATTATTTATTCTATTTATACATACATGTCAACATATTTGTTTTAAAATTTTTCAAGCATTTTACTGAATTCCAGAGGGGGATCACACAGTGTTCAGCTGACACTCATCACATCACACCCCAGCTGACTTTTTGGTTACACCATTTAATTTTGTTTGTAAGTGTGTGTGTGTGTGTGTGTTGAGAATAAGGAGGAGGCCTTCGGGAGACATAGACAGCATTTATATTAGATGGGCCCGTGTGTTTGCCACAAGGCTTCAACACAGTGTTTATTAAAATACACAGCTTTACAGTAAATACCAGAAGCTTTTCCTTTTTAACTTTATAGCTTTCAGTCCCCCTCAGCATAAAATCTGGCTGGGGAGCACGCAGCTGAATCTGCGCGTACGCACGCCCAAATGCTGCGATAAGCCGTATCGCTGTCAGCCCTTCGACTCCAGACGCTGAACTGTCCTAAACACTGATCATTGATCGCTCCCAAGCTGTGCTGCAGGTCGACATGAGCCTGGAGCGTGATCCTGATCAATAGGAAAATACACAAAGTTGCAACCAAACAGGTCCCATTGACATGCAGATACAGCGGAGATCTAGAAGTCACACGTATTGCCTCATCAGCAATGTCACTCAGACAGGCAGAAGCAACAGCTCACGTTGATGCTGCTCTAGTAGTGGACTGTACATTATTAATATGGGAGCCCGTTTGTATAGCTGGGGCCGCGGCGCAGGCTATTACCTGGGAGAAATGGGATGATCCGCTTCTTTGGGTCTTTCTGCCCTCCCTCGATTGGGAACTTGTCAAGTATCTGCATCTGATGAAAGGAAAGGGTGGTTTTTACTTTGACTTTAAGTAAATGGAGAGAGAGAAATGTCCCTGTACGGGGATAAGAAGTGGCCGACGCTGATTTCTAGCACCGCCAGGCAAAAGCGGTGGCAAAATACAAATATTCAGAGAGGATGGAGACAACCGGACACTGGTTAGGCTGATCAGATAACCGCATAGTGTTGTTAGTCGCTTAGGGACACATGAGAGGAAGTGAGTCTGAAACAAAGGAGAGAGCTCCATCAATTCACCGTTTCCATGCATACGCCAACAAAATAAGTGATTTGACAACAGGGTGATTGCTCTTAAAAACAGGCTTCCATGTCAGTACCACATGGATGGTCAACCCAAATGGGAATAAGTAGAAACAGGCTGGGTTGAGCACAATCGGAGCTATCCCCTCCTCGGAAGAGCCAGGAGGAGAGATGGGAGCGATAACCGACAGCCCATATATCCTTTTCTCAAGCCGCCATGAAAAAAAAAAAAAAAAAAAAAAACCTATGCCGTCGCACGAAATCCTCCAGCTGGCGAAGACGCTCGGACCCTCCCCGTTTACCGCTCAGCGGGAACTTTTTCAAACGAGCGCGATTGCTCTGAGAGAAGCGCGGGAGGGGATGGACGCTCAACACGAAGCCCGAGATGACGAGCACGTTTGGAACACGACCGCGCTCTTTCCAAAAACATTTACGTGAGAGGATGGAGGAGAATATGTGTGTGTCTGCGTGTGTGTGTGTGTGTGTGTGTGAGCATCATGCTTTCCCCCTGACCCACTTGGACCCAAATCAAGTCATTATTCAAAGCAGTATCCAGCTGGTTCAAAGATCCCTGAAAGTATACACTTTCCTGTCCCTGCTGATGGGTTCCTGGCGAGAGGAAGTCTGCTTTTATCCAGTCGCAAAAAAATTTGGGATCACGGAGGATAATTAGGAGGGGGCAAGGAAAAAAATAAAAGTCTTTCGCACGAACCCTACGAGCCGCGCGCCGTATGTAAATATGAGAAGCCCCAACAACTATTATTTAGTTTCATTAGCCTGTAAACAAATAAATAATGCCAAGCCATTGCTCCACTTCACAGACCTTACTTCTCTGTCTCCTTGGTAACCGGCACAGAGAGCTTGTGAGGAACAGTTGTGAGCCGATGTGATTGGATGATTCTGCATAGCTCTGGACCACTGGTATAAATGTTGGGATTCAGGTGGGGGGGGGACTCAAGCAAATTGATATGTGTCTCCTCTCTCTCCTGCGTATTAAAACAATCATGCCTGTAGGTGTAAACTTTCTATTTGTTGTGTGCTCGTGTACATGTCGTGTACCTAATTTGTCTGTAGGTGTACCATAAAACCACTGATAGATGACAGCATTTATGACATAATAGAGTCTCCATCGAGGTACCTGACCGCCTGGTGGTTTCTATCTGTGACGGCGCACATTAAAGTCACACCAGCCCAACTGGAGACACGTCTGCCATGCAAGTGTTGAAAATCTCCCAGTCTAGAGGTGTACAAAGACCACGCTTCAAATACATAAGTAGACCCTCACCCCCTTATACGCCATCACCACCACATTTAAAAAAGCTGACAGTGCAAGGGGTCTGAGATCAACAGCCAGACCCACGAGGAGCGTGACTGAACCACGGTGACCCGGACCAAAACCAGATCAAATTCTGACCTGCAGAAAGGCGACCTTCACATGGGGGACATCCGGCAAGGCCATGTCGAAAAGGGTCCCGACTGACTTTTAGTTCCGGAAGGGTTTTCTTAAGAAATCAGGCCGGTCATCACCTCATTTCACCCCACAAATGTAGCACACATGGAAATATGGAATGTGCATTCGCCTCATTACCTTTGGGTTCATGGGGTTTCAGACATGATAAGATGCAGCCTGTTTAAATATGCACCACATCATTAGACTATTAGTAGCAGTATGAGCATTAGAGACTACCAGGGGGTTTCTAAGCTGATATCGATGTAAGATTACCTATAAGGTCGTATTGTGGTCATTTATCCATCTATCCATATCCTCCACCTGTGTAAAGAACAGAGTCTCCATATAAAGAGCGGTGACATTACTCTGGTCTAAACCTTGGGGACGTCATACTCTTACTGACTGGTGAATTGCGATCTTATTATCTTATCTTATTTTGATGGTCATGTGACCGCGAGGGCTTACCCCAGGCGTCGCCGCCGCGGAGCAGAAGAATAAGCGCGCGCATTCATCGTCCGCGACCATGTGATCTTCACGCTTATTTTTTTTCTTTTTCAACAGCGTTGTGGCGACAAGGCCAGAGAGTCAGCAGGCCCGTTCCCACAAGTGTCAGAGCCTGACACGATAAGGTTACTGCTCATGGGCGTGCAAGGGGACGCTGTGATTAGAAAGACAACACATGTCCCCTCTCCGATGGAAGCGCGTCCCCAGGCCCCCGTCAAATTCCTGAAGACAGATGGACAGAAAACCCACGGAGCACAACACCCAGGATGCCTCAGAACAATGTATTATAGTATTATTTATATTCCGTTTTAAAGAGGCAAACTGTCCGTGATGGGCTAAAGAGAGGGGAGGCATTCCATTCCATCCACAATCGGCCACAGTTGTGCTTCTAAATATAAACTTCCACCCTGGCACTGGATCTGGACACTCCCCACGGTTGGCACCTTACATCAGGATGGAAGATGATACCCTGCTATTCTCCACAATGAGCGCATGTGGGGGACAGGCATGTGGAATTGGATTTGTTAAAATAGAGCCCTGGTGTTGGGGGTCCACCCCGGGGAGTCAAAATCCCCTTGTTTCGCTGGGAAAACAGGTGCAGCGACGTGACGACTGCCCGTCCTGTCATTTATGGGAACAGGCTGTTGTGGCCTTAGGAAAGAGGGATGGGGACGCTTTATCCTGGGGGACCTAATGGACGCGCAGGAATGCATGCGGCAGCTTAAAACTTAGCTGCTGCCATGCGGGTCGTACAAGTCTGGCTTATTAAAAGACGACCGCAACAGTGGGGTGAGCAGATAAAGCAGATTTGCCTTTTTGTTTTGGGTTTTAGTAACGGCAAAGCTCTGCTGAGAAAAAAACAGAAATTGAATTTCAAAACCGTTCCCGGGGTACGACACTTCACAGTATCTGGATTGTGATTGCACTACCGTCGTTGGCCACAAACGCACCTACTGCTCCTTTAAGCGCTCATCGGTAGTGAATGAGTATCCCCACTGTGACAGAGTTAGTGCCTCACCAGCCATGAACTTTACTGCACATCGCTGGATGTGGACCAGTAAAAACAGTTAGCAGCAAGTAGGCAGCTCCAGAAAAGCTCTAACGACAGCAGAGGAAATAAAAAATACATCAATCAGAGCGGGGCTGTTTATATTTAGAATCAAGATTCATTTCAGTTTTAAATGGATGACTAACCACAACAAGGTCAAATCCCTTCAAAAAGAGTACCACCACACCTTTTTTATTATATATTCCAGATGACTGTAAGCCCCTTCATATTAAACTGACTGCCCCACACACATACACACACACACACACACACACACGCACGCACACACACATTTAATGACTGGTTTGGGCAAAGTAAATAGGCCAACCGCCTTCTAGAGTTATGGCTCTCATCTGCACCAGCGTCCAGGAAGAACAGAGAAGCTCCAGTGAGTTTTCATGTTGACAGGCAGGACGAGTCCCGACAGCGTAGCCAGACCACAGTCTATTCCAGAGAGAGGGGATCGTATGGCAATGCCCTCTGTGTGAGTGTGTGTCCGTTTCATTTAACGCTAACAGTGATTCATACTCCACACTGAGAAATTGATAAATGAGGTTTGAGATTAAAAATATTTGGATTTTTACTGTCCCTGATTTGAACCTTAGGACACCTGGCCATAGATGACTGAAATCTATCACCCTTAAGATTACTTGTGATTTTTTTTTAATGAATGTAATGATTTATATTCTTTTAAAATTCCATTAGACTTTTCTTAAATTAGCTTTTATTTTACCATTAATGATCCAATTTGATTTCATTTCCAAGTCAATTCAGTTACATAGAATAGAATCCTCTGCACTACAGAAAATTACAAATTATTAAAACTAATATGCATACAGTACACATCATTTAGAGTGCAAGCATCGTATATACATAACAACCTCTCATAAATCATGAGAGAAACCTCTGAGGTCAAGATCAGCCAGAGAGAAGAAGCTGAGTAGAGACTGGGGGATGTTGGTGTGGGGATGGGAAAGAGCTGATGGATGAGATGATAGAGTGTGGGAGGCAGATATGAAGGGTTAGAATATCATAAAAACCCGGGTTTCACTAAATTCTAGAGTCAAGTGTCATGTCTTTACATTAAATGGCTCAATCCCATCCATAGACTGTATACAAAAGGTAGACATGGACAGTGAAGACAACACGGAAGTGACATCGCATGCAACACCACCAAGAGCTGCTGGGGGCCGACTCCAGCCAGCCCTGGCTCCAATTCACTCCCGTTCATTTTGAATGGTGAAATATTAATTTAAATAAAAAATTAAAAAATCACAAGTAATAACGTTGTCAACAGCTGAGGCTCATCATCCTAAAATATAATCTGATGGTCCATTTGAAAACATTTCCATAATGAATAAGTTATAGAGCTGGGTTGTCCCTATTTGATTGACCTGCCTGATGCCCCCCTTACTCCTCCTCCACCTCCTGCCAAATCTTCTATTTTATCAAAACCGAGTGCCTGTTTCCCCATTTCTCAAGAGTATTGGAAGTCTACTATCTGTAAATAAATGTGTTATTCCAATGCGTTGTCCATATGCAGTGAACCGTAAAAGAAACAGCAACATCTTTTTCCTTCCTGCAGCTGATCAATGCTTTGTTTAATTTAAAGAGATCCACTTTACTGGGTGTAGAGTCATGACTGTTTTATTTGATCTGCTTCCTCCTCTCTCTCGCTTCACTCTGTTGCAGTCTCCGCATCCCCACCACCACCTACTCACAGCAACAGCACCTGTTTTTATTTTACATAATCTCAGGTTAGGATGATCAAGATGACAGCATGGGTGTACTTCTGAGGCTAATAATCACTCCAAATGATAAGCCTGCTCTGGTAATGTCAGTACAGAAGCACGGCTGTTTGTGTAGTGTCGTTTCCAGCTGATTTTACTGGGGGTGTTTGGAAGAGCGCAGGATTCCAGAGCAGCCCGAGAGTCGTCCGATGTAGTGAAGGTATCAAAGCAGATATTGTGAATGGTTTCCGTGAAGATACGTGACTAATGGGGGTCAAACAATGCAGAGTCTGTATCATCAACTTATCTTGAGTCAAGGTCGATCCAGTTGCAAATTGACTGCAAAATAACACATTTAAACCCTCCAGTAGCCAGTTAGTAAAACATGTGCGTTTTTTCCCATGAAATACCAGTGGCACCACACCCCCGGCCCCCTACATCAACACTCGGAGGTGGTGTGTTTTTATGTACTTTCAGCGGTCAGGAAGCACCTCACAGGGAAGGAAGGTAGTCTTATACTTAGACCACATACTAATTTATGACATGAAATAAGTTTGTACGATGTGCCACACTGATAAACCCAGCTGCATATACGGATCAAGTACATCAACTACTATCAATATGTGACTTTTTTTATTGTACAAATAGTTGTTAGCAGAGGAGCATTGGAGAAAGAGCATGTACTACTACCATATTCTATTCAATGGTTGGTCCTGAAACAGGCCTGAGCAAAACCTGATTGTGATCTGATTTCATTGTACTTTACAGTTTCAGTCTTGTTTTATTACATGATGATAACATTTGTCTTTGGTCCTGCGAAAACTACTTTTACTTCATCTACCACCACCACAGGGCCAGGACTGGGCCATCACGTTATTATTTGTTGCAGGCAGCACAGAAAGAAAAAAAAAAGGATTTTTTATGTCAGTTTTTCACTATGTCAAGTATTTTTTTGATGCGTCTATAAATCTGGTATCCTGATAAGCTAATATTACCAAATCTAACGTCGCACGAGGGCCTCTTTAGACACGCATCGACTCAAATCGGCATGCATGTGGACGGCAGTATGAAGCAACATTTATTTCTGCGTGAGCTCAATATTTGGTCGCTGCATTGAGGTTCACATGCGGGCAGACTTGGTAAAAGAAGCCAGATGCATTTGCATGCACGCATGCAGGCAGAATACAAAAGAAAGGCTACGTAATTGCATCAAAGGCTGTCCTTTCACACGGGGAGCCATGCCAGCACTTAAATACAAAAGCGTCACCCAAGGGCACCTGGAAACTCGGCCGTTTCTCAGAAGTTCAAATGTGCTTATGAGGGAAGATTTATGGCAAATGGCCTTGAAGACATCCGCAAGAAAAAAAAGAAAATCACAGCATCACCTAATCGTCTTTGTACGTCATCAGCATCAACAGCATGAATCTTAATAATCGGCGCCGCTGGTCAGGCTGTCGTCCTCATTAACATAATCAGATTCATAACATTCAGAGCTGTCCCCGTTGTTTCGTTCCTCCCAGGATGACACGTTTCATCGTCCTGTCACTGTCCCTCCGTTCTGACAAGCCACTTTGGCTGAAGCACTTCTGACCTGAGGACACGTGAATCTGACTGATGAATCGGGTTCATTACGGGACAAAAGTGTGCGAGCGCGCACTGGTGGATGAATCACGCACAAACTGTCTTTGGCGGGTGGCACGTCAACTCTTTTATGGGTCACATAAATTGAAATTGTCCCAGGGATATGTGAGATGGCCTGAAGGGTAACCAAGGCAACATGCAATATGTGCACGATGGCGCAGGTGTGAGAAGGAGTCCCACACTCTCTCCTAACTTGTCTATTGTTTGCCTGTGATTGATGAATGTTGTTTTTTTTTTCCAAGATTCAGACACAGATCTGAGTCAGTAGTGTTCATAATGCATGTGTGTGTGTGTGTTCTTGTACTTGTTACATACTGAGTACCAAAATTTTCATTTTACTAGAAAAGTGAGGACATTTTTGGGAAGCAAGGACATTTTATCTGGTCCTCACAACATGAAAGGACTGTTTGAGGGTCAAGACATGTTTTTAAGGTTGGGTTAGAATTGTGTTAGGTTTATGGTTATGGTTAGGTGGTTAGTGCTGATGGTTAGGGGAAGGGGCTTGGTAATTCCTTATGTCTATGAAAGTCCTCATAAAGAGGCTCACATAGAAACACAGACATCTTTGTATTTCTACCATTGTGGCTTTTATAGTCTTAATCCATTACCCAGATTGCTAACTTAATCCCCTAAACTTTTCCCTAATCTAAAACCTAAACTTTTTTGCTATTAAAAAAAAGTTGTAATGAAAAAGTGGGATCCAAATATTTCTATTATGGCTGAATATGAAACACGAGGAATACACTTTATATAGATAACTAAAAAAATTGTCCTTGTAATGCAGAAAGGCGTAAATGACATTTTTTTCACTGCATATGTGGTTGGTCATCCTCATACTGAGGCTTTACAACAAATAAGCAGATGCTGCACACTTTATTCACTGTTTCTAATACATTTCACATTGCAGACATGGCCCGCTTGCTTTTCCATATTTAAACCTGGGGAGTACTGAGCTGCAGGGGGGTCTATTTTCCAACTCTCATTGCTTGACATTTATCAATGGGACCTTTCAGAAAGGACCTTTCCTCCATTCACTGAAACATCATTTCATGTGAGACTGGCACACTAGGGCTATTTATTTCTGCCCCCCTGTAAGTCTCTCACTGCAGCCCCAACATATTTACTGGTGACCCTTTGGTCCAATATACATATGGTATCAGTTTGCAGCAGGCTGAAGGTCCAAGGGGCATGTGTGCACACAAAGATTCAAATAGTATGGAATTGTTCATGGAGGTACAGTGCAGTGCTTTCAGAGAAACCGCTTGCTCTGTTCATAAAACCTGCCCCCCACCAGAGGGGAAAAAAGTCTCCTTCATGTGGGGTTGCGTTTAAAAACTCAGTCCATTAAATTGATTTCCCCTTTAGTTTTCCCTGCTTGTGCCATAAAAAGGCCTGTCGACACCCTGACATTCTGCGGGTGAGATGAGATGAGACACGAGGGGAGAACATGAAAGACAGAAAGGTAAAGGTATAGAGACACCACATAGACGGAGAGATGGGGCATGCTGCCGCGACTCCATAGGGCTGACAGATACAACCCATGTCTCCCCTGCTCCCTGATCAATTACGAACCCCCACACTGATTCATGAAGGTGTCAAGGGGTGGAATACAGACGCAACTGCAGGGAAAAGTCACAAGGCTCGCAGATTAATCTGTACAAACAATCGCGCTGGTTCACAGATTCAGAATGCATTAGAGGGAAACAAGAACAGGATTTCAATAGAATTCCCACATGCACAGTGCGACTGGGGCGGGTTTGTGAGTGACGGATAATTACCTGGAGGTCAAAGAATTTGCTGTATCTTCTGTAAATGATGTGGGAGGTGTTGTCAGAGTAGGTGACATTGATGAGATACACCTGTCAAGACAAGAAACATGTTAAGAACTTCAGTCATAACTCAAACCAAGTGCCGAAATGAAAGAAAGAAATGAAACAAAGGGGTTGCCATCAGCTACCCCTCTTTGGTGCACCGTGGAGGGACGGTGCACAATAAAATGAAAATATAGATCAATATATGTCTTTTCTACAGCGCATTTTCCGCAAACACCCAAACTGACTCAACGGGGACCTTCCGTGACACACACATAGTAATCGATCAGTGGGGTTACTTTAAATGGTGACATTGTTTGATCATCAGCATGCTGACCTCATGGCCTTTACTGATGTAGTCCTGAGAGGCCCAATAAGACGGAGACAGAGATCCTTGACACCCAACATGAGGATGCAACCATCACCTTAATAAAGTTTACTTACAGTATTCACATTCAAATTGTTCTGTATAACAAAAACATGCCTTGTACTGTGTCAGCCAGGATTGGTTCAGTAGGATGCATTAATGATTACAAAGGCAAGTTCAGTTAACATGGCTAATCTCCATGGCAACACACCCGGCACTGTCACAAACAGGGAATTCACAAACACTAGTGCTGGCTGAAAAGGAAATTGTATAATCAAATCAGAATAGATGTCCACTGAGCCTTGAATCTGTTCTTGAGGATCTTGCAATAGAACGCTGAAGTGAAGGTAAATACTGAAGTTAAAAGCGTAGAAGCCTGAAGGATGCTGCCAAAGCCGAGGGACCGACTGGATTAAACTGATCCTTGCTGCTAGCCAGGAAGGAAAGGCAACAAGCAAAAAGTCATTAAGGAGCTAGACTGACAGACGTCTTATTAGAGCACTAGGGTGCCACTGACTCAGTCAATTTTGGCATTTAATGTAACCAAAATATGTGGCCTGGGTCTCTGTCTAGTTATAATTTATAAAAAAAAAAAAAAAAAAAGACCAAAGCTGACTGTGGCTCTGCTTTGGTAGGTTTTGTGGTGTAACAAGGGCCCCACATACAAACAACTTTTTTTTACTTCTCATGAAGAGGATCTTTTAAATTATGCTGTAACATATTATATCGCTGCTTATGTGGTGACAACACAGTGAGTTACTGGTAAAGAAAACTATCCGCTTTGGGAGTGGTTCCCTTTAAGCATCTCTTTCAAGGTTACATTTTTGGCTGACTTGTAATACACATATGCTCAATGTCTATTTACGTACATCTGTGATAGAGTGGTGCACATTTAGGCCTTGAAAAGTAAACCTCAAGAGTGAATTGCAATACAAAGATTGAAAGCTGTTATATAACTGCATGTAAATGGCAGTTGGGGATTTTTTTTCACACCAACATCATTTGGGTGAATCAGGGACTCTAAATAGAGGTGTGAATGAGATGTGAATAGTTATTTGCTTTTTATTTTGATGACTTGTCCAGTGTTCCATGTCCTTCACTCTTGGCCAAAGGCAGCTGGAATGGGCTCCAGTTCCCTCGTGACTCCTTGAAGTGAAACACAATGGCTAAACTAAGTATCCACCTAATATAATGTGTGATCCCCATTACTGACAGATTTGGCATTACCGGAGTAAATATTTGCCTCTATTGGCCTGACTGGATTATCAGTCCAGCTTCAGTGTACAGTACACCAACACCTTGCAAGTAATTTCCTCTGACCTTATCAGTATGCCAGAATTCTCCTATCAGTCCTCGGTGCAGCTAAATATGACTCAGAAGCAAATCCGTGCTGAGCTAAGGTGTAACATATCCAAGCTGGAACACGCACTGTGAGCTTATAAAAAACATCCACACCACAGAAGTGGATGGGTACACGATGGCACCCACAGCGGAAAACACAACCGACAACCACCTACAGTTGGTGCATTTCCAGAAGCTCTACCTTAAACATCAAGCACCCCCCCCCCCACCTGCTCCTTAATATAGAGCCTATTCACTCAATGCAGGCGGTGAATGATCCCAGTCTGGGCTGCAGCCACTGAGGGCAGACTGAAATACATCTGACAATCATACTCTATTTGAGTCCTGCAGCTGAAGTACTTATAGTAGATTCTTTGTGGTACTGAAGTAATTGAGCTAATAGGACACAACAAAAACAGCAAATATTTAATTTCATATCTATCAAAAAAATATCTTAGTGAATTGCAGTTTATACCATCTGGTATGGTGCCATTCTTCTTCTACAAACCTTTGGACAACACTTTGTATTACAACTTACATGATTATCACTTTCCACTTCTGTGATAAAGCAAATATGATTTGGCAGCATCCTCCTTACATATTTTGTTTTCTTAACCTCATCTTTCCAGTCCCTCCTGTTGTTTTTTTTTCCATTAATTGCAATGAAGTTTAGTTTGAAAACTATCTAATAACACAGGTGTGTGTGTGTGTGTGTGTGTGTGTGTCTGTGTGTCTGTGTGTCTGTGTGTTTGCGATGTCCGTATGTGGACATTTGGCAAAAATTATTATTATAGTATAGGTGACCCAAAAGGTAGACACCAGGCCTTGGGAGGTTACTTCTTTCAAAAAATTAATGACAGTATTTTTAAGAATACTTTTTTAATTACTCATACTGTAAAAGAGTAGTTTTAATTTAGGGGGCAAATTCTTTGATCATTGTTGGTTAAAATGTCGGTTATAATGAAAAATCTAAAACACTCGCTCGTGTTCAAAAAGCATCTCACTTTCTCAACCATGCTGTCGTGAGACTGTTGGAAGTAAAAAAATCAAACTAGTCAAAAGTCCGGCATTATCTTACGATTGCTGCATGACATTCTTGCACAGCAGGCATGTCTGGACTGATAGAGCGCTTTGCAAATTCCACGATGAAGGTTGAAATCCGGGCGATGAGGGAGCCATAAGGCTCGTGAGTAGAAGCTCGGTATCTGTGGACTTTTGGATTTTTGGACATATTCAAACAACTCCTGCATGGGCTGGGCATGGGTGAGCTCAACCACAACTATCTCGACAGCAACGCTGCTACTGAAAGCAGCATCTTCACACATGTGGTGGAGACTGTCTTATGATTCCTGTGTTCACATGCTTTTGCTCGGTTTCTGTTATACTGTTATATGGATATCAAAAGCCAAATCTCACAAAGAACTAAATAATGGCTTTGGGGGCCTGAATGTCCCAGATAGAAAAGAAAAATCCTTGTGCATTAGTTATTCCCACAAAGGAAGCAAGACTTGAAAACTAGTTATTTTATTAACTCTCAGAAAAAGCACTAAAAAGGAAATATGTTCTTACAACCAAACAAATACTTCCGCACTTACTATTTGCCAATCTACCATGGAAAAGGAACCCCAACCCTAAAGGATTGAAGTGTTTTATATATTGTATAAACTGAGAAAATGACTTACGGTTTCTGAAGAAGGCCATGAACTCGTCTCAAAGAAGGCAAAAGTGTGGAGTGTCAGCAAGCGAGTCTAGCCACTAAATGCAGGGAACTCCGCCTAAGCAACTATATTTAACGCATCTTATAAAACATCATATTTTCATACCACAAACGAACAACCAAAGAAAAACACAGATTAAAAAAAAAGAAAAAAAAAACATCTCCATGGGAGTTGTTTTTTATTCCAACGTGAATACTTAAGAGTAGCTAGGCAATAAAGCTTGACAAATTGTACTACGCTGTTTCTGGGGCCAACAAATATGTCACAACAGTGAACTAAAGTGTAGAGCTCTGGAACCCGTCCTCTGCCAGGGGTTTTTGCTTGGAGAACCAGACACCAGCCTGACACCTTGAACTCCCTCAGATGTGGTCGTTTCCACTTCTGAAATGGCCCAATAACATTCTCTGCACTTTTGACAAGCAACGGGTTGTATGGCAGCTCCAAATGAACCCTATTAACGTTCTTCAAATTTACCTCTATCAACCCTTGGGGAGAAAATCATTGTCTGACTATAGTCATGAATTTTATTTTCCTGTATATTTAGTCATTTATAATGAAAAAAGACATGAAACCTGCAATTTTAACTCTGATTGTCTCTATAAATCTTCATATTTCTTCTCCTTCCTTGCTCAATAATTCGGATTTTTGCACAGGATAAGACACGGGGTCCAATCTCTGGTCATTTTTCTCATGCAGACAGGAGCAGAACCAGCACAGTTGAGCCAGGATATAACGACCACACGTGCTCGTCATTCAGACGGTGCAATTACAAGTGGAGTTTCCGAGGAGAAGAAGGCCGTGGATGTGAGCCACGTTCGGGCACATCCACATGGCTTCTACCCTGGGAGCAAGCAGAAGACATCCCGCTGATGGATGCGAGTCGCAGTCACACATTAAAGACTTCTGAGGGAGACAAACGAAGCAGTTAGCAATCGCAAACATTGGCTGATGTCTAACACATGACAGCAACTCTCAGCGTGCACGTATGGTGCAAGTGTTTGAAAAGGCAGTCCATTAGATTAGGCTTTCATGGGACATATATCACAAACCTTGACTTTGTGGAGAGACATCAGAGAATCTGTGACTCCGGTCTTTTTAGAAACATCTACAACTCGCTCAGTTCATTGTCATACTCATAAAACAGTGTCCAGTGTAACATAAACGCCCATAAACATCTCCCCAGGTCTGCAACTTCTTCCAGTTAGAGGTGTCAATTGATAACAGGACCCACTACACCCATTTTCTTCTATTTTGACTGGCTAATAAATGTCTGAGTGAGGAACCACTCTCTGAGGAGATAACGTATAGCTCAGAATAACAATGCTGTTTACCAATCTAGGATTGCACAACTATGGCAGCTCAAAATGAAATAATCTGGGACTGGAGCTCGGTTTATAAGGGAAACAGCTTATAAGGGAAAACAGCCCAACCTTGCGCTCTCTTTTGTCACCCCCCTCTTCTAAACACACATTCACACAAATCTCTCGTGGGAGAACAATGTGCGTACATGAGAGTGTGCGAGATGTGTGTTGGAGATTCAGCTGTCCAGCTTTCCCAATGGTCCGATGAGCATTTCCTCCTGACAAATCCCCCCGTGTCCGTCCCCCTCTTCAACACCATAAGCATTTCCAGCTGGTTTCACAAAACATTACAAATAAGATTCAATGGGTGCCATAGTTTCGCTCCCTTTCTCTCTCTTTCTCGCTTTGTTCTTCTCACAGTGACTGGTCGGGTCTCATGAGACAGGGTAACTGGGGAAACTAGGCCACAGACTGGCCCAGTGAGACAGAAAAGCCCAAAATACAGTCCAGATCCGCTCAGCTCTAAGAAGCTCCTGTTACACTTTAACTACACAGTGGTCGGGCTAATAATGAACAAACCCACCGAGAGAGTTCGAATGATCTAGACGGCATATTAACCTGCTCTTTGGAAGCAATAACCTTGTATTAAGAGCCCTAGTTTTAATAAAAACGCAGCACTGGGTAAGTGTGTTGTGTGCAACCTTTTTTTTAAACAGCCAGACATTTTGCTGACAAAGATCTTGATAGATCGTCCTCGTTTTGCAAGTTCTGCACTTATCTCGAGGGCCTATAGGTAGAAACCTGTAGGGAATGTAACGACATGATCGTCTCAGCCTCGCCCTTCAACCTAAACAGCAAGGGAAACAACTTCACACTGGGGAGGTAAAATTCTACCTCGCCGTCTGTGTACCCCACTGTATTGAAGAGGAAGGCTTTTGAACGTAGACATGTGATATTGCTATAAACCGATCACACTGCCATCTGCTGGCCTGGCATGCATGCTACTGTACTTCCAGCTTTCCACTCCATAAGATAACTTGTTGTTGTCAACACTTTGATCCAAGTCCCACCTTAAGGTGTAAAAGGTGGTGCTTTGGGTTCCTCTGTTTAATACCCCTCACAGCCAAAATGCCATTTCAGTCCTGAAATTGGTGCAGTTAGGGGGCAATATGATGCTTATTACCAACTGAAATTGACTCAGCGTCAACCATACGACTAGAAGAAGTATACTTTTTATATATTTTTAGATGCCACAGGAATTACACAAAGGTAAGAGACTATTAAATATAATGTGATCATTTCCGACACAAGGAACAAGTGTTTCACATAGAGAAGTCTGCTATTAAGCAATTCACACATAACTCTGTGATGTATTCACAGATGTGTGACACATTATCATTGGCAACTAGGCATGTTTGCGAAACATTAATAAGTCATTATGAAATGGGAACCTTTTAGTTGTGGCCAAACGGAATGCCACATGTTCCAAAATGCCAAAGGCGAGCGTGGACTCACCCAAATCGTGTTTACAATAATCCAAACATATCAAGGTGTTTGGAAATGTGGAACGCTCAAGAACAGTGTCGTTGCATCATTACCTAATCCCAGGGCCATGCCGATATGTACAGCAAATTTAAGACTGTTATTACATCAGTTGATACTCTCACATGGGCCGTAAAGAAGTGTATATTTAATCATACCCACACAATTAAAATTAATTGGCTCACAGCAAACCTGGAGGGAGGTATTAATGTGGGAATACTGACCGGTTTATAATTCTCTGGGCGAAATAGAGCTACGCTACCCTGTGGAATCAGCTGTTTGCGGAGTACTTTATGAGTAAAGTACACAGAAAACAAGATAGGAGGAGAGGGGATTGGGTTTGTCAGTTCTGGGCATACAGCTCATTTTTGCCTCGGGGTTCTGAAATGCCTCAGCAGTGTCTAAACGTAGAGGTGCAGTGAGAACGAAAATGTTAGCAATCCAGTGCAGATGGGTTCAGGTTTGTTTTGTTTTTTTTTTTTTTTTTTTTTTTGTAAAGTGCAGGCAGAATAGTTTTAGGTTGGGAAAATAGGTGGAAAGTTTCATCTGGCCAAATAACAATGCAGATCCAGCGGGCCAAAGACGCTACAAGAACATCTGATCGTTGAGAAATCATTTGCTGTGCCTACTTTATGGACTCAAAGATGGGAAGCGGGGCCACGAAGTGCAGCATCCAAACACAGCCTCTTAGGTTAACCAGTGAGGGATTGATAAAGACGACTGGGACAGTCTGGAGGTGTGTTTGCTGGAAAACACAGACTTTTCATTGTTTTCACAAAAAAAAAAATCTCACTTGAAAGACATTCCTGAAACTGGATTAACTGTAAATTGTTGTTGTTGTTTTTATCCTTCTTGACACATACCGTGGAAGAAAACATATTATTGTTTTTTTTGGGTTGTTTTTTTTTTTTAATAAAAAACACGTTTGCTTGCTTCAAACTGACGAAAATCGAAGGTGTCACAGGACAACATAGAAAGGTGAAAATGGGGTTTGCAGGACCGGTGAATGAACAGGCCGGTCTGGACAATCTACCTGAATTTCTCAAGTGATCCTCATTGCGTGTCCCTGCTGATGCTGCCCATCCTGTGAGCTGCCAACAGTGATGCCTGCCCGTCTGTCTGCCTGCCTGCCTGCCTGTCTGTCTGTCTGCCTGTCTGCTGAGATACAGGAAATCATTTCGCCTAATTCATTATTCATAAGAAGGTCTGTTAGATCTCACTGTCTTGGCAGAGCCAGCCGGACCCTGTAGTGGGCTAAATGCATGCGTTCATGCGTCGTGCTGTGGCTGTTAACAGGCTGGACAAACGACGCGCGCCGGCGCGCGCGCGCACACACACACACACACACACACATATATACAGATATATACAGATATACACACACTTGACTGGGACATGGTGGGAACACATGAAGGATAATGGAGCAGGTAGGAGGAGAGGTGGGGAGGAGGAGGGGGGGACTCACGTAGTGTTTGGACGGACTGCGCCTCTTCTCGACATCCACCACTTTGACGTCCAGCACAGTCCGGAACTGCATCTTGACCCTGCAGAGGTTATGCATAGAGGCGTGAAGCGGCCAGCTGCTGCGGCTCCAGACCAGGCTCCGTCTCCTGCGCCGGCTCAGGCTCGAGGAACGGCAACACTCATCGCCGCGCCGTCCGATCGCCCCGGCCGATTTGGCATCGACTTGGCCCGCGTTGACGCAACCACCATGGATCGATTTAAGAACTTATCGACAGTCCGCCGGAGCGACGCGCGCCGCCTCCTCCTCCTCCTCCTCCTCTGCCGCCGCCGCCGCCGAGGGATCCAGACGCGGCGCGATATTCGCACCGACGACGTCCGCACGCGTCGGGCAAGCGGCTCAAGTCCGTCCGGCTCCTTCTCGACACTAGAATTAAAAAAAAAAAAAGTGACGGGGGGGGGTCCTTTATGTCATCTACTAACAGAGGCGTCGGCGAACACGCGGGCTGAAGGCAGGATAGACGAGAGCCGGTAAAGCAGCGCCAGACGCCTCCTGCGTTTCAGCAGGCGCAGTGAATTTAGGGACCCGAGTGGGATGGGCTTCACTCCCCTCCTCACACAGCCTGGAAATAAAGCACTGGAGGAAAAAAAAAAAAAAAAAAAGAAAAAGAACGTTTCCCTGAGCTTCCAGGCGCAGAAGCCTGCAGCTGGGTCATTTCATTTGGACGCGTAAGTCCAGTTTGAATATAAGTAGAATATAGACGCAACTTTTTTTTCTTTCTTTAAAAGGGGCATTAAAAACACAGTGGACGTCTAGGCCTATGTGGTGGCTAAAATCGTCCTCGGGTGGGATTCTGCACGGATGTCGAGTCTACCGGGTTGGTCTTTGACACCGTCCGTCCGCAGCTGGACAGACGCGACCAGCCGCTTTCTGGCCGGAGACACCAGCGACCAGAACTATGGATACAGATGTTCCACGGGCGACCAATCAGCATCAGCCTGCCCGGGGTGAAAGAACCAATTAGCTGCCAAACACTGCCCCCATGTGCATTCTGCTGCTATATTGGCGAGGAGATTGCGAAATAAATATATAAGGACAAGACATCGACCACGCACACGCACGCCGATGACCGATCCACCCAACCAGCGTGGGGATTCCGTCATCAATTTGTGTTAGGCTTGATCAAATGAACCCCTACAACAGGTACGCCCCGAAGTGATGTCTCACTTGAGGCGTTATTTTCCACTATGAATCAATCCTCGGGAGCACCACCAGTAGAACTCCTGTGTGGGTTATACCCAGGCTGGTTTAAAATCTGCTTCCCTTATCAGATTTAGAATCACAGACAACACAGAAACGAAGATTCCACAATAAACGCCCTGACACTCTCACCTCTGTTGACGCTTTATTTTTGATTAGGACATTTGTCAGTTATTGTGCTGGTGTCAGTATAACGTCATTAGGGCATGGTATATAGTGTGTGGCCTGCCAGCATATGTGTATAATGCATATATAATATGTTTTATAATTATAATACATAATTTATAACACATAATGACATGTCAGTTCATTCTTACTGGAAGCTTTAGGTGGATAAAAGACAACAGAGATGCATCAAGACCCATTTACAACTGCTCCACTCATTTGCCATCATTCATTACAAACAATAGAATATAAAATTAAAAGAGTGAAAGCTTACATTGAGGAGTAATTAGCTGAGCTATATGCACCATTCTGAAAGCAGCGATACTTAGAGCATCGTGTAATAATTGTCACTTGTGCTGATAATGTCACTATTGCTCTCGAGCGACTTGAGAACCAGCTCCAGTGCTTCCCTGCTCACGTTGAGGCTGTGCCGTTGTCTGACTGCAGAGAGGATGTGCAGGAGGTGGCAGCCCCTCTCTGCATCTGCACACGCACACACACACACACACACACACACACACACGCACACACACACACACACACACACACACACACACACACACACACACACACACACACACACACACACACAACATGCATGCAGGAACTTTAGACACAACAAATACAATTCATATGTATGTATTATAGTTCCTATATCGTTCTGTCAAAATGTTGCTTTTGCAACAATTTATTTAAACAT